>JARQOD010000001.1:946484471-946566804 GCA_033576555.1 Oophaga sylvatica | reverse complement strand
TCCCAATAAAATGCCCTCTGTAAAATTTTTCCCAAAAAGCCCTCTTCTATACCTCCAAAAATAAAATGTTCTCATTTTTTCCTCCATTGTCCACAGCCAATGTGTCCTCTTCTAACCTTGCACACAAGAGCAAATTGGCACAGGAGGCACAATGCTATGATGTCTTGTCGCTGTAGCCCAGCAGCAGACTGATGCCTACAAAGGAGAATGGTAGGGCAGGGAGCGCTTCCTGCTCTAACGCAGGATTGAGATTGAACTAACATTTTTCAAGTTATATAAAAAAAATATATACCTTGACTGTGCTTCCCTGAAAACACCATGAACTGAACACTGGGACCAGCACTGAGGAACTTTATGCCCATTGTAGAATGGTAAATGAACAGCAGTGTGTATGGTTGACCGCCTTTCCATACATTCCTTATGGCGAGCGCTCAGCTTTTTCTTGTTGCACAGCTTCTGAATCCCACCTTTGCAGAGGAAACTTCACAAGCAAGTTGCATGGGATAACAAGCCTTAACTTCTCTGAACATGTGGAAAAGAATAATGCACAATCATTACAGCATTGCATCAGCTAACAGGAACAAAAACGAAAGTGAAACTAAACAAGAAGAGAGATAAGGAAAGATGTGTATCTTCGTACCGTGTTAGCCAGTAGATAGAAAAATATTTAGACTTGAGAGTCCTCATGGTTGATACCTTTTAAATGGCTAACTGAAAAGATGGTAACAAATTGCAAGCTTTCGAGACTACTCCGGTCTTTGCCTGATGAAGAGACCGAGTAGTCTCGAAAGTTTTGCAATTTGTTACCATCTTTTCAGTTAGCCATTAAAAGGTACAACCACTGAGGACTCTCAAAACAAGAAGAGAGACTAATTCTTATACAACACATTTAAAGAAGGAACGTTACACAACATCGCCATCTACTGGCAGTCAGCATAAAGTCCTCCTTTACACATATATAATAAGTTCTAATCTGTTGCATATGACAACATTTCTGACCCACCACTCCATTTTATCATGGGGATACAAATGCCCAATCAGGATAAAAATTCTTCCTTCAGTTAATTGGTGCCGGTTTCAACAGTTGCATCCCCACTGATCAGTAAGTTACCATCTAGAATAGGTGATAACTTGTTTTCACCACTAACCTCTATATTCAATTTGTAGAGAAGTTCCAGGAAGTTGATTTATGATGGTAAATCACAGGAAACCTTGCTATAAGCATTTCTAACAAACAACTAATATTAGAAGTGGTCACATTAGGGATGAGTGGATCAAGTCGCGGACTCCGTTTCACAGTAAGGTCAGTAACTCTGGCAGCTGGACGAATCTCTTGCCTTCTGAGATTCCCACGTGGCTTTTGATGGGTCAGGCACGACGTCATCATTGTGGTAAGTGGAGGAATCTGCTAACATCATATAATTCTTAGTACAGCACAGCTGACAGTATATTTTCTTTCTATAAAGAACATACGCTTACAAATTTGCATTGTCACAGCATACAAGACGTTTTGTGTAGGTGTCTTGATGTTTTTTTTATGCACACACAAGGAAAAAATGACAAACTGGATAATACAAACCGAGAGGATAGGAATAAATTCTGCAGTCAGCGTTTCCATTTATGTCAACCCTCACCACGATTCAGCAGCAACTTTCTAACATCTAAGGAAGAATAAAATTCAGAACTTGATTTAAAGGATACAGACAGATACAGGTGTGTACAGTCATGGCCAAAAGTTTTGAGAATGACACAAATATTATATTTTCACATGATCTTCTGCCCTCTGGTTTTTATGTTTGTTTTGACAGATGTTTTTTATCACAGACAGAAATATAATTGCAAACATATGATAACAAAAGCTTATATTGACAGTTAGAATGAGTTAATGCAGCAAGTCAATATTTGCAGTGTTGACCCTTCTTCTTCAGACCTCTGCAATTCTCCCTGGCATGCTCTCAATCAACTCTGGAGCAAATCCTGACTGATAGCAGTCCATTCTTGCACAGTCAATGCTTTCATTTTGTCAGAATTTTTAGGTTTTTGTTTGTCCACCCGTCTCTTGATGATTGACCACAAGTTCTCAATGGGATTAAGATCTGGGGAGTTTCCAGCCATGGACCCAAAATCTCTATGTTTTGTTCCCTGAGCCATTTAGTTATCACCTTTGCTTTATGGCAAGGTGCGCCATCATGCTGGAAAAGGCATTGTTGATCGCCAAACTGCTCTTGGAGGGTTGGGAGAAGTTGCTCTTGGAGGACATTCTGGTACCATTCTTTATTCATGGCTGTGTTTTTAGGCAAGATTGTGAGAGAGCCGATTCCCTTGGCTGAGAAGCAACCCCACACATGAATGGTTTCAGGATGCTTAACAGTTGGCATGAGACAAGACTGGTGGTAGCGCTCACCTTGTCTTCTCCGAATGAGGCGTTTTCCTGATGTCCCAAACAATCGAAAAGGGGATTCATCAGAGAAAATAACTTTACCCCAGTCCTCAGCAGTCCACTGCCTGTACCTTTTGCAGAATATCAGTCTGTCCATGATGTTTTTTCTGGAGAGAAGTGGCTTCTTTACTGCCCTCCTTGAGACCAGGCCTTGCTCCAAGAGTCTCCGCCTCACAGTGCGTGCAGATGCACTCACACCTGCCTGCTGCCATTCCTGAGCAAGCTCTGCACTGCTGGTAGCCCGACCCCGCAGCTGAAACACTTTTAAGAGACGGTCCTGGAGCTGCTGGTCTTTCTTGGGCGCCCTGGAGCCTTTTTGGCAACAATGGAACCTCTCTCCTTGAAGTTCTTGATGATGCGATAGATTGTTGACTGAGGTGCAATCTTTCTAGCTGCGATACTCTTCCCTGTTAGGCCATTTCTGTGCATTGCAATGATGACTGCACGTGTTTCTTTAGAGATAACAATGGTTAACAGAAGAGAAACAATGATGCCAAGCACCAGCCTCCTTTTAAAGTGTCCAGTGGTGTCATTCTTACTTAATCATGACAGATTGATCTCCAGCCATGTCCTCATCAACACCCACACCTGTGTTAATTGAGAAATCACTGAAAAGAGGTTAGCTGGTCCTTTTAAGGCAGGCTGCAATGATGTTGAAATTGTTTTGGGGGATAAAGTTCATTTTCTAGCCAAATATTGACTTTGCAAGTAATTGCTGTTAAGCTGATCACTCTTTATAACATTCTGGAGTATATGCAAATTGCCATTAGAAAAAGTGAAGCAGTAACTTTGTAAAAATTAATATTTGTGTCATTCTCAAAACTTTTGGCCATGACTGTACTTTCAAATTGAACAGCTAACGCTGTGCAGAGACACTCGTCTTTAACAAGAAGAATGATGACACCCAGTTTTCAATTTATTAATAAACTTTTAGGAAAAACCAAGGGAATAATACAATAAAGTGTTATTTGAAAAATAATGTCAAAATACATACAGTACAGACCAAAAGTTTGGACACACCTTCTCAATTAAAGATTTTTCTGTATTTTCATGACTATGAAAAATTGTACATTCACACTGAAAGCATCAAAACTATGAATTAACACATGTGGAATTATATACTTAACAAAAAAGTGTGTAACAACTGAAATTATGTCTTATATTCTAGGTTCTACAAAGTAGCCACCTTTACTTTGATGACTGCTTTGCATACTCTTGGCATTCTTTTGATGAGCTTCAAGAGGTAGTCACCGGAAATGGTTTTCACTTCACTGGTGTGCCCTGTCAGGTTTAATAAGTGGGATTTCAGCCTTATAAATGGGGTTGGGACCATCAGTTGTGTTGTGCAGAAGTCTGGTGGATACACAGCTGATAGTCCACTGAATAGACTGTTAGAATTTGTATTATGTGAAGAAAAAAGCAGCTAAGTAAAGAAAAACGAGTGGCAATCATTACTTTAAGAAATGAAGGTCAGTCAGTCCGAAAAATTGGGAAAACTTTGAAAGTGTCCCCAAGTGCAGTTGTAAAAACCATCAAGCGCTACAAAGAAACTGTCTCACATGAGGACCCGCCCCAGGAAAGGAAGACCAAGAGTCACCTCTGCTTCTGAGGATAAGTTTATCCGAGTCACCAGCCTCAGAAATCGCAGGTTAACAGCAGCTCAGATTAGAGACCAGGTCAATGTCACACAGAGTTCTAGCAGCAGACACATCTCTACAACAACTGTTAATAGAAGACTTTGTGCAGCAGCCCTTCAGGGTAAAATAGCGGCTAGGAAACCACTGCTAAGGACAGGCAACAAGCAGAAGAGACTTGTTCGGGCTAAAGAACACAAGGAATGGACATTAGACCAGTGGAAATCTGTGCTTTGGTCTGATGAGTCCAAATTTGAGATCTTTGGTTCCAACCACCGTGTCTTTGTGTGACGCAGAAAAGGTGAATGGATGGACTCTACATGCCCGGTTCCCACCGTGAAGCATGGAGGAGGAGGTGTGATGGTGTGGGGGTGCTTCGCTGGTGACACTGTTGGGGATTTATTCAAAATTGAAGGCATACTGAACCAGCATGGCTACCGCAGCATCTTGCAGCGGCATGCTATTCCATCTGGTTTGCGTTAGTTGGACTATCATTTATTTTTCAACAGGACAATGACCCCAAACACACTTCCAGGCTGTGTAAGGACTATTTGACCAAGAAGGAGAGTGATGGGGTGCTACGCCAGATGACCTGGCTTCCACAGTCACCAGACCTGAACACAATCGAAATGGTTTGGGGTGAGCTGGACCGCAGAGGAAAGGCAAAAGGGCCAACAAGTGCTAAGCATCTCTGGGAACTCCTTCAAGATTGTTGGAAGACCATTTCCGTGACTACCTCTTGAAGCTCATCAAGAGAATGCCAAGAGTGTGCAAAGCAGTCATCAAAGCAAAAGGTGGCTACTTTGAAGAACCTAGAATATAAGACATATTTTCAGTTTTTTCACACTTTTTTGTTAAGTATATAATTCCACATGTGTTAATTCATAGTTTTGATGCCTTCAGTGTGAATTTACAATTTTCATATAAAAAAAAAGGGGGAAGCCAGCGCTGCACATGATCAGCATGAAATAATTTAAGTGCATCTGCACATATTGAATTCTAACTGTTTTTTTAAAAATTGAGACATTTAGCAAATAATTGATCAATTCTTTGAGCCACCCCGCCACGACAAGGCATTCTCATATGGGGCAGTACCTACTCTAAGTTTATCATTTTCACTGTGCCATTGCGGCCTCCTGAATAATTAAAAGCATAACTGCAAAAAACTGTAAAGCAAGACTGCAAAAACTGCAAAAGTACCTGAAGCATAACTGAATCACCCCCAGGTGCCAGCAAGACAGATGCAGGTAAAGGCCGACCAGGTCCAGGGATGGACATGTCAGATCTGACCTCCACATCCGCCAAACCAGCAACCACAGATAAAGAGTGAAACAGGCACAGGCACAGGTGCACAATTACATATAGCCTGGGGTAAGTGGCTAACCACCACTGGTTGCCGTGCGCGCCGGGTTATGCATGCTATTTTATCTGTTTTTTTTTTTTCTTATAATTGACTTAGGCTGCTGTACACACATACAGCAGCCCTGCCCTGCCCCAGGCTATATGTAATTGTGCACCTGTGCCTGTGCCTGTTTCACTCTTTATCTGTGGTTGCTGGTTTGGCGGATGTGGAGGTCAGATCTGACATGTCCATCCTTGGACCTGGTCGGCCTTTTACCTGCATCTGTCTGACTGGCACCCGGGGTGATTCAGTTATGCTTCAGGTACTTTTGCAGTTTTTGCAGTCTTGCTTTACAGTTTTTTGCAGTTATGCTTTAATTATTCAGGAGGCCGCAATGGCACAGTGAAAATGATAAACTTAGAGTAGGTACTGCCCCATATGAGAATGCCTTGTCGTGGCGGGGTAGCTCAAAGAATTGATCAATTATTTGCTAAATGTCTCAATTTTAAAAAACAGTTAGAATTAATGTGCAGATGCACTTAAATTATTTCATGCTGATCATGTGCTGCGCTGGCTTCCCCCCCTTTTTTTCTTACAATTTTCATAGTCATGAAAATACAGAAAAGTCTTTAAATGAGAAAGTGTGTCCAAACTTTTGGTCTGTACTGTATTTCTTGCAAAATAAAATTAATTATTAAAATAGCCATAAAAGTTAGAGGTGGTACCAGGTCCTCTTTCAATCATTTTGACAGTGCATAGTTTCCTAAAACTGAGAATCTGATAATGTGGCGCCCCTGAGGGTCTAGTCACCACAGAGGTAACTGCACCTCATCCAGAGGTGTGGTACCCCACTCTCAGGTAAGGAGGGAGCAGCACCCAGGACTCTCTCACCTGCGCCCAACACAGACTATTGCAGCAGGGCACCCTGGACGTACACTACGGGAGGATGGTCTCATCCCAGGCTGGGTAGTAAAGGGTGTTGGGAGAGTGGGTGTAGAAGGTAGAAGGAAGGGGGTGGAGCTTAGTGAGCGGGAATGAGACTGTAGAGTCAGAACAGGAGGGGAGCTCAAGCTGTAAGGAGCTTGTCTCCAGACACAGAAAGAAAGTAGTAAGAAAGAGACAGAAGGAAGCTTCCAGAAAGACAGAAGGGGTCCTAGGGGCACGGATAGTGAGTAATCCAGTGAGTGGAGGGACCAGGTCGCAGTGGGGTATCGGCCCCCAAGACTAGTGGAGAAATCACCAGAATCAGCTAGCAAGCCGGAGGCAGGGGCACCTCTAGGCGCTTCAGCTACAAGCCACATTTATCTTCTCTGAAAAGGCAGCCATAAGGGAGCAAGGGGACTTAGAGAACGTCGCCTGACAAGGTCGGTGGCTACTGGCTTGGGACACTTACTGTGAGGTGCTGGACAGGAAGGAAAGGCGGAAAGTCAGCACAGTGAGACGGCTAGGAAAGGAACACATTGAAGGGAGTCCTGGAAAGGTGTATCCCGATCTACCTGGGAGTTTGCTGGACCCCTCACCTGGAGGACACGGCACCAAGCGGGCACCTGTGTACACAAGAACTGTGAGTAAAGCATTGGAAACTGCACCCCGCTGTGTCCTCTGAATTATTCCGGCCTCACCAACATCACATCCAACAGCACGACATTCATCTCCAACATCATCTTTTACATCCTAACTGCCCTGGGACATAGCTCTGCCTGTGGAGGGCTGAACCAACTCTGCTGCATCAACAACTGTCCCAGTGGACTAAATCTGCAGCATCGACTAACATCTTTATTGCCGAGTACCACAGGTGGCATCACGAACACTTCATTACAAACTCTTTATCTTTTCCCTTTTTTCATCATCATTCCCTTTTATTGGATGGCCAGGGCCATGGAACGGGTCACTGCTGCCGTGACACTGCCCCTTTAAGAAGCGGCCCGGTACCGAGTATCCCCACTTTCCTGGCGGGAGCTCCAATAGATCATTCTAGTCAATAGTAGATTGTGTGGACACACCTGTTATGGAAGTTTATTTATGCAAGATATTCTCACATGTTTTTCGATTAGGTAAATGCAAAACAACTTCCAGTAGAGTTCTAGAAGCCTTAAAATATATTAACTTAGTATTTTCCATAACTCTAATTTCACCTTCTAGATTGATGTATTACTGGTGTTAGGTCTCACCTGGTAAGGTGGATTCCGGGTGAATATGCAGTGAGCCAGCCCCTGCTAAGAAATAAATTACACTGTGACTTTAAGAGACAACACTCCCCTTTGTTTGTGTGCACTTGGAATAGTCCTTTATCCCCTGCAGCTTGCTGGGTGTTGGTTTGAAGATCAAGCAAGAAGTGTCGGTGGAGGAAGAGAAGAGGGAGCCTTGTGCCTCTGAGAGACAGACAGGACAATAAGTGTGTCTTAACTAGACACTGGTAAATTAAGTATTGGCGTCAAGGGAGAATATAGTGCCCAGTTACCACAGGATCAATCACCAGGATCGTGTCAAAAGGAAAGAGTAGCATCGCACAGCCAGTCTAGTTCTCCCCGAGCACCTGTAGCCTGAGAAAGGAAAAACTCTGTGATACTAGTAATCCCTTAACATTGAAAGTGAGAACAAGACTTGCCCAGACCGTGAAGAACACAGATCCATTAACCTGAAGGAAGAGCTAAAGACTACAAACTCGGCACCACAACATCAGGACCAAGCAGCAGTTACCAGACTTTCTTCTAAGTGCTACAGAACTGTAAGTGTGACACCGGTGTTCAACTGTGTTAGGGTGTAGAGCAGGGTTCTTTAGCTAGGGAGCTGTAGCTGCGCAGCTCGATTATTTGAAGCTAGGTAGGAAGTTTGTAAAAACTGTTTATACTGTTTGTTTTGAACTTTGAATTACATAGCAAAGTAGAGGGTATTAAAAAGTAACTTTTATTATTGTACTAAAAAAATATCCAAATACAAAAAAAAGTATATGCAATTATATAAAACCATGTGCAAAGTGAGTGGCAGCACCAATCAAATTTTCTCATAGGTTCTCATACAGTATTGACAACATTCTTTAATCAACCGTTTTTATCTGCCACAGGGTTTGGGTGACAGATTAAACATTATCATACCAAATTTCCAAATTACAATTACTGTCTCCCCATATTGAGGAAAGCGCTTGTTTTCCCCCTTAAGGACAGCATTCGTGTGCAATAATAAAAGTTACTTTTTAATACCCTATACTTTGCTATATAATTCAGATTTACCTAGAGGAAATAATTCTTTCAGCTCACTTATTGTATTGAACTTTGCATTGTCATAGCTGCAGCGCAGCTTGTGTGACACGTTCCAGTTATCTCTTTTTATATTTATTATTGCTGTTTATCATTACACTAACTGTTAGCCTTATTTTACAGCATATAATCCTCTGTCTTTCAATAAAGCCAGTGTTTTGTTTCTGCTTTAGGCTAAGTTCACACGTTGCGGAATTGCCACGGAAATTTCCGCGGCAATCCTGCACTTCTCCCGCGGGAAATACGCACGTTTTTTGTAAGCGTATTCCCGCCAGAATAATAGCGTTTTGCAAGCGTAATTAGCTTGCAGAATGCTAGCGTTTTCCTAGCGATCTGTAGCATCGCTTGGAAAACTGATTGACAGGTTGGTCACACGAGTCAAACATAGTGTTTGACACGTGTGACCAACTTTTTACTATTGATGCCGCCTATGTCGCATCAATAGTAAAAAGATCTAATGTAAAAAATAATAAAAAAATAATAAATAATGATATTCTCACCTTCCGGCGGCCCCCGCAGCCTTCCCGCCTTCAGCGACGCTCCCGGCAACTCGCGGTCCCAAGGATGCATTGCGACAAATCACACCGATGACGTAGCATCTCGCGAGACCGCTACGCCATCTGGGTGATTCTCGCAAAGGACTCTTGGGACCGGAGTTGCCGGGAGCGTCGCTGAAGGCGGGAAGGCTGCGGGGCCGCCAGAAGGTGAGAATGTCATTATTTATTATTTTAATTATTGTTTTACCAGGGATATGGTACCCAGGGCCTGGAGGAGAGTCTGCTCTCCTCCAGACCCTGGGTACCACCGCACATGAACCGCTTACATTCCGCAAAATTAATGAACATGTTGCTATTTTTTCCGCGAAGCGTTTTTTTCGCTGAAAAAAACTCAACATGTGGCCAAAACATGCGGAATCAATTAACATGTATAGGATGCTTAATGCTTGCGTTTTTTTCGCGTTTTTACCGCGGAAAATCGCGGAAAAAACGCGAAAAAAAACGCAAATATTCCTGAACGTGTGCACTTAGCCTTATTGTCTACTCGACCGTATTTGAGTCTTGCCTGGCGGCGTTGTTCAGACACCGCTACACATACATGGATTGAGGGTGATGGCACAGTGGGCAGGACTTTCCGGGTGGCACACTGAATAACTAGGACCAGTACAGCAAGGTATGCTGGATGGCAGGCAGACAAGTGGAGGAGAAAACACCAGAAGACACAGAGTCAGGGGTGTTGACAAGCTTGGGAACTGAAGTTGTATAGTCAGTCTAAGAATTGCAGTAGCATTTGCAATGTGAACTAATCCAGAGAAGAGTTAATTATGATTACAGTAGATGAAGGGTTAGTGAACAAACAAGTGGATTGACATTGGTAGCAGAGAAGAAAAGGCAAAATACACTCTCATGCAGTAGCATTTGACTGATCCAGGAAGTAGATGCAGGTAGTAGAAACCACAGGAGTTTGCACACATGATTACAGCTTAGAGCAGACAAAGGGTTAATCAACAGGTCTGGGCCAGGAAGTAGTTGCAGGTTGTAGAAACCACAGGAGTTTGCACACATGATTACAGCTTAGAGCAGACAAAGGGTTAATCACCAGGTCTGGGCCAGGAAGTAGATGCAGGTTGTAGAAACCACAGGAGTTTGCACACATGATTACAGCTTAGAGCAGACAAAGGGTTAATCAACAGGTCTGGGCCAGGAAGTAGATGCAGGTTGTAGAAACACAGGAGTTTGCACACATGATTACAGCTTAGAGAACTGGATGGTGGCAAACTCAAAAACACAGGATAACTGAACACAAACCTTAATAAATTCTCAGACACACATAAGTGTCTAAGTTGGCCTTAAAAGATCTTGGATGACGATGTCACTGAAGTTTTCTGGGCGATTTGTGAAACCTGACGTGGAACACAGCAAAAGAGAGTGGACATAGGGGAAAGGAACAGAGCCAGATCCTTGAGCAGAAACAGGTGCATAAGACCTGGACTGTAGATAATCATGCTAGTATATAACCGTATATATAAGAGAGACTGACTATATGTAGCTTTGTACAGGACTATAAGAAAACCTACTACAGTGCGTCATCAGAAATAATCTGGCATGCATGCTCCCTTTCTCTACAAATCTTATCCAGGGCACTGCAAGGAAAAGCATGTGAGATTGCTATACTCATTATACAGAGAATAACCATTATTTGCTGAAATTGGAATACCCTCTTGAACAACAAATATTCCTAATTGCTTCTACAGAATATGTGGGTAACATTATTTTAAAAGCCCATTCCTTACAATGGAATGACTTGTAGCAGTGCCCCCAAAATGGCAAAGCTGACGAATGTAACTATGTCCTAAAAGTTCTGTCATGGCTGTTACCTCTAATTTAATAAGACAGTACAAATAAATATGGGCAAGTGCAACCTTCAAGGGTTCTCAAGTAGCAGAAACCTATGAGGACTGTAATGATTCACTGTGCCACGAGCCCATTTGTGCTAATTACAATCGTGTGATTCAGTGACGCCTGTTACACGGAGTGCATGGTAATTACCTCTGAAGGTAAATGTCTTTCAGTAACTCTGTACACTAGAATGAGACGCCTCTATTCCTTTCTATTGGTTCATTCACCCTTGTGATAAGCATGGTATAGCTGATGAAGCCCATACCTGTGTCTCCGTGTCACAATATTGTGCCACAACTTTCAGAATCACCTAAAATAATGAATGTCTAAAACACGCACACAGGTTAACACTGGGTTGACACATACGATGTTCCAGGACTGACCATGAGTCTCCTGACCTGAACTCAACAGCCTCATAGACTTATATGAATCCATCTTTTGGATCAGATTTTCATCAGTGTTTCGTTCATGAGTGAGTTTTCACATTAATCTTTCTCATATGTAAAAAATAAGTTGAAGAAGGTTTTTCAAGCTTCTTCTAACAGTCAGTGAAAAATGAGCAGCACACTGACGGTATCCACGAGTTGTCTGATTTTTTCCATGGACCCATAGACATGTAAAGGCTATTTTGATCAAAATCGTAAATATCTACATGTTTTTGTGCAGAATGGTCAATCCGCAAAATACTACACATACAGTGATTTGCAAAAGTATTCACCTCCATTAGCATTTTTTTGTGTTTTGCCATCTCACAACTTGGAATTTCACTTTTTAGGGTTTACATTAGTTCATGTAAAGAACATGCCTATATTTGTGAACATTTGGTTTTCTTTTTATGGTGAAGAAAACAACAAATGTAAAAACTTCAGTGTGCAAAACTATTCAAACCTCTAAAGTCAGTACTTTGTAGAGCCTCCTTTTCTGGCAATTACATTTGCAAGTCGCTTTGGATAAGTCTCTATGTATGGGGGACTTTTTAGTCTATCATGTGTCAGCAGGATTTCACAACCCAAACTGTTGTTATGTACATATAGCGCTTGCAAAGACAAGTCCATCAATACCTTTACATGTCTAGTCAGTTCCTCCACTGCTGAGAAATCAGAATCTGAATTAATATGCAAATGTGGCTGAAATGCTTTGGAAAGCACTTCCCAAGCCTCTGTCACTCCAGCTCTATTCGCCAATGCTGCCTTTTCCCGCTTGACTGACAGCTTTTATGCTGATGGCGGGATGATGGGAGTAGTAGTTCTGTAGATCTCCTGATGAAGAAGTCATAGAGACCGCAATTATTCTACAACACTCTAGACTCCCTGGACATTTCTATTCAATATCGACCAGCAGCGCAGTATAACCGCACATCCTCTACCTCATTCTTCGTTTCGTAACTATTAAAAATGGTTGTGAGGCAGCTCTTCCCTTTAAGTTATGCATGCTCATAACAGTTAATATCTAAATACACCTGATGTATAAAATCAGATAAAACATGCATTAGCTAATAAAGCTTAGCATGAAACCATAACACGGTTTTCTCTTGATTGCATCTCCGCTATCTGAATTAAGTACGGTTTTTAGTACACAATTCCTATAGTGAGCCATCCATTATTAACTTGATTAGTGAACTATAATTTCATATCGGTGCTTACATTATTCTGCTATCTGATTGGAAGGATGCAGTAAGCTAATTACTCTCCCACCTTACTGCAGCAGCAGTCCTGTGCACATCAGATGCTCCTCTTCTCTCTGCTGCTGTACATGGATGGGCATAGTTCAGGATCTAGTCTGACAAAGAACAGGAAAAGAACAATTACAGCTTAACTCCTTCATAATGCAGCCTTTTCTCTTTTTTTTTGTCCCCCCTTTTCCAAGGCCCATAACTGTTTTTTTTTCAATGGAACTATGTGATGGCTTCTTGTCTTGCAGCTGTAGTTGTTATTTGTACCACTGGTATTTAGGACGACTTTTTGTTTGCTTTTAACTCCATATTTTATTTGGTGGTAGAGAGGTAAAGTTACCAAAAACAGCAATTCTGGCTTTTATTATGATGTGTTCACTGTATGGGACAAATGTGTCATTTTTTAAAATTTTGCTAAATGTATTTTTACATTTACTTAATTGTAGTCTCCTAAATAACAGACAGATTGTGCTGTACATAGAGATACATCTAGGGCCGTATTTGCCACTAGGCACTCGTGGGCACGTGCCTAGGGCGGGACTTTGCGAGGGGGGGCGGCACCTGAGCAAGAATTTTTTATTTTTATTTTTTTGGTCCTGGGGGTCGGCCCTCCCCTTGCTTCCCTCACCCCCCCATCATCATATTCACCTCCTCCTGCTGCAGCTCCACCGTCCAGCGCCAATATCTTATTCCTGTACTGAGCGAGCGGTCAGTCCTGGCACCGCTCATTAAGCTCATGAATATGGACGCCACTCCACTCTCATAGGCGTGGCATCCATATTCATGAGCTTAATGAGCGGTACCCACATGTGACCGCCCGCTCATACAGGAACAGGATGTCGGCGCTGGACCTTCGGAGCTGCAGCAGGAGGAGGTGAGTATATCTATGATGATGGGGGATGAGCGCTGTGGGCTGAGGGGATGAGTGCTGTGGGCTGGGGGGAGCACTGTGGGCTGGGGGTGAGCGCTGTGTACTGGGGGGTTGGAGCGCTGTGTGCTGGGGGGGTGAGCGCTGAGGGCTTGGGGGTGATGAGCGCTGTGGGCTGGGGGAGTGAGCGCTGTGTGCTGGGGTGGTGAGCGCTGAGGGTGATGAGCGCTGTGGGCTAGGGGGGTGAGCGCTGAGGGCTGGGGGGGTGAGCGCTGAGGGCTGGGGGGGGTGAGCGCTGAGGGCTGGGGGGGTGAGCGCTGTGGGCTGGGGGGGTGAGCACTGTGGGCCGGGGGGGTGAGCGCTGTGGGCTGGGGTGGGAGGAATGAGCGCTGTGGGCCGGGGGAGGAATGAGTGCTGTGGGCTGGGGTGAGAGGAATGAGCGCTGTGGGCTGGGGTGGGGGAATGAGCGCTGTGGGCCGGGGGGAGGAATGAGCGCTGTGGGCGGGGTGGTGGGAATGAGCACTGTGGGCCGGGGGGGAGAGGAATGAGTGCTGGGGAGTAATGAGTGCAGGGGGGAGAATGAGCTCAAGGGGAGAATGAGTGCAGGGGGTGTAATGAGTGCAGGGGGGAGAATAAGCGCAGGGGAGTAATGAGCGCTGGGGAGGAATGAGCGCTGGGGAGGAATGAGCGCAAGGGGGAGAATGAGCGCAGGTGGAGGAATGAGCGCAGGGGGGTAATGAGCGCTGGGGAGGAATGAGCGCAGGGGGGTAATGAGCACTGGGGAGGAATGAGCGCTGAGGGTAGAATGAGCACAGGATGGGAGAATGACGCATGGGGAGAATGAGCGCAGGGGGAGAATGAGCGCTGGGAGGAATGAGCGCAGGGGGAGAATAGCGCAGGGGAGAATGACGCTGGGAGAATTAGCACAGGGGTAATGAGCGCTGGGGAGGAATGAGCGCAGGGGTAGAATTAGGCATGGTGGAGAATGAGTCGGGGAGAATGACGCAGGGGGGAGAATGAGCGCAGGGGGAGAATGAGCGCAGGGGATAATGAGCGCAGGGGGAGAATGAGCGCTGGTGGAGGAATGAGCGCAGGGGGTAATGAGCGCTGGGGAGGAATGAGCGCAGAGGGGAAATGAGCCTGGGTGAGCAATGAGCGCGGGGAGAATGAGCGCAGGGGGAATGAGCGCTAGGGGAGGAATGAGCGCTGGGGAGGAATGAGCGCAGGGGGAAATGAGCGCAGGTGGAGGAATGAGCGCAGGGGAATGAGCGCTGGGGAGAATGAGCGCAGGGGAGTAATGAGCGCTGGGGGGAATGAGCGCTAGGGTAGAATGAGCACAGTGGGAGAATGAGCGCAGGGGGAGAATGAGCGCAGGGGGAGAATGAGCGCTGGGGAGGAATGAGCGCTGGGGGAGAATGAGCGCAGGGGAAATGAGCGCTGGGGAGAATGAGCTAGGGAGAATTAGCACGGGGGTAATGAGCGCTGGGGGAGAAGAGCGCAGGGGTAAATTAGCGCATGTGAGAATGAGTCCACTGGGGAGGAAATGAGCGCAGGGGGAGAATAGCGCAGGGGGTGAATGAGCGCAGGGAGAATGAGCGCAGGGGGAGAATAGCCGCTGGGAGGAATGAGCGCAGGGGGTAATGACGCTGGGAGAATGAGCGCAGAGTGGGAGAATGAGCGCATGGGAGCAAATGAGCGCAGGGGGAGAATGAGCGCTAGGGGAGGTAATGAGCGAGGAGGAGAATGAGCGCTGAGGTGGGGAATGACGCTGAGGTGGGAATCAGCGCTGGGGTGGGAATGAGCGCTGAGGTGGGAATGAGCGCAGGGGTAGAATTAGCGCAGGTGGGAGAATGAGCACTGGGGAGGAATGAGCGCAGGGGGAGAATGAGCGCTGGGGAGAATGAGCGCAGGGGAGAATAAGCGCAGGGGGTGAATGACGCTGGGGAGGAATGAGCGCAGGAGGGTAATGAGCGCTGGGGGAGGAATGAGCGCAGAGGGAGAATGAGCGCTGGGGAGCAATGAGCGCAGGGGAGAATGAGTGCAGGGGTGTAATGATGCAGGGGGGAGAATAAGCGCAGGGGGGAATGAGCGCTGGGAGGAATGAGCGCAAGGGGGAGAATGAGCGCAGGTGGAGGAATGAGCGCAGGGGGTAATGAGCGCGGGGAGGAATGAGCGCAGGGGGGTAATGAGCACTGGGGAGGAATGAGCGCTGAGGGTAGAATGAGCACAGATGGGAGAATGAGCGCAGGGGGAGAATGAGCGCAGGGGGAAAATGAGCGCTGGGGAGGAATGAGCGCAGGGGGGAGAATGAGCGCAGGGGGAGAATGAGCGCTGGGAGGAATTAGCACAGGGGTAATGAGCGCTGGGGGAGGAATGAGCGCAGGGGTAGAATTAGCGCAGGTGGGAGAATGAGTACTGGGGAGGAATGAGCGCAGGGGGAGAATGAGCGCAGGGGTAGAATGAGCGCAGGGGAGAATGAGCGCAGGGGGAGAAGAGCGCTGGGGAGGAATGAGCGCAGGGGGTAATGAGCGCTGGGGAGAATGAGCACAGAGGGGAGAATGAGCGCTGGGGAGCAATGAGCGCAGGGGAGAATGAGCGCAGGGGGGTAATGAGCGCTGGGGAGGAATGAGCGCTGGGGAGGAATGAGCGCAAGGGGAGAATGAGCGCAGGTGGAGGAATGAGCGCAGGGGGTAATAGCGCTGGGGGAATGAGCGCAGGGGGTAATGAGCGCTGGGGAGAATGAGCGCTGAGGGTAGAATGAGCACAGATGGGAGAATGAGCGCAGGGGAGAATGAGCGCAGGGGGAGAATGAGCGCTGGGGAGGAATGAGCGCAGGGGGGAGAAATGAGCGCAGGGGGAGAATGAGCGCTGGGGAGGAATGAGCGCTGGGGAGGAATTAGCACAGGGGGTAATGAGCGCTGGGGAGGAATGAGCGCAGGGGTAGAATTAGCGCAGGTGGGAGAATGAGTACTGGGAGGAATGAGCGCAGGGGGAGAATGAGCGCAGGGGTAGAATGAGCGCAGGGAGAATGAGCGCAGGGGGGAGAATAAGCGCTGGGGAGGAATGAGCGCAGGGGGTAATGAGCGCTGGGGAGGAATGAGCGCAGAGGGAGAATGAGCGCTGGGGAGCAATGAGCGCAGGGGAGAATGAGCGCAGGGGGTGTAATGAGAGCAGGGGGGAGAATGAGCACTGAGGTGGGGAATGAGCGCTGAGGTGGGGAATGAGCGCTGGGGTGGGGAATGAGCGCTGAGGTGGGGAATGAGCGCTGAGGGGGGAATGAGCGCTCGGGGGGAATGAGCATTGGGGGGGAATGAGCGCTGGTGGGGAATGAGGGCTGGGGAGAATAAGCGCAGGGGGTGAATGATCGCTGGGGAGGAATGAGCGCAGGGGGGTAATGAGTGCTGGGGAGGAATGAGCGCAGAGGGGAGAATGAGCGCTGGGGATCAATGAGCGCAGGGGAGAATGAGCGCAGGGGGTGTAATGAGAGCAGGGGGGAGAATGAGCACTGAGGTGGGCAATGAGCGCTGAGGTGGGGAATGAGCGCTGAGGTGGGGAATGAGCTCTGAGGTGGGGAATGAGTGCTGAGGTGGGGAATGAGCGCTGGGGTGGAGAATGAGCGCTGGGGAGAATGAACGCTGGACTAATGTAAAAGAGGCGGTTGGACAGAAATTACATCACAAATCTTTTTTTTTGTTAAATAACATCTTTATTTAGCTTACAAAAAAGGCTTACAAATCCGCATGTAAAAACGCATCAAATACGCACCTGCGTTTTCTGCCAAGAGATGCGGATTATGTACGGAAACTTTTGCAGACAAATCTGCATTGTGTGCACATACCCTAAGGCTGTGTTTCCACGTTCAGGAAACGCTCCAGAGAGGACACAGCTCCGTCCAAAGCTTTGCCGGCTTTTGTACGCGCGATGATTCCGCATGTGTCATTGAACCGTGTGGAATCACCGCATCCTATACATAGGACGGTGTTATTTATCTTGCGTAGACTGAGCGTCTCCGCGAGATAAATAGACATGCTGCAGTCTAGAAAGATGCTCCACATGTGCGTATACACAGGGAGGCCACCTGCTTCTTTGTACGCATAGTGGATATGGGATTTCATAAAATCCCCTCCACTCTGCTGTAACATCTGGACGCTGCGGATTGGACTCTGCGGCTGTTCTTAGCGTCCATCCCGCAGCGTTTCCTGAACGTGGGAACATACCCTAAATATATCTCTGCCTCTGGACATTATATAGTATAGATTTGCCTGGACTGTACATTATTATAAATCTACTACCTGAGCATTATATATTATAGATCACCCTGGACATTATATATAATAGATTGTACGTCATATATTACAGATAATTCTGGACATTTTATACTATAGGTCTCCTTGTACATTATATATTATAGATCTCTAATAAATAATATACCGGGAGATCTATAAGATAAATTGTCCAGATTTATATGTAAGTATCTGTTTACACCCAGACATATGAATAAGGCCTTAGTCAGAGACTGGGCAGTAATAGAATAATAAAATCCATCTAGTAATCCTCCAATGTCTGCTGGACTTGGTGTGGGGAGAGTTTCTAGTTCAGTTAGTACACAGACACCAGACTTCTTGCTGTTAACCAGTTAATGTTTTCTTGTCCACCACACTGCAGTGTCAAAAGAGGAAGACAGCGAGACAGGCAGCAACATCACATCAGAGAGCGCTTGACCTCGAAACAGAAAATCCTCAGATCCTGGTATTGTAACCTAATATTAAGAATAATATTTATTCATTGATATTGCGATATTAACTCCACAGCACTTTACATACATCATCAACACTGTCCCCATTGGGGCTCACAATCTAAACATCCTATTTGTATGTCTTTTGAGTGTGGTAGGAAACCACTGTCTTTGAAAGAGCTACATGGGCATACACACAGATTCGGCCTCATTCATTCCCTATGGGACTTGCAAACATGTGCGGCACTTGCAGTGAGACAAAAAAACACTGCTAGTAGCATTTTTTTTCCGTTGCTGCAAGTATCGGATTTGCGGGATCGTGTCAAAACCGCAAGTGTCGCACATGTCTGCAAGTCGCATAGGGAATGAATGAGGCCGAATGCAGTGTTGCCATAAGTGATCCGTTACGTGGCAGATGTGGAAACACTGCCCGATCTGCCGCGAATGGCAAAAATCGCTGACTTGCAAGTAGCCTAAGTCACTGCCGACAGTGTCTGCATTAGTCATACTCACCAATGGGGGAGGCAGAACGAAAAGTGCCTAGGGCAGCAGAAACTCTAAATACGGCCCTGGATACATCTCTATATAACAGTGCATTTCTGCATACCAGTATTCTAGGGGTACAGTAAAAGTCAGATTTTTTTGTTCCTATAAAAGTACTAAAAATAATGAAAAACAATTACAATAATTACATTTTAATGCCCTTTTTAAAGAAAATAAGTATCACAAATCAGTAAATAATGCAGACATATTTGGTATCACTGTAATTGCAGCAACCCATACAACATAGTGAACATAGTATTTATGGCGATTGGCAAATGGTGTGAAAAAATTGTATCACTTTTTTTTTCTTCATTAAACCCACAAAAATTTAATAAAAATGTAACACTGAGGCCATATTAACTTAAATACTTTTCTGCACACTGCACACTGCAGGTGTCCACACCAAACTATTCAATAACATTCTTCTCTGATTATTGCATTTTTGCTGCATTTTTTATGCCTTCTCCTTTATTTGATGTGTTTTTACTGCAGACAAGAAGCAGTGTTTTAATGCTTTTTTATATATTACAAAAAAGTTTGATTCTGCACTTAAAACGCAACTGCTTTTTTTTAATGCGTTTCCTTAGCAGCTTATAAAAGAAAAAATGCACCAAAACGGCACAGTTGAACAACGTCTTTAGCTACACTGTAGGCCGAGTTTTCATAAAATCACATCCTCATGCCAGAAGAGGATCTTGATGATTTGCCCAAGTGCATTCAGAATGGCAGAACATTCCTCAGACCACCATTAATAACCTCATTAATAACATACCAAGACATGTAAATGTTGGAACTTCTGCGCTTGGAGCTCAGTTCAATTTAGAATAAATCAAGATGTTTTGAAAATGTTGTTTCCATTTTTCCATTATTTGCATATGATTAACATGTCTATCCATATTGTGATTTCCATAATTCCACGACTTTTCCATTTTTGTGTTGCAAATTCACTGTTGTGGAGCGTATAGCGATGCTAACGCACTAAGTACAAATGAAACAAAATTGAGTAATGCCACCATTGATGGGTCCCTTTAGATACTAGAGGTTAGATTTAGGTAGGATGAAACATAGAAAAGCACAGTAAAACAAACGTATAAAAATACTTTGTTGTAAAAAAAAGTAACAGTAAACAGCAAGTGCTAGTAAAAAGATGATAAAACACAGGGTATTTGATTGATACGTTTTTTGCAAAAAATGTAAACTAAGTAAATGCTCTACCAAACGTCAAGGTATACCCGTATCAGAGCTGTCCCTGACTAATGTGTTTAATCCCTAACTGATGTATTTAAAAACCTAGTCATGTGTATAGTACCTATATGAGCAGGATTCAGAAGGTAATGTCCAATGTGGACACGCTGCAGAGAACGGCCTTTATGTGCATGGCTCACAAAGGCGAAAACCTCCCTGATCTTGCAAAAAAACAAGAAAACAATTAAATACAAACAGATGAGCCATGCACACAGTAGGCAGGATCCAGTTCTCTTACAAAAATAAAAATCACTTTATGAGCCAGCATTGCCTATTACACAAAAGGGGTTTAAAAGTTATTGCATTTCATTGATATCCTCAATCAAAAGCCGTTCCAAAAGTATCATTACATGTAGCTCAACTGGCAGCAGTAAGCACAGGTAATGTAAGAGTCCCTCGTACCACATTCAATTAGGCAGAGAATATTGACTGTCCACCTTGGTGTAGAATACAGGAGTGCTGTTTCATCAGTGAGTCTGACAGACTTGGCGGTGTGGTTATTGCCTGTAACCGTAGACTTTCAGCCCATTAATAAGTGATAAAGTCAGATTGTATTTATAGTTCAGAAAAAGGCCCGTAACGTCTCTTTCACTGACGAGCCCTTTGTGCTTATATGTTAAGTAACTTAATTAATATTGTGCATTTATACAAAAGGAACGTCAGAAAGAGAAGGGTGCTGACAAATTGACTCGAATGAGAAATTGAACAGCTACTAAATCACGACGGATGCATTAATCCTCTGTTGTCTTATATCTCTCCCGACCGTACGACTAGGGTGTCTGTTGATACTAGCACCTATACTTTACCTTGTGAGCGAAGGTCTTCTGTTTTCAAACCTGTCAACCTCTCGGCCATTATGGAGATAGATTTCGGCC
This sequence comes from Oophaga sylvatica, assembly GCA_033576555.1. Lineage (NCBI taxonomy): Eukaryota > Metazoa > Chordata > Amphibia > Anura > Dendrobatidae > Oophaga > Oophaga sylvatica. Next base: position 946,545,797 of record JARQOD010000001.1, on the reverse strand, counting down.
ACTGTGACTTTTCACATAAGTCAGAAATGAACCTTGACACCTTAGAATCATTGGATCGTGTCCTGTGAATTAGAGGTAGGAAAAAAGATCTGATAGTATTAAGAGTCCTGGTGATGTATAGAGGAACTTTGGCCCCACCCGCAGATATGATTCAGGGGACAATCTATATAGAATATCCATTATTCATTACACAGGTCAGCAATGGTAAAATTGTTTGAAAAGTAAGACGTGACTTTTTTATATACTTTCAATCACTGAACTCAGCAAAATATTGAAAAAATTGCATCACGTATTTTTTTTCACAAACACTGACTCCATAGACTTTTTCTTGTACCATACTTTGAGCAATTGTGTGACCTTTGCTGGATGATTTTGGTGTCATTAAATTGGTTAGAAATTAATGGATGCTGTGCTGCGATTGGCTGCAGTGGGCAGAGACGAGAATTTTCTTAACCCAGCTTCCAAAGAGTGTGGTGGTGTCCATAGAATCTAATCATGGCATATCTTTCATATTACCTCAGAAGTATAAGAAATGAAAGCTTCTCTGGTTGTAATGTACAGTAAAGACTGATTTTTTTTTAGTCACAGTTCATAACAGTGTGGTGGTGACCAGAGCAACCAATCAAGAGCACAGCTTTCATTTTACCTCAGCAGTATAAGAACTAAAAGCTGCTTTGTGATTGGTTGCTATGGGAAGAAAAGGCTGACTTTTTTCAAGAAGAGTTCATAAGAGTGTGGTGGTGTGCTTACCACGATTCCTTTCAGTATTTAGTGGTTGTGGTTGATTTGGCTTCTGTTTCTAACAATGTGATCGAAATGGCTACAAGGGGATGTGGTAATTCAGCAGAAACTTGTGCTACATTTGCAGTTATTTTGAAGTGCAGAAACAATAAAGGAACATTACTGACTTTGATAGAAATTTGTATTATGTGCACTTTGGTGTCAAATTAGGTGATCAGGGCAAGTCGGGGGCTCCCCATGTAGTGTTCTGTTTGTGTAGAAGAACTATGACAGTGGTCTAAAGGGAAGAAAAAGAGCTTTCGTTTTGGCATGCCTATAATCTGGAGGGAGCCACAGAATCATAATGATGACTGCTAGTTTTGTACATGCAGCATTGAGGTACTTAACCTTAAACATGGGAAGGAAATTATTTACCCCTACATCCCGCCAACAATTCAGCCTGTGCCTCAAAGTCCAGGAATACCAGTCCCTTCACCTTCAGAGAAATTTGAGAATACACTGGATTTAGAAGATTCAGATCATGAAGAGCTGGATTCTGACGAAGACTTTCATGTTTCAAGGAGCCACAGGTTTTTTCACAGCTCAAATTAAATAATTTATTTAGGGACTTGGAAGATTCCTTCCATTCTGCGGAACTTTTGGGTTCTACACTGAAGAAAAATAACCTGCTAGCTCCTGTCACCTGTTTTCATGATACAGAAGCACAGAAAAGGAATTCCTCCCATTATTTTACAAGATGGTGCATTGGTGTAGTTTGCAATGATATGTTCCTGGCTGATGGACAAATTTTAACATTTGAATCAATGTGAGCGAGTAGGAGACTTGATTCATCCAAAAAAAAATTCTGAAACTTGCTAACTGCACAATGGCAGCAAGTATCGTCAGTTGCCTGATAAGGGCATATTGCTGTGGACATCTGTTTTAAGGAAAGCTATGAGAACTTAGACTTTATTCTGAAGAAACCTAACTATGAGGATCAACGATAGTCAATATGTGGTGATCTGAAAGTTCTCTCTTTGCTTCCTTGGCAGCAAGTAGAATACCAAGTACCGATGCTTTTTGCGTCAATGGGACTGCCGGGATAGGACTCTCACAGGAGCAAAAAAGTTGACCAACGAGAACATCTTTGCAACCTGGACTCAAGAACGTAGTTAGAAAGTTTAGTTATGTTGATCCCACTAAAGTTCTCCTGCGACAACTCCAGATTAAGCTTGAACTGATAAAGCAGTTTGTGAAAGCTCTACCGAAAGAAGTAAAGACTTTTATGTACCTGTATACCAAGTTTCAAGGACTGTCTGAAGCAAAACTGAAGGAAGGCATTTTTGTGGGTCCGGATGTTCAGAAACTCATAAAGGACGACGTGCTAGAAAAACAAAAATGAAAGCTATTGAGAAAAGGGCTTGGGATTCTTTCAAATAAGTCGTGAAAACATTTCTAGATAACAACAAAGATCCTAAATTTAAGTCTATCATGGAGAACATGCTAAAATGTTTCTAAACCTTGGGTTGTCTGATTAATTTGAAGTTAAATTTTTTACATTCCCATTTTGACTACTTCCTGAAAACCTTGGTGGTGTTCGTGAAGAGCAAGGAGAAAGATTTCATCAGGACATCAAGGAGATGGAATGACAATACCCAAGGTAGACCAAGGTAGATGGAGCGTGAACATGATGGAAGACTACTGCTGGATGCGTCACAGAGAAGATCCATAAAAGAAAAGGTATCAAGAGAAAGGTTTTAAGAGAAAAGGAAAAGGTGCATGAATTAATTTCTAATAAAGTTGCAGAAGGAATGTTTAATACATTTTTGGATACTGTATAAAATTGTGTACATTTTGGTTACAATAAAGATTTATTTTATTCATCTTGCTTGTACATAATTTCACTCGCATTTTGTGCAAAATCCATACGTGATGGTTAAAAATAGAAGTTTTTTTTTAAATCAGGGCATAAGAAAACATAAGAATCAGTCATTGGGTTTGAAAAAATTCATAAACTGAATTTTACATTCCTGTGTTATTACTTCTAAATTACATTGTTACTAGTGTTGAGCGATACGATACTGCAAATATCGGATATCGGCCGATATTAGCTGTATCGGCCTTTCGATTCCGAATACCGATATTTTCGTCATATCGAATACCGGAATCGGGATTGTCACTGTCATTGTCAGTGTCCGTCGGTCGGGTCTGTCACTGTCAGTGTCCGTCGGTCGGGTCTGTCAGGAGTCAGCGGCACTTACCTGGCAGAAGATCTCCGGCGGTCACGGCCTGGACTGCTTCATGGCCGCCATCCTCTTCTCCCCGGCGGTCACATGCAGTTTCTCGCGATAACTGCAGTGACTGCTGGGTAATCCCGGCCGTAAAGCAGTCAGTCCGATGACGTCACCGCCGGGGAAGCAGGTAATCAGCTGTGCTGCGTCGCGATGACAGACTCTGCCTGTCATTGCGATGTAGCAGAGCTGGATCGTCGTGGGACTGTCGTTACTATGGACTGCGTCGACAGGTGGTATACTGTTGTTTTTTTTTTTTCTTTTTTTACAGGAGATCGATGGCGTCGCAGGAATGAGAGTACAATAAAAGAAATGAAACTGTGTTGTCTCTTTTATTTCATTAAAAGACTTTTTTCTTGCTGTGTCTTTTTTTTAAACATTTAATAACTTTGGGATTAATAATGGATCGGTGTCTTATTGACACCTTCTCCATTATTAACCGGGCTTATTGTCACCGTGCAATCAACGGTGACATTAACTCCTTATTACCCCACTTGCCACCGCTACAGGGCAGTGGGAAGAGCCGGGTAAAGTGCCACAATTGGCACATCTTTTGATGCGCCAAATGTGGGGCTGCTGTAGCCTGGTATTATCAGGCTGTTGAGGGCCAAAATCCATGGGCCTTGACAGTCTTTTAATACCAGGCCGCAGCAGTCTGCATTTTACTTGGCTGGTTAACAAAAATAGGGGGACCCCTACGCCGTTTTTTTTTCGAGGGGATCCCCTATTTTTGTTAACCAGCCAAGCTAAGCAGACTGCTGTGGCCTGGTATTATCAGGCTTGCAAGGTCCATGGATATTGGATCCTTACCAGCATGAAAAACCAGGCCTCAGCGGTCTGCTTCATCTGGCTGGTTAACAAAAATAGGGGGGACCCCACGCCAATTTTTTCGAGGGGATCCCCTATTTTTGTTAATCAGCCAAGATATGCAGACTGCTGTGGCCTGGTATTATCAGGCTGGCAAGGTCCATGGATCTTGGCTCCTTAACAGCCTGAAAATCCAGGCCTCAGCGGTCTGCTTCATCTGGCTGGTTAACAAAAATAGGGGGGACCCCACGCCAATTTTTCGAGGATCCTATTTTTGTAATCAGCCAGATGCAACTGTGCCTGGTATACGCTGGCAATCATGATCTTGGCTCTACAGCTGAAATCCCGGCTCAGTCTCTTCATCTGCTGGTACAAATAGGGCCCAGCATTTTTTTGTGACCCTATTTGTTAATCGCCTCTGACGTCACTGATTGTCCTGGCTGACCTGAAGTGAAAGTGGAAAGCAATCAATTAAGCTTTCCACTTCTCTCCTGTCAGCCAGGAGAGGAGCTCATTCATTTGGGGGTTTACTGTGAGGCTGCAGCATTAGCTGCGGTCCCTGCAGTAAACATTAACCCTTTCTGATGGATTACACCGTGGGACCTGACTGTGCATGGGATAGGTAAGAATAATTTTGCTTTATTATTTTATTTTTATTAAGGAAATGGTTTTAGCAGGTAAATAAAATATGGTCAAAAACTGTGTGATTATTTCATTAAACTTCTTTTTTATTAAAGTGTGTGTGTTTGATTTTTCTTTCATACAATAGGATTAATAATTGATAGTTGTCTAATTGACAGCTCTCAATTATTAACCTGGCTTAAAGTGACCTTTCAATTGCAAGGTCATTTTAACCCCTTATTAACCCATTTGCCACCGCTACAGGGCAATGGGAATAGACGGGCAAAGTGCCAGAAAGGGCGAATCTAATTATAGATTTGTCTTTTCTGGGGTGTCTGGGGGCAGATGTTAGTAGCCAGGGGGGGCCAAAAATAATGGTCCCTCTCTGGGCTATTATTATCTGCCCCCATTCGCTGGCTTTGTCTGTCTGGTTGCGAAAATAGGGCGGGAGCCCACGCATTTTTTTTAAACAATTTTACACCTCATATATATATATATATATACATGTCATTGAATTTGTGACACACATATATATATATTTATATTTATAGTTCATACACTTCTACATAGTATAATAGCGGCTAATTCAATTGCCGGCTTTTGTGAAAATGCAGAACCCGACATGAAATGACACTTGGTGTACATAGGGTTAACCATGTCTTTTCATGTCCTTTGCTATCTGATTTGCACAAACAATTACATCAGTCTATGTGTGCAAAATTTCACACCTGTAGGGGTTAATTAAAGGTGTAAATTCGTAGCAAAAAAGTCCGTTTTTTTTACAACGAATTTACACCTTTAATTAACCCCTACAGGTGTGAAATTTTGCACACATAGACTGATGTAATTGTTTGTGCAAATCAGATTGCAAACGACATGAAAAGACATGGTTAACCCTATGTACACCAAGTGTCATTTCATGTCGGGTGCTTCTGTCTTTTCACAGAAGCCGGCTTTACCCGGCAATTGAATCAGAGGATATTTTACTATGTAGAAGTGTATAAACTATACATATATGTATATATATATGTCACAATGACATGTATATATATATATATATATATATATATGTATTCTATGTGTGTATATTTAGTGTTTACAAGGAAATAAAGGTTTTTTTTAGTTGCGATTTTTTGTTCCCATAGACTTACATTGGACTTCCGGTATCGGAATCGGATATCGCCGATATTTAGTGATATCGGCGATACCATTTCGATACAATATTTTTAGATATCGAGCAGTATCGCTCAACACTAGAAGGGACGAGTCAAAAAAAGAAGATGAGGAAAAGAGGAGGTACCGGCTAATTCCGTGTACATTTAAAGGGAATCTGTCACCCCAATATTGCCATATCAGATAAAGATATGGCTGAATAGTGCATCCCATAACAAAGCTATCGGTAGGTATCATATATCCTGATACCCCCATTTTCATATCAAAATACCTTTGTAAACTTCGGTTTTTGCACTGTCAATCACGGTGGTCAGGTCAGGAGCGCGGCGTTTTCTCTCTCTCTCCCCCCTGCTCCTCGGCATCAGTTGTGTATCGCTGTCTGTGAATCCCACAGACGGCGTTCGGCTTCCCGCAATTGCGCAATTCAAATTCGGGCCGGCGCATGCGCAGTGTGCTTTGCCCAACAGTGGGCAAAGCATAAAATCAGTACAGCGCATGCTCTACTCTTCCTTGCCCCGGAAATGACTACTTGCCTTGGACGACTTCCGGGGCAAGGAAAGAGTAGCGCATGCGCTGTACTGATTTTATGCGCCGGCCCGAATTTGAATTGCGCAATTGCGGGACTCCGAACGCCGTCTGTGGGATTGACAGACATCGATACGCAACTGATGCTGAGGAGCGGGGTTGGTAGAGAGAGAGAAAACGCCGTCCTCATGACCTGACCACCGTGATTGACAGCGCAAAAACCGAAGTTTACAAAGGTATTTTGATATGAAAACGGGGGTATCAGGATATATGATACCTACCGATAGCTTTGTTATGGGACGCACTATTCAGCCATATCTTTATCTGATATGGCAATATTGGGGTGATAGATTCCCTTTAATAATTGGCTACAGGCTTTCACGATTTTAGCCAGCGTTATCGGGGAAAAATCGCCAGAGAACTGTTCGGCGCTCTTTTGTTATATGGATACAATTGGGGAGGCTTATAGGGTATACGGGGGTCAGCGATGGCTCAGATACGACGAGCAGTTCCGCCAACGTAAAGCGGCGCGTCCGGGCATTAGGTGGGACCATAAGGACATTGCGTTATGGATGAGGGTAACGGCCCCGAGTAGACCAGGCCAGGGATACAATCGTTTCAAGGGGGCACCGGGGGCCAAGGACAGTCGGGGCTCTCGGTGGCAATGCAGAAAGGGCTGTGCTTCTCGTTTAATGATGGAGCCTGTAGATTTGGGGCAAAATGCAAATTTAAGCACGAATGTTCCTCCTGTGGGGGTAACCATGGGTTGTGTTTTGGGGGGGGCAGAAAGGGTCAGACGTTACTGGAAAAAGGTAAATCATAAACACATAGCTAGGATCATGGATACATAAATATACCATATTTAGCAATGGAGATACCCTCTATTAATATGAAACACATCAAAGGAACATTTGAGGGCTTACATCTCCCCAGTATAATCAAGAACCAAAAGACAAATAAGGAAAGCAGGAAAGCAGCATATATTGTAACCAAGTAATAATCAAATTTTATTGAACATCAATATCAAAAGACAAGACATAATAAAATAACACACAAATGTCTTTTATCAAGAACATCAGATATAATAATTAAAAATTAAAAACAGTAGCAGGCAGATAATGATATAACCGTGGTAGTGGGCAAAGACACAAAAATAGAGAGTGTCGGAAGGTAAACCTACAGCCAGGGCCGGCTCCAGGTTTTTATGGGCCCTGGGCGAAAGAGTCTCAATGGGCCCCTTTAACACATACCACAATTCATGATGCACAGATACGGCAGAGAAATATGGGTATAGTACAGTGCCAAAGATTCCATGAGTGATATCTATTGTAAATTCTACAATAGCTCAGAAACCGCCGAATTCTCACAGCGCACAGTACAGACTGGACAGTACAGTCCTCCATACAATATTATGGGCACCACATAGTCTCCCCCTCATCACCCATATAACACCCCATGCAGGATGTCACCTCCTCATCCCCCATATAATGCTCCATACAGAACACTGGACCCAATATAATGCTCCATACAGAATACTGGACCACATAAATTGCTCCATACAGGATACTGGTCCCCATATAATGCTCCATACAAAATATGGAGCTCTCCTCTGCACTGCGCTGCGCTCTGCACTGTTACGGCTCAGGAGAGGCCGTATCACCTCACCATTACCTCCATCATGGCCTTCTCCCCATCACCTCCATCAATGCCTTCTCCCCATCACCCCCATCATTGCCTTCTCCCCATCACCTCCATCATGGCCTTCTCCCCATTACCCCATCATGGCCTTCTCCCCATCACCTCCATCAATGCCTTCTCCCCATCACCTCCATCAATGCCTTCTCCCCATCACCCCCATCATTGCCTTCTCCCCATCACCTCCATCATGGCCTTCTCTCCATCACTTCCATCATGGCCTTCTCCCAATCACCTCCATCAATAACTTCTCCCCATCACCTCCATCATGGCCTTCTCCCCATCACCTCCATCAATGCCTTCTCCCCATCACCCCCATCATTGCCTTCTCCTCATCACCTCCATCAATGCCTTCTCCACATCACCTCCATCAATGCGTTCTCCCCATCACCCCCCATCATTGCCTTCAAGTTCTCCCCATCACCTCCATCAATGTCTGCACATTCACACACACACACACACCTCATCAATGTCTGCACATACACACACACACACACCTCACTTGTCCAGCGTCCGGACTCTCTCTGCCACAGCCGGCCGCTGAATGATGACATCATCCAGCGGCGCTAATGTGAGAGGAAGCGCGGGCGCCCTGCAGAGGGACCCTGGAGCTGCTGAGGCTCGGGGAGAGGTAAGTATTGTGCCGGCTGCCGGGGCCCTGAGCAAGCGGGGGGGCCCAGTGGCGACGCTGGCACCGCTCTCCTCCACTGACGGGTGCCCGATGGCGAGTGGGCCCCCGCCTGCTCAGGGCCCCGGCACTTGCCCGGGTACGCCGGGTGCTGACGCCGGCCCTGCCAACAGCATATAAGATCAAATTCACACCATAGTGGAAAATGGCTCAGTGCTAAAAGTTGCACATAGTAAAGTCATATATAGATTACACAAGTGACTGTAAACTGACCAGTGCCAGACAACCTATATTGCAACAAAGACTAAAACCTATCTCGATCATATGGACATAACAGTCCGTATCAAATATATGTAAAGAGCCATAGCTGAGGTTACCTTACCAACGAGTGAAGATGTCTGCGCACCACACAGGACCCCGATGCGCGTTTCGCACCTCGCTTCCTCGGGGGGTTACTGGAAAAAGGAGTGACTCCAGTATGCCTGGAAGAGACGGAGCGGTTTCTAAATAGATACCTGGATAAGGAGGTGGCAATTTTGCTGAGGGAGGATTTCAGAGATGGGTTTAAAATTCCTTTTGTAAATGTTTCGGTGAAGTTATCAACAAAAAACTTGAAATCGGCTAGGGAATTCCCTGAGATAGTCTCTTAAAAATTGAGTAAGGAAGTATCTTTGGGAAGAATGGCCGGTCCGTTTGTGGCTCCTCCCATCCCTCCCAAACTCCCAGGGTTTCACCACTGGGGAATGAACCCAAAAAAGAGCCTAACAAGTTTAGGCTGATCCATCACCTTACATTTCGAAAGGGTTCGTCGGTTAACGATGGTATTGATCCCCAAGTTTGTTCGTTTTGTACGTGTCTTTTAATTCAGCAATGGTATTTGTCCGGGAGTGTGGAAAAGGGGCGTTGTTAGCAAAGACCGACATTGAGGCAGCCTTTCGTTTGCTACCAGTTCACCCCGACAGTATGCATTTGTTGGGATGTTTTTGGATGTGGTTTTTTCATTGATTGTTGTTTGCCTATGGGGTGCTCGTTATCTTGCGCATATTTTGAAACGTTCAGCATGTTTCTGGAATGGACAGTTAAGGAGGTGTCTGGATTGGGCTCATGTATCCATTATTTAGACGATTTCTTGTTTGTTGGAGCACCGCAGTCAGTTGATTGTTCAACGTTACTACACACGATGGAACAGGTGGCACATAATTTTGGGGTTCCCTTGGCGGCTGAAAAAACGGTAGGCCCAGTTACTTCATTGAGTTTTTTAGATATTAAAATCGATTCGATTGCGATGGAGTGCAGATTGCCCACAGAAAAAGTGTTGGATTTGAAATCGGAGGTTAATCGGGCTTGCAATTCAAAGAAGCTGACGTTGAAAGAGGTGCAGTCATTGTTAGACAAGTTGAACTTCGCTTGTCGGATTATACCGATGGGTAGAGCCTTTTGTCGTCGTCTGTCTTTGGCGATGGTGGGGGTCAGGGCACCCACACACTTTATCAGGCTTAAGAAAGATCTAGAGGATGATTTGAAAACGTGGGCACTTTTCTTGGAGACTTACAATGGAAAGTCGCTTCGGATTGCATCGGTTGTGTCGGCTGAGTTGTTGGGTATTCTGGTAGATTCAGCGGGTGAGGAGGGTTTTGGTTTGTTCTTCCACGGCGCCTGGTTGGCGGAAAGATGGCCTCAGTTTTGAAAGGATAGAGGCTGGTTATCTAATCAGGTGTTACGTGAAGTTTTTCAAATCGTTGTGGCGCTGGCTTTGTGGCCAGGTGATGTTCGCGACAGGAAGATTTGTTTTGGCTGCAAAACGGAAGGGTCAGTAAAAGCTATTAATTCATTATCGTCATCGGATCAATTGGCTTTGAGAGTGTTGCAACATTTGGTTTGGATGGGATTGAGCTTGAATGTTTGGATTACGGCGTCGCTGGGACAGTTGGTAATTGTTTCTAACATGGAAGCTCTTTTGTGTTTATAGCACGAGCGTGCACAAGAATTGACCCCTCAAGTGGAATCATTACGGATGGTGTGTCCGGAGAATTTATGGAACCTACCATTGGGCAGTGAGAGATCTGTTAACTAAGTCTTTGGCACCTGGCACGTGGGCACATTATATTAGGGCATGGGACATGTGGGAGGATTGGTCCAAAAAGTTTAGTGGGGAACTAGGGGACGAGAGCAAATTGTTGCTGTTTTTGGGTCATCACTGGGAAGCGGGCTGGTCAGTTCCAAAGCTTAATAAGTTTCTGTCAGGTATATCTTTTGGGTTTAAATTCAGGGGAAGGCAGGATATGACAAAATCATTTTTAGTTCACCAAACGGTGAAGGGGTGGAAAAAGGATTGGAAAGTATCGGATGGTAGGTGTCCGGTATCTTATGAGGTGCTATTAGTCTTGGGGAGGGAATTGAAGGAAGTTTGCTCTTCCCAATGGGAGATAACGCTCTTTGAATTGGCCTTTTCGCTGGCCTTCTTTGAGGCTTTTCGGCTAATGGAACTGGTTAGTCCTTCGAGGTATAGAAAAGGGGGTCTTCTTAGGCAAGATGTGGATTTATTCAAGGACAGGATAGCAATATTTATTCGGTTGTCTAAAACGGATTCGGAAGGGAAGGGCTGTTCGGTGGTACTGTTTGAGGTGAGCGGCTCGCCTTTATGCCCAGTAAAATGTATGAGGAAATTTTTGAGGGTTAGGGGTCTTGGGTCTAATCTGTTGTTAATACATGAGGATGGGTCATTTTTATTTCATTTTCAATTCGTGACAATTTTCAAGCGTTGTTTGGTGAGGGTGGGCATTTCAGAAAAAAATTATAGCGGGCACTCTTTCTGTATCGGTGCGGCTATGGAGACAGACAGACGGGGCTTGGGGGACGAAGTGGTAAAAAGGATTGGGCGATGGGAGTTGGCGAGATTCCGGTCATACGTATGCCCGTCTTTGTTATAAGTCTTTCTTTTGAGTTTTGATTGTTCCGGTTGCGTTACTTATATACAACGGCTTGAAATTGTGGTCTCTTCTGTTTGTTTTTCATTTCAGAGCCAAGACAGCTTCTTACACGGATTATGGGGCACTCTTTTGCCTTCTGGGCTGCACCTAGGGTAGCGATTCGTCTGGATGGGCGACAATTGGTATGCCAAGGACTTCGACGGTGTTACGGTGGATCGGTAAACGGGGAATGACGTGGAATCGTTTGTTGCCAGAGTTCCATAGGTTTGTCCGTTTGGATAGAGCACTGGAGGTTTTAGTTATACACCTGGGCGGGAACTACTTAGGGAAACGGCAGTGCAGAGATTTAATTTGAGACATCAAGTTCGACATGTTATGACTGTGGTCCTTGCTTCCCAAGTTATTAGTGATTTGGTCAGACGTCATTCCGAGAAAAGTTTGGCACGAGGCGAGATCGGTCCAGGTATAAATAAAGCCAGGATCAAATTGAATAGGGCGGTTTCCCGCTTTATGGTAAGAAATCGGGCAATTGTAGTGCGTCATTGGGATCTGGAGTCAGGGGAAGGAGAATTCTGGAGAAAAGATGGGGTTCACTTAAATGCAATTGGTCTGGATATGTGGTGTTTAGCCATACAAGAGGGCATTGAGAAGAGCTTGAAGGTATGGAGGGACATAAATGTTTGAGGGGTCAAAACATTTATGCTGGTGGAGTGGGGGGGGACAGGTCCTTGAAGTTGGTGATACTAAAAAATGGCTGCTCGGAGGGGGGATCTTAACAGGTCCTGGACTCCCCCTTAGGTGGATTAAGCGGACGAGAAAGTGCCGGTCACAATGAGTGTTGGAAATTGGAACCTGTGGGTTGTGGCGGATACTGGCCAGGCGAGTCTTGTTTCATGTCTTCAAGCAGGTGTTTAGCGGCTGGAGACACGACTCTGCATTTGACCAGATTGGGGTTTAACGTGATGATGTCATAGGTTTTTAGGGCTTCGAGGACCATCCCCTCCTTGGGAAATGTTTAAAGTGTTTAAATTGTGATGTTAATTGTTAATAAAAGGCTGCTGTGGCCAATTTATCCAAAGCTGAGAGTTGATTCATTATTTTGCGACAGGGATTAGTAGTGGAGGGTAAGTTGGTTAGGTGGCCCTGGAAGGGGCGGGAAGCTCATAGGTATCACGAATACCTAACTGTCAAGTAAGGCTGGACTGGGCCCCGAGCCGTAAAAAGGGAGGCCAGCATGACAGGGTTGAGGGGACCTACAAGGAGCTGGAAAGGGTATTAGGTGGGGGACATGAAGGGGTTAAGAGAGCTAAAAGATGTCAGGGCGGGTATATTGGCTGCGTGGCATAGGTGGAGGGGAGAGGCGGAGCAAAAGGGGGACTATAAAATAGGTGGTACAGTGTCAAGGGGCAACCATTTTAGGTTCCCCTAATACATCAAAAACAAGCTCCCACCCACCAGTCCCTCATTAAAGTTTGACATCAGGGTCTCATTAATTTGGGGCAATACGGTATGGGGAGAATGTGTTCATATCTCGATAATATTGCATTTTGTCACGGCAGCTTGGCGTGGGGAGGACAGGTCCTCGAAGTTGGTGATTAGTGTTGAGCGATACTGCTCGATATCTAAAAATATCGTATCGAAATGGTATCGCCGATATCACTAAATATCGGCGATATCCGATTCCGATACCGGAAGTCCAATGTAAGTCTATGGGAACAAAAAATCGCAACTAAAAAAAACCTTTATTTCCTTGTAAACACTAAATATACACACATAGAATACATATATATATATATATAATATATATACATGTCATTGTGACATATATACAGTTAGGTCCATAAATATTTGGACAGAGACAACATTTATCTAATTTTGGTTCTAGACATTACCACAATGAATTTGAAACAAAACAAATCAGATGCAGTTGAAGTTCAGACTTTCAGCTTTCATTTGAGGGTATCCACATTAAAATTGGATGAAGGGTTTAGGACAGTGATGGCTAACCTTGGCACTCCAGCTGTTGTAAAACTACAATCCAGCATGCCCTTGCAACCTGCAGAAGTTGAGCATGCTGGAGTTGTAGTTCTCCAACAGCTGGAGTGCCAAGGTTCGCCATCATGGTTTAGAGTTTCAGCTCCTTAACATGTGCCACCCTGTTTTTAAAGGGACCAAAAGTAATTGGACAAATGACTCAAGGCTATTTCATGGACAGGTGTGGGCAATCCCTTTGTTATGTCATTCTCAATTAAGCAGATGAAAGGGCCGGAGTTGATTTGAGGTGTGGTGTTTGCATTTGGAAGGTTTTGCTGTGAAGGAAACATGCGGTCACAGGAGCTCTCCATGCAGGTGAAACAAGCCATCCTTAAGCTGCAAGAACAGAAAAAAACCCATCCAAGAAATTGCTACAACATTTGAGGTGGCAAAATCTACAATTTGGTACATCCTGAGAAAGAAAGCACTGGTGAACTCATCAATCCAAAAAGACCTGGGAGCCCACGGAAACAAACAGTGGTGGATGATCGCCGCATACTTTCTTTGGTGAAGAAGAACCCGTTCACAACATCAACTGAAGTCCAGAACACTCTCAGTGAAGTAGGTGTATCTGTCTCTAAGTCAACAGTAAAGAGAAGACTCCATGAAAGTAAATACAAAGGGTTCACATCTAGATGCAAACCATTCATCAATTCCAAAAATAGACAGGCCAGAGTTAAATTTGCTGAAAAGCACCTCCAGAAGCCAGCTCAGTTCTGGAAAAGTATTCTATGGACAGATGAGACAAAGATCAACCTGTACCAGAATGATGGGAAGCCAAAAGTTTGGAGAAGAAAGGGAACGGAACATGATCCAAGGCACACCACATCCTCTGTAAAACATGGTGGAGGCAACGTGATGGCATGGGCATGCATAGCTTTCAATGGCACTGTGTCACTTGTGTTTATTGATGACATAACAGCAGACAAGAGTAGCCGGATGAATTCTGAAGTGTACCGGGATATACTTTCAGCCCAGATTCAGCCAAATGCTGCAAACTTGATTGGATGGCGCTTCATAGTACAGATAGATAATGACCCCAAGCATACAGCCAAAGCTACACAGGAGTTCATGAGTGCAAAAAAGTGGAACATTCTTCAATGGCCAAGTCAATCACCAGATCTTAACCCAATTGAGCATGCATTTCACTTGCTGAAATCCAGACTTAAGAGGGAAAGACCCACAAACAAGCAAGACCTGAAGGCTGCGACTGTAAAGGCCTGGCAAAGCATTAAGAAGGAGGAAACCCAGCGTTTGGTGATGTCCATGGGTTCCAGACTTAAGGCAGTGATTGCCTCCAAAGGATTCGCCACAAAATATTGAAAATAAAAATATTTTGTTTGGGTTATGTTTATTTGTCCAATTACTTTTGACCTCCTAAAATGTGGAGTGTTTGTAAAGAAATGTGTACAATTCCTACATTTTCTAACACATATTTTTGTTCAACCCTTCAAATTAAACGTTACAATCTGCACTTGAATTCTGTTGTAGAGGTTTCATTTCAAATCCAATGTGGTGGCATGCAGAGCCCAACTCGCGAAAATTGTGTCACTGTCCAAATATTTCTGGCCCTGACTGTATATATACATATATGTATAGTTTATACACTTCTACATAGTAAAATATCCTCTGATTCAATTGCCGGGTAAAGCCGGCTTCTGTGAAAAGACAGAAGCACCCGACATGAAATGACACTTGGTGTACATAGGGTTAACCATGTCTTTTCATGTCGTTTGCAATCTGATTTGCACAAACAATTACATCAGTCTATGTGTGCAAAATTTCACACCTGTAGGGGTTAATTAAAGGTGTAAATTCGTTGTAAAAAAAACGGACTTTTTTGCTACGAATTTACACCTTTAATTAACCCTACAGGTGTGAAATTTTGCACACATAGACTGATGTAATTGTTTGTGCAAATCAGATAGCAAAGGACATGAAAAGACATGGTTAACCCTATGTACACCAAGTGTCATTTCATGTCGGGTTCTGCATTTTCACAAAAGCCGGCAATTGAATTAGCCGCTATTATACTATGTAGAAGTGTATGAACTATAAATATAAATATATATATATATATATGTGTCACAAATTCAATGACATGTATATATATATATATATATGAGGTGTAAAATTGTTTAAAAAAAATGCGTGGGCTCCCGCCCTATTTTCGCAACCAGACAGACAAAGCCAGCGAATGGGGGCAGATAATAATAGCCCAGAGAGGGACCATTATTTTTGGCCCCCCCTGGCTACTAACATCTGCCCCCAGACACCCCAGAAAAGACAAATCTATAATTAGATTTGCCCTTTCTGGCACTTTGCCCGTCTATTCCCATTGCCCTGTAGCGGTGGCGAATGGGTTAATAAGGGGTTAAAATGACCTTGCAATTGAAAGGTCACTTTAAGCCAGGTTAATAATTGAGAGCTGTCAATTAGACAACTATCAATTATTAATCCTATTGTATGAAAGAAAAATCAAACACACACACTTTAATAAAAAAGAAGTTTAATGAAATAATCACACAGTTTTTGACCATATTTTATTTACCTGCTAAAACCATTTCCTGTAATAAAAATAAAATAATAAAGCAAAATTATTCTTACCTATCCCATGCACAGTCAGGTCCCACGGTGTAATCCATCAGAAAGGGTTAATGTTTACTGCAGGGACCGCAGCTAATGCTGCAGCCTCACAGTAAACCCCCAAATGAATGAGCTCCTCTCCTGGCTGACAGGAGAGGAAGTGGAAAGCTTAATTGATTGCTTTCCACTTTCACTTCAGATCAGCCAGGGACACAATCAGTGACGTCAGAGGGAACTGATTAACAAAAATAGGGGTTCCCTTAAAAAAAAAAATGGCGTGGGGTCCCCCCTATTTTTGTTAACCAGCCAGATGAAGCAGACCGCTGAGGCCTGGATTTTCAGGCTGTTAAGGAGCCAAGATCCATGGACCTTGCCAGCCTGATAATACCAGCCACAGCAGTCTGCATATCTTGGCTGATTAACAAAAATAGGATCCCCTCGAAAAAAATTGGCGTGGGTCCCCTATTTTGTTAACCAGCCAATGAAGCAGACGCTGAGGCCTGGATTTCAGCTGTTAAGGAGCAAGATCCATGGACCTTGCAGCCTGATAATACCAGCCACAGCAGTCTGCATATCTTGGCTGGTTAACAAAAATAGGGGATCCCCTCGAAAAAAATTGGCGTGGGGTCCCCCCTATTTTTGTTAACCAGCCAGATGAAGCAGACCGCTGAGGCCTGGTTTTTCAGGCTGGTAAGGATCCAATATCCATGGACCTTGCAAGCCTGATAATACCAGGCCACAGCAGTCTGCTTAGCTTGGCTGGTTAACAAAAATAGGGGATCCCCTCGAAAAAAAAACGGCGTAGGGGTCCCCCTATTTTTGTTAACCAGCCAAGTAAAATGCAGACTGCTGCGGCCTGGTATTAAAAGACTGTCAAGGCCCATGGATTTTGGCCCTCAACAGCCTGATAATACCAGGCTACAGCAGCCCCACATTTGGCGCATCAAAAGATGTGCCAATTGTGGCACTTTACCCGGCTCTTCCCACTGCCCTGTAGCGGTGGCAAGTGGGGTAATAAGGGGTTAATGTCACCGTTGATTGCACGGTGACAATAAGCCCGGTTAATAATGGAGAGGTGTCAATAAGACACCGATCCATTATTAATCCCAAAGTTATTAAATGTTTAAAAAAAAGACACAGCAAGAAAAAAGTATTTTAATGAAATAAAAGAGACAACACAGTTTTCATTTCTTTTATTGTACTCTCATTCCTGCGACGCCATCGATCTCTGTAAAAAAAGAAAAAAAAAAAACCAACAGTATACCACCTGTCCGACGCAGTCCATAGTAACGACAGTCCCACGACGATCCAGCTCTGCTACATCGCAATGACAGGCAGAGCCTGTCATCGCGACGCAGCACAGCTGATTACCTGCTTCCCCGGCGGTGACGTCATCGGACTGACTGCTTTACGGCCGGGATTACCCAGCAGTCACTGCAGTTATCGCGAGAAACTGCATGTGACCGCCGGGGAGAAGAGGATGGCGGCCATGAAGCAGTCCAGGCCGTGACCGCCGGAGATCTTCTGCCAGGTAAGTGCCGCTGACTCCTGACAGACCCGACCGACGGACACTGACAGTGACAGACCCGACCGACGGACACTGACAATGACAGTGACAATCCCGATTCCGGTATTCGATATGACGAAAATATCGGTATTCGGAATCGAAAGGCCGATACAGCTAATATCGGCCGATATCCGATATTTGCAGTATCGTATCGCTCAACACTATTTTTGATACTAAAAAATGACGGCTCGGAGGGGGGGATTTCAACAGGTCCTGGACTCCCCTTAGGTGGATTAAGTGGACGGGAAAGTGCCGGTCACAAGGAGTGTTGGAAATTGGAACCTGTGGGTTGTGGCGGATACTGGCCAGGCAAGTCTTGTTTCATGTCTTCGAGCTGGTGTTTAGCAGCTGGAGACACGACTCTGCATTGGACCAGATTGGGGTTTAACGTGATGATGTCATAAGTTTTTAGGGCTTCGAGGACAATCCCCTCCTTGGGAAATGTTTAAAGTGTTTAAATTGTGATGATAATTGTTAATAAAAGGCTGCGGTGGCCAATTTATCCAAAGCTGAGAGTTGATTCATTATTTTGCTACGGGGATTAGTAGTGGAGGGTAGGTTGGTTAGGTGGCCCTGGAAGGGGCAGGAAGCTCATAGGTATCACGAATACCTAACTGTCATGACCGACTCACCCACAAAACACAGTCTGAAGACACCCCGGTCCCTTGCACACGAAACAGAACTGACACAGCTTTTCCCCCACGGTTTACCTTTTCTTCCTCCGGCCACAACAGTCCAGACAATTTAAGTCCAAGAATGCAGCTGAAGTCCAACATTGATAATTTTTAATAAAATGATGATGAATATGATAAGTACAATACTGGCTTCCTGCTCTCTCCCTGACGCTGTCCATGGCTGTACCCACAACAGCCGCAGCAGCCGAAGTTTTGCAGTAGTCAACTGGCTGGGATCTGGACGCTTACAGGCCCTTCAGCGGGGGCTTTTCCGAAGTCCTGGAGGCCTGTGTTGTGATCCTTTAGCCCTTACGTTCCTTGAGTCCTGGGGCAACAGATCTCTCCCTTCCCAGAGTCTGGCAATTCCCTGTCTGTTCATATACATCTGCCTGGGCCAACGTGCCGGGATATTAACTGGGAAGCAGCAGCATCCTGTACCCTCTCTGCTGCTGGCCCAAACCATAAAATTAACTACTTACTTTCCCTAACTCTACACAGGCAGCCGTTACACATGACAACTTTGCACATAGGGCAGTACATGCATTACAATAATGAATACAAAACATATATTAAGCTATATTGTCATACACAGTAAAACAGATATAAGGCAGTGTCATTCAACCGTAGTATAACATATTCACATAAAGTGCACGTGGGGCCAAAGAAAAAAGGGAGAGGGAGCAACCGAAGGTACCTGCCACCTCCTTACACTCCCCTTCTTAACCATGGCCGTCCCCAGCCATGCCAACCTTTGTAAAACGTACATATGACATCAGAGTCTGTATATGGGTCCATAAAACGTAGAATAACAGTTCATAGTCCACATAGTTCGAGCCGAATGGCCCTTTAGTACTGATGGGCCCTACTCAGGCCGGCAGCTTCCCCCTCCCTTCTTTCAGCGGACCACGGGCCCTTTACCCAGAATGGGCTGCATTTTTAACCTGAGGCTAGTCCAAGGTTCAAGGTAGGAGCACAGTTCATGGACACACCGCACCTGAAGTCTACCATCATTAACCCCCGTGGGGTTTTGGTCCCATGATCCAGCAAGGGAGGCACCAATGGGTGCAAACAAAACTGAGAGGAGGGAAAAAAAACATTAATCGTGGCCGTAAACGGGTGGCCACGTCAGACACCATAGTCCCTTGGGGCGCCATACCAGGGCTCCGAGCCCTCTTCAGAAACGCAGATCAGTTCCCGGGTATAAAATTTTTCTTGGGAGCAACTGGCACCAACACGATTCATTAAAGGTGCCGCTCAGTCTGCACACGGCTGCTGAGTTGCATAGTGGGCCACAGTGGGACCCTGTAATACCACATACACCTGAGATGAGGACCCACTGGAGTTGGAGGAGTCCCCACTGTTCCTCCGGCTCCGCACTCCCTAAATTGGTGGTCCCGCACCTCCTGGAGCCTCCGGCTCCTTGTTATGTTTTGGTAGCTGAGGAGTGCAGGCAAAAACGGCAATACACCAGAGAGGTTGGAATCTACTGGATTGCAGTACCCTGTCTAACCACCACAACTAAAGGTAGCCGTGGAGCGTACCTACGTTGGTCCTAGACGCCTCGTCACAGCCTGAGAAGCTAACTACACCTAAAGATAGAAAGAGGAAAACTATCTGCCCCGGAGCAGATCCCCAAAGAACATAGGAAGACCCCAAACATGTAATGGCGGTTAGACAAGAGGAAATACAGACACAGACAGAAAATAGTATGAGCAAACGTTGGGGCCCAAACTTCCTAGACAGAAAGGATAGGAAGGACACTTACTGCAATCCCAAAAAACCCTAAAAAGTACCAACTCCACTAATTACAAAAACACCTGAGATCACACGACCTCTACCACCTAAATTAGTTCTCTGGTGTAACAAAACTAAGCCGCAGCCACTGAAAAAACTGGAAAAGGCAAATGAACAAATAACAGAGGCTCAGATAAACTGAGAGGAGCACAAGCCCCAGGAGGGGACCTGGCTGACCTCCACAAGAGTGCAGGAAACAATGCAAAAAGCAAGCACAAAAATAAAAGCAGAAAATATCTTATCTGAGAGCAAGAGAAGAGGCAAGATTCAGCAGGTCTCCAAGTGAACCAGGAACAACAGCAGTTAGACAAGAACAATTGATCACCGGCAACCCTGATGGGAGGGAACCTCCCTTATATAGGACCAGTCTGTAACTCCTGATTGCCAATCTTCACTAAATGGTTCAGCACTGTCTGCAACCACCAGAGGGAGCTTCTGCTCAGAACTCATTTCTAACACATTCACAACAGTACCCCCCTTGAGGAGGGGTCACCGAACCCTCACTTGGGCAACCAGGTTGGTCAGGATGAGCTCTGTAATACGCACGGACCAGTCTCCTAGCATGGATGTCCGAAGCAAACACCCAAGAATTGTCCTCCTGACCATAACCTCTCCACTTAACCAAATACTGGAGTTTCCGTCAAGAAAAACGAGAATCCAATATTTTCTCAACCCCATACTCCAGATTGCCCCAACCAAAACAGGGTCAGGAGGCGCAGCCATAGGAACCAATGGCTCGACAAACCTCTTCAATAAGGACTTGTGGAACACGTTATGGATCTTAAATGTCCCTGGAAGAGGTAAACGAAAGGAAACAGGATTAAGAATCTCCATGATCTTATAAGGTCCAATGAATCTAGGCTTAAACTTAGGAGATGCAACTCTCATAGGGATATTTCTTGAGGACAACCAGACCAAGTCCCCCACTTCAAACCGAGGACCATCAGTCCTATGCCGGTTGGCAAACCGCTGGGCCCTTTCCTGAGAGAGGGACAACCTCTCCACTACCTTGTCCCAAATCTGCTGCATACGCTCCACAACAGAGTCAACACCCGGACAGACAGAAGCCTCCGTCTGTCCCGAAGAAAATCGAGGGTGAAACCCAAAATTGCAGAAAAATGGAGACATCAAAGTGGCAGAGCTAGCCCTATTATTAAGAGCAAACTCAGCCAAAGGCAAAAAAGAGACCCAGTCATCCTGATCAGCAGACACAAAGCATCTCAGATAAGTCTCCAATGTCTGGTTTGTTCTCTCAGTTTGTCCATTGGTCTGAGGATGAAAAGCCGAGGAGAAAGACAATTGAACACCAAGTTTAGAACAAAAAGTCCTCCAAAATCTGGAAACAAACTGGACTCCTCTGTCAGACACAATGTTCTCAGGAATGCCGTGTAACCGAACCACGTGCTGAAGGAACAAAGGCACCAATTCAGAGGAGGAAGGCAACTTAGGTAATGGCACAAGATGTATCATTTTGGAAAACCTATCACAAATCACCCAAATAACGGTCATTCTCTGAGAAACAGGGAGGTCGGAAATAAATCCATAGAGATATGGGTCCATGGTCTCTTGGGCACAGGCAATGGCATCAACAAACCACTAGAGCGAGAGCAAGGCTGGAGCGAGAGCAAGTCCCGCAGGACTGCACAAATTCCCTGACGTCACGAGACAAAGCAGGCCACCAAAAGGACCGACTAACCAAGTCTCTGGTACCAAAAATTCCGGATAACCGGCCAAGCGGAACAATGAATCTCAGACATCACACTCTTTTTCCACCGGTCTGGGACAAACAAGTTCCCAATAGGGCAGCACTCTAGTTTATCCTCCTGACACCCTTCCAGAGCCAGTCTCAAATTGGGCGAGATGGCGGAAAGAACTACACCCTCTTTCAAAATAACAGCAGGATCAGATAACTCAGGAGAGTCCGCAAGGAAACTCCTCGATAGGGCATCCGCCTTAACATTCTTAGTGCCAGGAAGAAAGGAAACCACAAAATTAAAACGTGTGAAAAACAAGGCCCACCTGGCCTGTCTAGGATTAAGTCGCTTGGCTGATTCCAGATAAACCAGATTCTTATGGTCCGTGAGGACCACCACCTGATGTTTGGCTCCCTCCAGCCAATGTCTCCACTCTTCAAAAGCCCACTTCATGGCCAATAACTCCCGATTACCCACGTCATAATTACGTTCAGTTGGAGAAAATTTTCGAGAGAAAAAGGCACAAGGGTTACTTTTAGAGGTCTCAGGATCTCTTTGGGACAAAACGGCACCTGCCCCAATTTCAGAGGCATCAACCTCCACCTGAAATGGCAGAGAAACATCAGGCTGCCGTAGAACAGGAGCAGAAGTGAATCTCTGCTTAAGTTCCTGAAAGCAGAGACTGCCTCAGGAGGCCAATTCACCACATCAGAACCCTTTTTGGTCAAATCAGTCAATGGTTTAACAATAACAGAGAAATTACCAATAAATTTACGATAAAAATTGGCAAAACCCTAGAATCTCTGAAGAGCCTTTAATGAAGTAGGTTGGACCCAATCACAGATGGCCTGAACCTTGACAGGGTCCATTTCAATAACAGATGGGGACAAAATGAATCCCAGAAATGAGATCCTCTGTACGCCAAAAAGACACTTTGATCCCTTCACATACAGAGCATTCTCTCTCAAAATCTGGAACACAGTCCGAACATGTTTCACATGAGAGTCCCAGTCATTGGAAAAAATCAAGATATCATCCAAATAAACAATCAGAAATTTATCCACAAAATCCCTGAAAATGTCATTCATAAAGGACTGGAAGACAGAAGGAGCATTAGTGAGCCCAAAGGGCATCACTAGGTACTCAAAATGCCCCTCTGGGGTATTGAATGCCGTCTTCCATTCATCCCCGTGCTTAATGCGAATAAGGTTATACGCCCCCCTGAGGTCAAGCTTGGTAAACCAAGTAGCACTTTTCACCCTGGAAAACAGGTCAGAAATCAAGGGTAACAGATATTGATATTTCACAGTGATATTGTTCAAGAGACGATAATCAATACACGGCCTTAATGAACCATCCTTTTTGGCCACAAAGAAAAAACCGGCACCCAAGGGTGAAGAGGATGGTCTGATATGACCCTTCTCCAATGACTCCTTGATATAAGACCGCATAGCGTCATGTTCAGGTACAGACAAGTTAAAAAGGTGACCTTTAGGGAATTTACTACCAGGCACTAATTCAATAGCGCAGTCATAGCTTCTATTGGGGGACAAGGATGCAGATTTACTTTCGCTAAACACATCAGAAAAATCAGTCAAAAAGTCAGGAACATCTTGAGCCTGGGGAGAGGCAGAAAAAACAGGAGTGTTAGCACCAACACATTGGCAGCCCCAACTGGCCACAGACACAGATTTCCAATCCAAAACAGGATTATGAGACTGTAACCAAGGGAAACCTAGTACAATAATGTCATGCAGATTATACAGCACCAAAAATTTGCAACTCTCCTGATGATCAGGTTCAACCCTCATTATCACCTGAGTAGAGAACTGGGGTTTATTCTCAGCCGTTTAGCAAAATCAAAATCCATCAGGTTAATAGCTGCTCCCGAATCAACAAAAGCCTAAGCAGAAAATGTGGACAGGGAGCAAATCAGGGTAACAGTCAACAGAAATTTAGTCTGAACACTACCCAAGACAACTGAGCGTGCAAAACGTCTTTCCCCGCTTAGGGCAGACTGAAATAGCATGAGAGGCGTCACCACAGTAGAAACATAACCCATTGCGTTTTCAAACTCATGACGCTGTGCCCCAGAATTCACTCTATCACACTGCATGGTTCAGAAGCTGGTTCACAAGGCAACACTATTCCACGCATACCTCTACGCTCACGCAAACGTCTGTCAATTTGAATCGCTAATGACATAGAATCATTGAGACCAGAAGGAGCAGGGAAACCCACCATAACATCTTTTACATTCTCTGAAGACCCTTCCGAAAAATGGCTGCCAAAGCATCATCATTCCATTTGGTCAGGACTGCCCACTTTCGGAATTTCTGACAGTATAACTCAGCGTCCTCAAGCCCCTGATTTAATGCCAACAAGGTTTTTTCAGCTTGATCAGTGACATTAGGTTCATCGTACAATAACCCCAGAGCCAGAAAAAATGCATCAACATTACTCAAAACAGGGTCCCCAGGTGTCAGGGAAAAAGCCCAATCCTGAGGATCGCCGCGCAGGAGAGAGATGACAATTTGAACCTGCTGCGCTGCGTTCCCTGAGGACTTAGGTTTTAAGGCAAAAAACAGCTTACAGTTATTTTTGAAATTCAGAAATTTAGCTCGATCCCCTAAAAACAAATCTGGCATGGGAATCCTAGGTTCCACAACCGGCAACCTAGCAAGATAGATAGCAATACTCCGAACTTTAGTGGCAAGCTGATCCACACGGCCAGACAACTGTGCAAGCTCCATTGAGAGAAAAAAAAATCCTCCTCAGCACTCAGAGAAACAGAGGGAAAAAAAAAATCTCTGACAACTCTGACAATCTTTTTTTTTTTTTTTCCACACTATTTTTCCCTTCTGTGAGTACCATATAATTTTCAGTTTGGCCGGTGATACTGTTATGTTTTGGTAGCTGAGGAGAGCAGGCAAAAACGGCAATACACCAGAGAGGTTGGAATCTACTGGTTTGCAGTACCCTGACTAACCACCACAACTAAAGGCAGCCGTGGAGCGTACCTACGTTGGTCCTAGACGCCTCGTCACAGCCTGAGAAGCTAACTACACCTAAAGATAGAAAGAGGAAAACTATCTGCCCCGGAGCAGATCCCCAAAGAACATAGGAAGCCCCCAAACACGTAATGGCGGTTAGACAAGAGGAAATACAGACACAGACAGAAAATAGTATGAGCAAACGTTGGGGCCCAAACTTCCTAGACAGAAAAGGATAGGAAGGACACTTACTGCAATCCCAAAAAAACCTAAAAAGTACCAACTCTACTAATTACAAAAACACACGACCTCTACCACCTAAATTATTCTCTGGTGTAACAAAACTAAGCCGCAGCCACTGAAAAAACTGGAAAAGGCAAATGAACAAATAACAGAGGCTCAGATAAACTGAGAGGGCACAAGCCCCAGGAGGGGACCTGGCTGACCTCCACAAGAGTGCAGGAAACAATGCAAAAAGCAAGCACAAAAATAAAAGCAGAAAATATCTTATCTGAGAGCAAGAGAAGAGGCAAGATTCAGCAGTCTCCAAGTGAACCAGGAACATCAGCAGTTAGACAAGAACAATTGATCACCGGCAACCCTGATGGGAGGGAACCTCCCTTATATAGGACCAGTCTGTAACTCCTGATTGCCAATCTTCACTAAATGGTTCAGCACTGTCTGCAACCACCAGAGGGAGCTTCTGCTCAGAACTCATTTCTAACACATTCACAACAGGCTCCGTTAACACATTAGCGGCCGCCTCTGTGCTCTAAGGCGTTGCTCTCTCCTGTGGCCGGGGCAATTGCGGCCACCGTTCTACATATGGGCATCCTGTGGAGGGCTGGTGTCCCAGTCTGAGGCCATTTTATGGCCATCGCGTAGGGCCCTCAAGGTCATTGCTCCTTTATAAAGGCCACGTAGTTCCCTCTCAGAGAGGACCAAAGAACATGAGGGACCCCGCATTAATACAGACCTTGGTTCTGGTCTCCAGCTCCTGTATGAAACCCTAACCCTTGCTCCGTTAAGGTATCGTACCACACCGCGGGTCATCCAGCCTGCCACAGCTCCTCCGTCGGGGCTCTGCAACTCCCGGATGATACAGGCTCACTCCGCCTCTTCTCCTAGCTCGCCTCGTGGATCCACTGGGCGTCCGTAATGATGGGCCTTCCGGCTCCTCTATGCGCAGGCCACATATGTCATCTGGAAAGAGTACGGCCTGGGAACGCGGTCCCTGTGCTGTCAGAGATGATGGTGGACTCGGCAGCCGGGGCACCTCCGGAGATGAAGGCGAGCCACTGGAGGTGAGTAGGCAGTAGGCAAGGCAGCAGGGTGGCCAGGCAGGGATCCTTTACGCACCGCTGCAGTCAACGGTAGTCCTCTTGCGCAGCTGCCGTTATCGGTGATTGGGCTGTCATGATCCTCCGCAAAGCTGCCTACAGGGTCTTCCCCACTCCTGTGGGTTCCCATCGAGGTGTCATAAGGTCCTCATCGTCCTCCAGTTCCTCTAACCACCAGGCCTCGAACCGCAGCCCGCCTTCACTCGGGCCTTGGAGCGCCTCCAATCGTGGCGGCCAATTCCGCCACGGTACAACGTGCTGCGCCTCCCCATGTCAGCAGATAATGGCGTCTAATCCATTGACAGATGGTCTATCTTTTCTTGGTGCCACCCATTCGTGAATGTGATCATTGCTTGCTGCTCCACCCGTTACTCCTGATCAGGCTGCAAGGACGGCAGCTCCTTCTTCGCCTGCACTCATTTAGGGCGGCTTTCTTTGCAATGGGATGTGGCTTTCCTCTTTTCAGCGCCGAAATGCTTCTTTGATGCCCACGACAAACAGCCTTATACTCACTTTTCATGCCAACGCCGCATCTTTTCAGCGCCATTTCTGAGTCCACAACATCCGCCATCTGCAATTCTGTCATGGCGGGCAACAAAACACAAGTCCCAAATTCAAAGTCGCAAGTCTCAGGGCCTCTGTCAGCCAACAGCTCCATTTCTTCTAGTTCTGGCAGCACATCACAAACTTCAAGCTCACAGTCACGGTCAGCCACCATCTCAAGCGGTCCCAGGGTTGCAAGGCTGTTCAGGTCCATCCTGCGCTACTCCAATTTTCACAGTAGTCCACTCGCTAGGATCTGAGTGCTTCAGCGAGGGTCCTTTTGAAGTCCTGAGGGCCTGTGTTGTTATCCTTTAGTCCTTACGTCCTTGAGTCCTGGGGCAACAGATCTCTCCCCTCCCAGAGTCTGGCAATGCCCCGTCTGAACATATATGTCTGCCCTGGGCCAACGTGCCCGGGCTACTGACTGGAAGCAGCAGATTCCTGTTCCCGCTCTGTTGTTGGCCCAGCCAATAAAATTAATTACTTACTTTCCCTAACTCTACACAGGCAGCAGTTACACATGACTCACATTGCACATTAGACATAGGGCAGTACATACAATAAAAAAATGAATACATAACATATATTACAGTATATTGTTATACACAGTAAAACAGATATAAGGCAGTGTCATTCAACCGTAGTATAACATATTTGCATAAAGTGCATGGGGGGCCAAAGGAAAAAGGGAGAGGGAGCAACCGAGGGTACCTACCACCTCCTTACACCAGAGTTGAAGGGAAGGTGCCATCAAAATTTTTATTTCAACAATTGAAAATATGTAAAGTATTAATGTTTTAATTAAAAAAAAATCTCAACAGCTTGGACAGAGAGAGCATTGACTGATCCTCACCGCTAAGCTGCATTTGAACGCTGACTATAAATGTGTAATCCATGGTTGGACACACCAAATGTGCAGCCGGTGCGCCTGCACCGGGGCC
Source organism: Oophaga sylvatica (assembly GCA_033576555.1). Lineage (NCBI taxonomy): Eukaryota > Metazoa > Chordata > Amphibia > Anura > Dendrobatidae > Oophaga > Oophaga sylvatica. The sequence goes on along the minus strand of JARQOD010000001.1, from coordinate 946,518,241 downwards.
CAGAAGCTCCAGGGGGCTCCGGCTAATAATGAGGGCAATCTGGCCTGTTTATCTGGCCTGGAGGCTCTGGGGGGCCCCTGGCCAGATCCCTGTGCAGCGGGCAGGAAGAGATCTCTGCAGCTCCACTGCCTACAAGAGAAAATGGCAGCTGAGCTGCAGTGAACCGTCCTGCTTCATGGCTGAGCTTCCTGTCTCTCATAGCAGTCAGCGGCGTGGCTGGATGATGTCATCATTCAGCACGGCAGCTGATGGCTGTGCCAGAGAGAGGAAGCTACAGGTGAAGGTGGTGCTGCGGAGAGCGTGTGGTGAGGTGAGTGTGTGAGTGAATGAGTGTGTGTGTGTGTAGGAGAGGGGAATGATGGGATGATTGTGGAGAACACAGTAATGGGGTGGTGTGGAGGAGGAAATGATGGAGGTGGTGGAATGGGCAATGATGGGGTTGATGGGGAGAAAGCAATGATGGAGGTGGTGGAATTGGCAATGATGGAGGTGGTGGGGAAAAGGCAGTGATGGTGGTGGTGGAAAGAACAATGATGGTGATGGTGGAAAGGGCAATAATTGGGGTGGTGGGGAGGAGGAAATGATGGTGATGGAATGGGCAATGATGGGGTGGTGGGGGAAAAGGCAATGATGGTGATAGTGGAAAGGACAATGATGGTGGAAAGGGCAATGATGGGGTGATAGGGGAGGAGGAAATGATGGAGGTGGTGGAATGGACAATGATAGGGTGGTGGGGAGAAAGCAATGATAGATGTAGTGGAAAGAGAAATGATGGGGATGCTGGGGAGAAGGCAATGATGGGGATGGGGAGAGGACTATAATGGGATGTGGGGGGAGGAGGACAATGAGGGGGTTTGGGGATTGGGAAGGGAGGAAGGGGGATTTATAATGGAGTTAGCAACAGGGGGAGGCGGAGGCAGACGTTATTATCGCTTATTATGTGTAAAGGGAACCTGTTACCTGTTTTGGCTGCTATAAGATGTGGCCTCTGCCTTTCAGGGCTTATCTACAGCATTCTATAATGGTGTAGATAATCCCTCGATCCGACCTGCAAGTGAAGAAAAATAAGTTTTATTATACTCACCCAGGGGGCCATCCGTGCGGTCCGGTCCGATGGGTGTCGCAGGTCCGGATCCGGTGCCTCCCATCTTCTTGCGATGCTGGCCTCCTGCTTGGTTCGTTGCTCCCCAGCATCGCGCTCCTGCGCAGGCGTAATTAAGTACTGCAGTGTTCAGGCGCTGGGCCTCTCTAACCAACAGGGCAGATAAGTACGCCTGCGTAGGAGCGCGATGCCAGGGAGCCATGAAGCAAGCAGGAGGGCGGCATTGCCAGAAAATGGGAAGCGCCGGAACTAGACCTGCGACACCCATCAGACTGGCTGCCCCCCAGGTGAGTATAATAAATACTGTAGATTAGCCCTGAAAGGCAGTGGCTGCATCTTATAGTTGCCAAAACAGGTGACAGGTTCCCTTTAACACAGTCCCTTATTATATAGTGTTCTCACTATACATAGCACAGGCCCTTAGAATTTAGTGTACTCACTTATTATGTATAGCACAGTCCCTTAGTACAGGGTTCCCCAACTCCAGTCCTCAAGGCCCACCAACAGGTCATGTTTTCAGGATTTCTTTAGTATTGCCCAGGTGATAATTGCATCACCTGTGCAAAACAAAGGAAATCCTGAAAACATGACCTGTTGGTGGGCCTTGAGGACTGGAGTTGGGGAACCCTGCCTTAGTATATAGTATACTCACTTATTATGTATAGCACAGTCCCTTAGTATATAGTGTACTCACTTATTATGTATAACACCATCCTTAGTTACATAGTTTCCACTTTTGTTATGTATGACACTGTCTCTTATTTCATACCATCCTCTCTAGTTATATATGGTGCCTTTTCTTATTATATAGCTTCCTCTGCTATGTACAGTGCTGTCTCTTACATAGTGTATTCTTGTTATTTTGTTATTCACAGCACCCTCTTTTATTACACAGTCCGCTGTCTTGTTAGATATAAAATGACTGCTGATGGAGGAGTCGGTGAGCAGACGACCAGTCCATTATCTCCTCTATTAGAAAAGAAGCTTTCCCATGCTCCATCAGCCATCATTGCATTATATATCTAACAAGAGAGGACGGTATGTAATAAAAATCAGGGCTCTTTATAATCCAATATGTAATGGACGGTGCTGTACATAGCAAGAGAGGGCACTGTATAAGGGACGGCAATATACATAATAAAGGAGACTATGTAATATATATACATGTCTGTGTGTGGCTATATATATATATGTAGCTTTGTCTCCATAAAAGGAGGGGTTGGCCCAGACACATTTCTTGCAGATTGGCCCCAAGCTGTCAGTGTCCGCCCCTGGTGTAAGCAGAGGGCACACTGCAGCAGCCGCTCCCTACACTGGTGCACCCAGAAGTGTAGCGAGGGGTTTCAAAGAGGAGGGATGATCAGTTACGTGCTCCTCCTGTCTTCAGTGCATCATCAAATAGGTCAAAGTCAGCGGCATTATGGATTTATTCTTTCATGCACTGAAGACAGGATCGTCTCCTCCTCTCAGAAGCCATTCACTACATGTCTAGGTGTATCAGTATTGCAAGCTGCAGCCGCTATCAGGAGGCAATAATGGGGGACCTGAACCTGAAGTGTGCGCACAGCGGACTCCTTCATAGCAGCCTCTTTATCTGATTATTTTGTGTACAATGATAACCAAAGAGTTAATCCTATTCAGTCCTATGTAAGCCCAAATAGCACATACTGATACTTTATGAGATCAGCTTGTGTTTCGGCACAACTTATGGTGAAGCATTGGCCTCAGACTATATAAGGAGCCTCTCAAACTACTTTTTTTTGGTGTCAAATTTCTCATTTTTTAAAGACATTTTTAACCCTTTTACCTCTGACGGTGGTTTGTACGTTAATGACAGGGCTAATTTTTACAATTCTGACCACTGTCACTTTATGAGGTAATAATTCTGGAACGCGTTAATGGATCTCAGTGATTTTGAGATTGTTTTTTCGTGACATATTGTACGTCATGATAGTGGTAAAATTTCTTCGGTATGACTTGCATTTATTTGTGACAAAAAAACTAATTTGGAGAACATTTGGAAAATTTTGCAATTTTCCAGCTTTGAATTTTCATGCCTTAAATCACAGAGATATGTCACACAAAATAGTTAATAAATAACATTTCTCACAGGTTTATTTTACATCAGCACAATTTTGGAACCAAATTTTTTTTCCAACTTTGCAACAGCATCCCCATGCTACAAACATTGTCAGCTCTGCACTGACAAAGAAACTTGCTGATCATACACTGCACATGATCAACTAGATTCCTAACTCTGGTGACCTGCATGTTGTCATGATGACATCAGGTCACCATGGCAAAGATTGGGACCCATCGATACGCCGCGGGGTCAGCCCTCTGCCGGCTCCAGGAATGCTGCAATCTTGCTTGATCGCAGCATTTCGGGGGTTAAAGTGCCGGGAACGGTGCGTGACAGCTCCTTTTACTTAGTGCCGTGTATCAGCTGCCAGAATCAGCTGACACCAGGCGGCGATTGCCCGCACACCACCCATGTGAGCAGGCGATCGCTCAGACGTAATAATCAGTACCAGGTCAGATAGACTCAGGTCACAGAGATGGATTATTACATCTGATGTATAAAAAGCGTTAATAAGTTGAATTAGAATAAAAGTGTCTTTCTATGATGAGTCTATGGGGTGGAGGTTACTTCACGGGAGGACATTAAATAATAGCGCTCTAAGTTGCTATGACAGTTAAATGACCAGCCAATCATCTGCCAGCATATAGCGGAAGATACCATATTTTACATTATAGGGGGAGAGTAGTGTCTTATAGATATTTAATAATGTATTATTTTGATGAATAAACATGTGAAAGTCAATAAATTCCTCCTCACATGAAACATATCATTATTATATATGAATGCATCCAAAAATAATATTTTGAAGACAATTGCAGTGTAAATAAGAGGTGACTACGACCCTGCAGTAAGTAGTTGTGACCAGTGAGCGATGGCATCACAAACTGCCGCATGATGTAACAATCCGAACATTCTATCTCTATGGCAACTGAACATTCCGCCAGTAACAGTTTTGCTGACACAGTGAAAACGCCACATTTCATATTCACTTTCTGTGACGTGAGAACCAAAATCGAAATCGCTATCTGCAATAATGAGTGAAAGAAGGTCTGCTAGAGCAAATAAAGGGGCCAGATACAAGGAATTTGTAGCTGATGGCATGCTCAACTTTTTCTGGGAAAAGGAAAAAAACCGCGTAAGTGTAAAATGAAGACATAAAATAGATGTGCAATAAAATTCCTATAAAGAAAACCCGGTCATTAGATAAATGCTTTCCAAACTACGGGCAGCATGAATCATAGCTTGTTTGTACGACTGCAGCCTGATATGTTATTTTTCTGAAATTCTCCGGTGACTTTCCTCCGCACCACTCTAGTTGATTGACAGATCTCTCAAGTGTGAACATAGGGAGCGATCTGTCAATCACCTGGAGCGAGGCAGGGAGAAGCCGGGATGGTCTCCAGCCTGTGACCGTGAATCGGACGGCTCTTTATACTATGTTAACTCTGAAATACCTGAGCATTTTTAGAGAAAAACATACCAGTATGGAATTATGCAGCCGGACTCTGATCCATGCTGCACATGGTTTGGTCATAAGGAATTGAGCGCCACATTCAGGGCCGGCGTCAGCACCCGGCACACCCGGGCCAGTGCCGGGGCCCTGAGCAGGCGGGGGGGCCCACTCGCAGTCTGGCACCCCCGCGCGGAGAGCGGTGTCAGCGCCACCACTGGGCCCCCCCCGCCTGCTCAGGGCCCCGGCAGCAGCTGGCAACAATACTTACCTCTCCCATGCCTCCGCTGCCGCAGCTCCGGGCTCCAGGAGGCGCCGGCGCTTCCTCTCACAGCCGGCCGCTGAATGACGTCATCATTCAGCGGCCAGCTGTGGCACAGAGCGCGGGGACGCTGAACAGGTAAGACGTCTCTGTGTGTGTGTCTCTGTGTGTGTATGTAGTGCGGTGCTTTGTGTGTGTATGTATGTGTGTGTGTGTATGTATGTATGTGAGAGAGTGCTTGTGTGCTGTCTGTGTGATGATGGGCAGGCATTGCTGATAATGGGGAGGCATTGATGATGGGGAGAAGATGATCATGGGCAGGCATTGCTGATAATGGGGAGGCATTGATGATGATGGGGAGAAGATGATGATAATGGGCAGGCATTGATGATGGGGAGAAGATGATGATGGGCAGACATTGATGATGATGGGGAGGATATGATGATGGGCAGGCATTGCTGATAATGGGGAGGCATTGATGATGATGGGGAGAAGATGATGATAATGGGCAGGCATTGATGATAATGGGCAGGCATTGATGATGGGGAGAAGATGATGATGATGGGCAGGCATTGATGATGATGATGGGGAGGCAATCATGATGATAATGGGGAGTCTTTCCACAGCGCCCTTTCCTGAGCTGTAACAGTGCAGATCGCAGTACAGCGCAGAGGAGAGCTCCATATTTTGTATGGAGCATTATATGGGGACCAGTATCCTGTATGGAGCATTATATGGGGACCAGTATCCTGTATGGAGCATTATATTGGGTCCAGTATTCTGTATGGAGCATTATATTGGGTCCAGTAATCTGTATGGAGCATTATATGGGGGGTGACATCCTGCATGGGGTATTATATGGGTGATGAGGGGGAGCTGTGGTGCCCATAATATTGTATGGAGGACTGTACTGTCTGGTCTGTACTGTGCGCTGTGAGGATTTGGCGGTTTTTGAGCTATTGTACAATTTACAATAGATATCACTCATGTAATGGAAGAAGTGAAGTGTTTGGCATTGTACTGTACCTTATTTCTCTGCCGTATCTGTGCATCATGAATCGTGGTCTGTGTTAAAGGGGCCCACTGAGGCTCTTTCGCCCGGGGCCCATAAAAACCTGGAGCGGGCCCTGGCCACATTCCCTTTAATATGGTATGAGAGCAGCCTGACAAGTGCTGATTAACATATATTTATTATCACCAATATTCCTAGTCAAATAGATAGACATTATTGATAAGGGGAGAAAATCTTTTGGAGGAAAGTCCAAGGCAAAATGAAAACCCCAAATCGGCTGCTATCGTTTCCTCAGCAGATAATTCTCCTAATATTCCCCATTTTCTCCACCATTAGCTGCTCGTTGTACTGAGCCATCATATCCAAGAAAGAGAACACTAAAATACTTCCAAGAACAGGCCGCCATCCTCCCTGATATCGGAGAGCCTGATACCGAAGTAGACAGCAGACTGTACACAACGTAAGTCCCCATTTGTATAGAGCTACACCTGCTGTTTCAGAGGGTTCATTTACTTTTATGTCCATGTATCAGAGATAGAGATATATCAAGTGCGAAATCTCAGAGTTCTTAATGCATCCATTGTCTACTCTAAATAGAGATGAGATTGATGCAGCGCTCGGGATTGTGGAGCAATCAAGACAATGTGAGGAGAAAAGCAGACCTGACCAGTGAGTTACACTCCGTGATGGCACCAGCCTCACTCTATATCAGTTTCATCTTTTTTCTTGTCCGTTACACAGGCTCACTGAGAAAGGGATAAAACGTAACTTTTAATCATTACGACATTAAACAACCCAATAAATATCTACAATTAGTGCGCTGAAGTACTACAAGTCCTGGTTCCACAACATGTCCCTCAGGAGAAGACTGATATGTACAGAAACAAAATAAATACAAATACCCGACGTCTCTTAGGCCTCATAGATTGTGAACATCAAAGCACCAACTCTCCCTAATATGTCTGCACTCGTATGGAGCGAGGCCGCTCTCACTGGCCGGTGGTGTGTATATCTCATACATATCCTCCATTTCCGGGTATGAAACTGGTGAATCAACGCTGGTCGCAAAGAGAGCACTGGGGGATTCAAAAGTCTGCACACCCACAGAGTAACTGCAGACTTATTGGTCTTGACCAGACAACCCCTTTTAGACTGTGGATGTTACCGCAGTCGCTGTTCAGGCTGCTAGCGTGGCTGCAGCCAGTTTGTCCTCTGCCACCTCTGCCCCTACATTATCCCACCTCCCGCTTCCTGACAAGTTTTCCGGTGACAGCAAGCAATGTCGGGGATTCATGAGTCAGTGCTCTATAAAGCTCGAGCTTCTGGCTGCACGTTTCCCCACGGATTGGGTACAAGTGGGTTTTGTACTGTCTCTACTCTCGGGCAGAGCGTTGGAGTGGGCAACGCCGCTGTGGGAGCGCGACGATCGTGTGGTGCGGAGTGCTCCTCGTTTCCTGGAGGTTCTTAAAAAAGTCTTTTTAGGACCTCAGGTCACCCACGATACGGCGCTCCAACTGCTGGCATTGGCACAGGGTTCGTCTTTGGTCAGTCAGTTTTCCGTCCAGTTTCGGACTCTGGCCTCAGAGCTAGACTGGTCGGATAAAGTTCTCATTCCAGTCTACTGGCGAGGACTGGCTGACCATGTTAAAGACGCTTTGGCTACCAGGGAATTCCTGCCACACCGGAGAAGCTTATCTCCATATCTACCCGCATCGACCTCCGTTTTCACGAGCGGAGGTTGGAGCGGGCCCAGTGTAGGAGAGGATTCAGTTGGCTCCCACCTTTGCCAAACCTCTCGAATCCCCTGATCCGGGTCCGAACCCCAAAAGGCCACAGAGGTTCCTCGTGCAGGACCTAAGTCTCGGGCCGTCCGAGTATCCGTGGTCTGTAACCTTTGTCAGCAGACAGGACACTATGCTAACAAATGTCCACAGCGATCAGGGAAGCGATCGCGTCTAGTGGCTCTGGGAGGAGGTTCACTAGAAACAGTGGCTGTTATGTTTCGGTAGCTGAGGAGTGCAGGCAAAAAAAGGCAATACACCAGAGCAGTTGGAATCTATGAGATTGCAGTACCCTGACTAACCACCACAACTAGAGGCAGCCGTGGAGCGTTCCTACGTTGGTCCTAGACGCCTCGTCACAGCCTGAGAAACTAACTACACCTAAAGATAGATATAGGAAAGCTATCTGCCCCGGAGCAGAACCCCAAAGACAATAGAAAGCCCCCAAACATGTAATGGCGGTTAGACAAGATGAAATACTGACACAGAAAGAAAATAGTATGAGCAAACGCTGGGGCCCAAACTAACTAAATAGAAAAGGATAGGAAGGGTACTTACTGCAATCCCAGAAAACCCTGAAAAGCACCAACTCTACTAATTTCAAAAACACCTGAGATCACACGACCTCTACCACCTAAATTAGCTCTCTGGTGTAAGAAAATCAAAACAGCAGCCACTGAAAAAACAGGAAAAAGCAAAAGTACAAACATCAGTGGTTGAACAAAACTGAGAGGGCAGAAGCCCCCGGAGGGGACCCAGAAGGCCCCCACAGAAGTGCAGGACAAAATGCAAAAATATAGCACAAACACAAAAGAAGAAAATGTCTTATCTGTTAGCAGGAGATGCAGACACGACACAGCAGGCTACAAGGGAAACTGGAATAAAGGATTCAGACCAGAACAATTGATCACCGGCAACCCGATGGGAAGGTGACTCCCTTATATAAGACCAGTCAGTAACACCTGATTCCCAGTCCTCACAATCTTCACTGGACAGACTAGCACCGCTTGTAACCACCAGAGGGAGCCTCTGCTCAGAACTCATCTCAAACCCATTCACAACAGTACCCCCCCCTTGAGGAGGGGTCACCGAACCCTCATTTGAGCAACCAGGTCGGTCAGGATGAGTTCTATGATACGCACGGATAAGTCTCCTAGCATGGATGTCCGAAGCAAACACCCAAGAATTGTCCTCTGACCATAACCTCTCCATTTAACCAAATACTGGAGTTTCCGTCTAGAAAAACGAGAATCTAATATTTTCTCAACCACATACTCCAGATTGCCCTCAACCAAAACAGGGTCAGGAGGCACAGCAGCAGGAACCACTGGCTCAACAAACCTCTTCAACAAGGACTTGTGGAACACGTTATGGATCTTAAATGTCCCTGGAAGAAGCAAACGAAAAGAAACAGGATTAATAATCTCCATGATCTTATAAGGTCCAATGAACCTAGGCTTAAATTTAGGAGATGCTACTCTCATAGGAATATTCTTTGAGGACAACCAGACCAAGTCCCCCACTTTAAACCGAGGACCATCAGTCCTATGCCGGTTAGCAACCGCTGGGCCTCTCCTGAGAGAGGGACAACCTCTCCACTACCTGGTCCCAAATCATGTTGCATACGCTCCACAACAGAGTCAACACCTGGACAGACAGAAAGCCTCCGTCTGTCCTGAAGAAAATCGAGGGTGAAATCCAGAATTACAGAAAAACGGAGACATCAAAGTAGCAGAGCTAGCCCTATTATTAAGAGCAAACTCAGCCAAAGGCAAAAAAGAGACCCAGTCATCCTGATCAGCAGACACAAAGCATCTTAGATAAGTCTCCAATGTCTGGTTTGTTCTCTCAGTTTGACCATTGGTCTGAGGATGAAATGCCGAGGAGAAAGACAATTGAACACCAGTTTAGAACAAAAAGTCCTTCAAAATCTGGAAACAAACTGGACTCCTCTGTCAGACACAATGTTCTCAGGAATGCCGTGTAAACGAACCACGTGCTGAAGGAACAACGGCACCAATTCAGAGGAGGAAGGCAACTTAGGTAATGGCACAAGATGTATCATCTTGGAAAACCTATCACAAATTACCCAGATGGTGGTCATTCTCTGAGAAACAGGAAGGTCGGAAATGAAATCCATAGAGATATGGGTCCATGGTCTCTTGGGCACAGGCAATGGCATCAACAAACCACTAGAGCGAGAGCAAGGCTTGGAGCGAGAGCAAGTCCCGCAGGACTGCACAAATTCCCTGACATCACGAGACAAGGTAGGCCACCAAAAGGACCGACTAACCAAGTCTCTGGTACCAAAAATTCCGGGATGCCCAGCCAACGCGGAACAATGAATCTCAGACATCACACTCTTTTTCCACTGATCCGGGACAAACAATTTTCCAACAGGGCAGCACTCGGGCCTATCCTCCTGACACCCTCCAGAGCAAGTCTCAAATTGGGCGAGATGGCGGAAAGAACTACACCCTCTTTCAAAATAACAGAAGGATCAGATAACTCAGGAGAGTCCGCAAGGAAACTCCTCGAGAGGGCATCCGCCTTAACATTCTTAGTGCCAGGAAGAAAGGAAACCACAAAATTAAAACGTGTGAAAAACAAGGCCCACCTGGCCTGTCTAGGATTGAGTCGCTTGGCAGATTCCAGATAGACCAGAATCTTATGGTCCATAAGGACCACCACCTGATGTTTGGCTCCCTCCAGCCAATGTCTCCACTCTTCAAAAGCCCACTTCATGGCCAATAACTCCCGATTACCCACGTCATAATTACGTTCAGTAGGAGAAAATTTTCGAGAGAAAAAGGCACAAGGGTTACTTTTAGAGGTCTCTGGATCTTTTTGGGACAAAACGGCACCTGCCCCAATTTCAGAGGCATCAACCTCCACCTGAAATGGCAGAGAAACATCAGGCTGCCGTAGAACAGGAGCAGAAGTGAATCTCTGCTTAAGTTCCTGAAATGCAGAGACTGCCTCAGGAGGCCAATTCACCACATCAGAACCCTTTCTGGTCAAATCAGTTAATGGTTTAACAATAACCGAGAAATTACCAATAAATTTACGATAAAAATTGGCAAAACCCAAAAATCTCTGAAGAGCCTTTAATGAAGTAGGTTGGACCCAATCACAATGGCCTGAACCTTGACCGGGTCCATTTCAATAACAGATGGGGACAAAATGAATCCCAGAAATGAGATCCTCTGTACGCCAAAAAGACACTTTGATCCCTTCACATACAGAGCATTCTCTCTCAAAATCTGGAATACAGTTCGAACATGTTTCACATGAGAGTCCCAGTCATTAGAAAAAATCAAGATATCATCCAAATAAACAATCAGAAATTTGTCCACAAAATCCCTGAAAATGTCATTCATGAAGGACTGGAAGAGGAAGGAGCATTAGTGAGCCCAAAGGGCATCACCAGGTACTCAAAATGCCCTTCAGGGGTATTGAATGCCGTCTTCCATTCATCCCCGTGCTTAATGCGAATAAGGTTATACGCCCCCCAGAGGTCAAGCTTGGTAAACCAAGTAGCGTTTTTCACCCTGGAAAACAGGTCAGAAATCAAGGGTAACGGGTATTGATATTTCACAGTAATATTGTTCAAGAGACGATAATCAATACACGGCCTTAATGAACCATCCTTTTTGGCCACAAAGAAAAAACCGACACCTAAGGGTGAAGAGGATGGTCTGATATGACCCTTCTCCAATGATTCCTTGATATAAGACCGCATAGCGTCATGTTCAGGTACAGACAAGTTAAAAAGGCGACCTTTAGGGAATTTACTACCCGGCACTAATTCAATAGCGCAGTCGTAGCTCCTATGGGGAGGCAAGGATGCAGATTTACTTTCGCTAAACACATCAGAAAAATCAATCAAAAAGTCAGGAACATCCTGAGCCTGGGGGAGGCAGAAAAAACAGGAGTGTTGGTATTAACACATTGGCAGCCCCAACTGGTTACAGACACAGATTTCCAATCCAAAACAGGATTATGAGACTGTAACCAAGGAAAACCCAGCACGATAATGTCATGCAGATTATACAGAACCAAAAATTTGCAGCACTCCTGGTGATCAGGTTCAACCCTCATTATCACCTGAGTAGAAAACTGGGGTTTATTCTCAGCCAAAGGGGTAGAATCGATCCCCAGTAGGGGAATAGACTTCTGTAGGGGTATCAAGGGAAAACCACAATGTTTAGCAAAATCATAATCCATCAGGTTAATAGCTGCTCCAGAATCAACGAAAGCCTGAGCAGAAAATGAGGACAGAGAGCATATCAGAGTGACAGTTAATAAAAACTTAGTCTGAACACTACCCAAGACAACTGAGCGTGCAAAACGTCTTCCCCGCTTAGGGCAGACGAAATAGCATGAGAGGCATCACCACAGTAGAAACATAACCCATTGCGCTTTCGAAACTCATGACGCTGTGCCCCAGACACCACTCTATCACACTGCATGGGTTCAGAAGCTGGTTCACAAGGCAACACCATTCCACGCATACTTCTCCGCTCACGCAAACGTCTGTCAATTTGAATCGCTAATGACATAGAATCATTGAGACCAGAGGGACAGGAATCCCACCATAACATCCTTTACATTATCTGACAGACCCTTCCGGAAAAGGGCTGCCAAAGCGTCGTCATTCCATTTGGTCAGGACTGCCCACCTACGGAATCTCTGACAGTATAACTCAGCGTCATCAAGTCCCTGATTTAATGCCAACAAGGCTTTCCCAGCTTGATCAGTGACATTAGGCTCATCGTACAATAACCCCAAGCCTGAAAAAATGCATCAACATCACTCAAAACAGGATCCCAGGTATCAGGGAAAAAGCCCAATCCTGAGGATCGCCGCGCAGGAGAGAGATGATAATTTGAACCTGCTGCGCTGCGTTCCCTGAGGACTTAGATTTTAAGGCAAAAAATAATTTACAATTATTTTTGAAATTCTGAAACTTAGCTCGATCCCCTAAAAACAAATCTGGCATGGGAATCCTAGGTTCCACAACAGGCAACCCAGCAAGATAGATAGCAATACTCCGAACCTCAGTGGCAAGCTGATCCACACGGCCAGACAACTGTGCAAACTCCATTGAGAGAAAAGATCCTCCCCAGCACCCAGAGATACAGAGGGAAAAAAAAAAAATGCAACAAACAGAAAAATATCTCTGACACTATATTTTTTCCCTTCTGTGAGTACCATACAATTTTCAATTTTTAGGCCGGTGATACTGTTATGTTTCGGTAGCTGAGGAGTGCAGGCAAAAAAAGGCAATACACCAGAGCAGTTGGAATCTATGAGATTGCAGTACCCTGACTAACCACCACAACTAGAGGCAGCCGTGGAGCGTTCCTACGTTGGTCCTAGACGCCTCGTCACAGCCTGAGAAACTAACTACACCTAAAGATAGATATAGGAAAGCTATCTGCCCTGGAGCAGAACCCCAAAGACAATAGAAAGCCCCCAAACATGTAATGGCGGTTAGACAAGATAAAAAATACTGACACAGAAAGAAAATAGTATGAGCAAACGCTGGGGCCCAAACTAACTAAATAGAAAAGGATAGGAAGGGTACTTACTGCAATCCCAGAAAACCCTGAAAAGCACCAACTCTACTAATTTCAAAAACACCTGAGATCACACGACCTCTACCACCTAAATTAGCTCTCTGGTGTAACAAAATCAAAACAGCAGCCACTGAAAAAACTGGAAAAAGCAAAAGTACAAACATCAGTGGCTGAACAAAACTGAGAGGGCAGAAGCCCCCGGAGGGGACCCAGAAGGCCCCCACAGAAGTGCAGGACAAAATGCAAAAATATAGCACAAACACAAAAGAAGAAAATGTCTTATCTGTTAGCAGGAGATGCAGACACGACACAGCAGGCTACAAGGGAAACTGGAATAAAGGATTCAGACCAGAACAATTGATCACCGGCAACCCAGATGGGAAGGTGACTCCCTTATATAAGACCAGTCAGTAACACCTGATTCCCAGTCCTCACAATCTTCACTGGACAGACCAGCACCGCTTGTAACCACCAGAGGGAGCCTCTGCTCAGAACTCATTCAAACCCATTCACAACAAGTGGCATTTTCCTCCAAGATGACATTATAAAGGGACAGTCACTGTAGACTCTTCCACACTTACAGTCAAGCTTTGTGTGGACTCAGGAGCAGAGGGGAATTTCATGTCATCTACCTTTGCTCGTCGCCACGCAATACATCTGGTAGCGCTCGACAAACCAGTCACTGTCCGGGTAGTGAATGGGTTGACATTGCCCTCGCCAATTACACATCAGACTGTCCCTCTTACTTTGTGTGTACCCCCTTCCCATCAGAAAATTATTTCCCTTCTTGTCCTTCCCGAGGGAAGAGACAAAATCCTACTGGGAGTACCCTGGCTCCGTTCCCACTCCCCTAATATTGAATGGACCTCCGTAGGATACTGGGTTGGAGTGAGTCATGTAAGGACTAGTGTTGAGCGATACGATACCGCAAGTATCGGGTATCGGCCGATATTAGCTCTATCGGACTTTCGATACTTAGTTCCGATATTTTCGTCTTATCGGATACCGGAATCGGATTTGTCACTGTCACTGTCAGTGTCCGTCGGTCGGTCTGTCAGGAGTCAGCGGCACTTACCTGGCAGAAGATCTCCGGCGGTCACGGGCTGGACTGCTTGATGGCCGCCATCAACTTTCCCCGGCGGTCACATGCAGTTTCTCGCGATAACTGCAGTGACTGCTGGGTAATCCCGGCCGTAAAGCAGTCAGTCCGATGACGTCACCGCCGGGGAAGCAGGTAATCAGCTGTGCTGCGTCGAGATGACAGGCTCTGCCTGTCATTGCGATGTAGCAGAGCTGGATCGTCGTGGGACCCTCGTTACTATGGACTGCGTCGGACAGGTGGTATACTGTTGGTTTGTTTTTTTTCTTTTTTTACAGGAGATCGATGGCGTCGCAGGAATGAGAGTATAATAAAAGAAATGAAAACTGTGTTGTCTTTTTTATTTCAGTAAAATACTTTTTTCTTGCTGTGTCTTTTTTTTATACATTTAAAAACTTTGGGATTAATAATGGATCGGTGTCTTATTGACACCTCTCCATTATTAACCGGGCTTATTGTCACCGTGCAATCAACGGTGACATTAACCCCTTATTACCCCGCTTGCCACCGCTACAGGGCAGTGGGAAGAGCCGGGTAAAGTGCCACAATTGGCACATCTTTTGATGCGCCAAATGTGGGGCTGCTGTAGCCTGGTATTATCAGGCTGTTGAGGGCCAAAATCCATGGGCCTTGACAGTCTTTTAATACCAGGCCGCAGCAGTCTGCATTTTAATTGGCTGGTTAACAAAAATAGGGGGACCCCTACGCCGTTTTTTTTTCGAGGGGATCCCCTATTTTTGTTAACCAGCCAAGCTAAGCAGACTGCTGTGGCCTGGTATTATCAGGCTGGCAAGGTCCATGGATATTGGATCCTTACCAGCCTGAAAAACCAGGCCTCAGCAGTCTGCTTCATCTGGCTGGTTAACAAAAATAGGGGGGACCCCACGCCAAATTTTTTTCAAGGGGGTCCCCTATTTTTGTTAACCAGCCAAGATATGCAGACTGCTGTGGCCTGGTATTATCAGGCTGGCAAGGTCCATGGATATTGGATCCTTACCAGCCTGAAAAACCAGGCCTCAGCAGTCTGCTTCATCTGGCTGGTTAACAAAAATAGGGGGGACCCCACGCCAAATTTTTTCGAGGGGATCCCCTATTTTTGTTAACCAGCCAAGATATGCAGACTGCTGTGGCCTGGTATTATCAGGCTGGCAAGCAGGGTCGGACTGAGGCACCGGGACACCGGAAAACCTACGGTGGGCCCCAGCTCCTGCGTGGTGGGCCCTGATTTGAAAGGATAGGTCCGGGGCAGAGGGGGTGGTGGCCCCGGGGCCCGCACTCTGAGGGGGCCCACCCGGAGCTACGATACAGTTACATTCTGCGGCAGAGCAGGGAGAATCGCTCTCCCTGCTCTGCCGCCCGGAACGCTATGGGGCCTGAACAGGCGTTGGGGGGGCCCGGTGCCAGCAGTGGGCTCCCCACCCGTCATCGGAGGGTCAGCTGTATCGGCATCCAGCCGATAAAGCTGACCGCATGGAGAGAGAAGGAGCGAGCGCTCCTACTCTCCCATAATCCCCCTCTCAGCGTATGACAGCGGGCGCAATAACATCACCTGCCGGCGCCCGCTGTCAGACGCTGAGAGGGAGAACAGTGAGCAGCACAGGAGCGGGAGGTGAGTTTTTTTTTTATTTTTTTTTTAATGGGGGTGCAGTCGAGTCCTGGCTGGAGAAGTCGTCATGTCGGTGTGGGCCAGATGGAAAAGACATGAAAAGTGAACAATTCCATTAGAAAGAACATCAGCGGTAAGTCATTATCTGTACCTGTGCTGTAATCTATTATATGTTCTGTAGGACTGGTATTATTTAACACAGACCATATGGCGGTAATATCAATATTGGTCTTTTTATATATAGATTATTTT
Source organism: Oophaga sylvatica (assembly GCA_033576555.1). Classification (NCBI taxonomy): domain Eukaryota; kingdom Metazoa; phylum Chordata; class Amphibia; order Anura; family Dendrobatidae; genus Oophaga; species Oophaga sylvatica. The sequence continues at coordinate 946,502,012 of JARQOD010000001.1, read as the reverse complement.
GGCCAACAGCGCGGTCATTTGCTGAGGTTCTCTGATGATGGGCCCACTCAGAAGTTTTGCCCCCACTAAACCAAAACCCTAGCTACGCCTATGGCTCTCTCTCTAGTCTTTCTTTCTCGCTCTCTGTTCTTTCCTTCTCGCTCTCTGTTCTTTTTTCTCTCTGTTCTTTCTTTCTCTCTTTTCTTTCTTTCCTCTCTTTCTTTCTCTGTTTGTTCTTTCTCTCTCGCTGCTCTTTCTTTCTTTTCCTCAGTACCAGCCACTGTGCCCTCATTACCAGTCAGTGTGATCAGCAGTGCTAAATGGTTACGCTTGGGGCGAGGATATGGGTGTGATTAGCTGTGAAATGGGTGTTGTCGGGGCGTGGCCTAAAATTTTCAGCGGCGCGCAACATGCGCCGCAGCCTTTAATCCTCTTTCCTGTCTTCCAAATTTGGGAGGTATGCTGTATGACCTCCCTACAACTTCTGGCCATGCTCCTGATGAGCGCGACGGATGGTCTCGTGAGGGATCTCCTCCCACACCTGGAATAAAGCATCCACCAACTCCTGGACAGTCTGTGGTGCAACGTGGCATGGCCTAAAATTTTCTGCAGCATGCACAGCGTGCCACAGCCTTTGTCCCTCTTTCCCTTATTCAAAGGTTGGGAAGTATGATGTTGGGCCGCAAGAATATATTTTCTCTGGTGGGCCCAAGGTACTCCAGTCCGACGCTGCTGGCAAGGTCCATGTATGTTGGCTCCTTAACAGCCTTAAATACCATGCCTCAGCAGCAGGGGCGTACATATAAATCATGGGGCCCCATAGCAAAAGTCTGAATGTTCCCCACCCCCCCAAAAAAAAAACCCAGAGGCATTGTAAATGTAAAGTGCCAGCACAGTGAGGGAAGTTGAGTCGCACAGAGACAGGGGTTTTGGGGGTACTCGGCACCGATCACGTCGACTTCTATGGGGGATGTCACGAGTAGCACAGCTCGGTCCGTGACCTGGGCGATCACTGGAATGTGGGATATTTCCAGGGGATGATAGAATGTTCGTGTAGTTTGTCGTGACGCCACCTGTAGTACCTGGTCAGGGTGTCCAGCGCTGCTGTGCAGGTCCTCTGGAAGGGATGGTGTAGTGCAGGTAGGTGAAAAGTCTTCTACAGGTAACACGCTATCCTTCCAGGGCAGATAGATGTGAGATAGAGCAATGGTGCAAAGTGATGTAGCAGAGTGGACTATGCGACGTAGTAAGAAAGCAGGAAACACTTCAAGTTAAACGTTGCATAATAAAATTTTTAATAATAACATTACAAAAGTGCAAATGGCTTATATTATGTGACATGTTTTGTTACTGTTCATACCCTTGATATGTGTTATACATGTGTGTTAATAAATACATATTCAACAAAAGTGCAAATAGCATTAGTGCCAAAGTTCGTGGAGACTTCTTAGGACTACAACCCCACCGGGGTAACTTCACAGTGTCCTTTACTTGTGCTTGTGGAGGACCCGCTCCAAACCTCCAACTGTGGTCTTGGGTGGGCTGCAAGACTTTCCTTGAGCAGACCTCACTTTCGGCCACACCAAACGGGTTTTTAGTTTCTGAGGTAGTTGAAAATAGTGCACAGTAAAGTTTTTGTAAAACCAAGATGGAGCACCGAAGTGCCAACTATTTACAGAAAAATTTGTGAGCCAGTACAGTTCATGGCTTCAAAGTTCAACATTTTCATTACAGTGAAACACCATTACCCAACCTGGGTATATTAAGGCAACAATAAACTTGTTCTTCTGAACATTCACCCGTCCGGGTACATCAAACCATTACCCAACCTGGGTATATTAAGGCAATAAACTTCTTTTTATGAACATTCACCCGTCCGGGTACATCAATAATTTAACTATTTACATACAGAGACCCTGTCCGGGTTATTTAGACTTCTTTGGCTGGCCTCTTCCAGGTACCACCTGGTACTCTTCTGGAGCTTGCTAAACATCCGTGACAGGAGGGTCCACCCAGACCTGATGACGTCGTGTGGCCAGTACAGTGACGTCGTGACCCGCTATATGGGTCTGTGTGGCCACCTCTTTCATCTCCCTCCGGGTCTGGACCCCTATGTCCCGGACTGAACGAACCCCAGGGGGCCTAACAGGCGCCGGGTACGGGCCAGCTATCATTATCATGTCCATAGCTGGGGCTGCTGAGGAGACCACTGAGGGAGGCTGGGGAGATTTACGGCATGGGGTGGGCACTTGTGCAGAGGCCTGGTTGGGGGAGGCTGAAGGCTCGTAGGGTCTGTCAGTTTCCTGACACTCTGGGGAGTAGGGGTCGCACCTGGTAACATTTAGGGCGTATCATCCATTGTAACCCCAGTGTCGGGTGTAAGTCACCAAGTCTCCTGGCAACAGGTCCCTCCCCGGGTGTCCTTCTGGGAGGTGAGCCTCCACGTCCCGCCGGTTACAAAAACTTCTAAATAAAGTCCAGGCTCCTGGATGAAGCCCCAACCACCTTTTAACTTAAAGTTCCGTACTGCACCCTTACGCCGCGGCTCCCTCACCGTACTTTTATCCTTTCTCATACGTGCCTTCTCTGCCAGGTCCTTCTCCAGGTGACATTGCCGAAGCTTTTGGGATTCTCGCTGCTCCCTTTTTCGCTCTGCTTCCCGCTCCCGACGTCTCCACTCTTCCTCCTGACGCCGGTTGTAATTCTCCTCCACCAGCATCTCCATGTCTCCACCATCAAACGCCAGCTTACGATGTACGGTTTGCGGCAGCTCTCCTGGCGCCCGCCAGTCCTGGCGGCGCTCACCTGCGGCGGAAGCAGCCGGCTCTGGAACAGATGACCTCCATGAGGACAGGTGTTGCTTCTTCTGCCTCAGCGATGGGGGCAGACAGCGGGATCTGGGGTGCTGGTGCGGCGTTTTCTGCAGGAACGGGTGCCTCCACTGTGATACTGGCAACCGGTTCAGATTGCAAGGGCTGGGATGCCCGCACGGCCTCCTGTACTGGAACGGGTGCCTCCACTGAGATACTGGCAACCGGTTCAGATTGCAAGGGCTGGGATGCCCGCACGGCCTCCTCTACTGGAACGGGTGCCTCACCTTCCGGTACAGACACTTCAGGGGGTAAGAGGGATTGGCGCCCCTCCAATTGTAGTTTTAGGGCCCGCCAGCTCGCTTCCATCCTGGCGACCTCCTCCCGGTGCCGGGCCAGGTCTCTCAGGGTATCCTCCGCTTCTTCCAGCGTAGGAGGGTTTCCAGGCCGGGTGCCAAACGGTGGCTCCGTGGCGATCGGGTCGCTTCCGTGGGGGGAGAGCTCTGACTCCTCCATCCCTTCCCACTTCTGCTCACGTCCATTCGCCATCTCAGCAAAGTCACATGTGTCATTAGCATCAGGAGAGGCGACATCTTTTGTAGGGAGGCGGGACCTTCGCGTTCGTTTACGCCCACTGAGGAGGATGAGGAGGCGTAACTCCAGAGCTGTGGGGCACGATCTTACATTGCAGTAACATTTAGAGTGTGCGGACATCGTTTTCGCGCCACGGAGTGAGTGTACGCCCACGAGAGCACCCCCTTATTCTTCACCTGTGCCTCGTGGCGCAGATATGACGGAAAAATGGCAAATACAGTCTATGATGATTTTTGCAATTCTCAAGCAAAAAAACAGTTCAATTAAGGCACACAGGACTCGCTTATAGCGAGCTTCTGAATCCTGTTCGCTGGGTGCGATGCAACATCTCTGTGGCGACTGGACCCTCGGGTGCTTCTGTCTTTTCACAAATGCCGGCTTTACCCGGCAATTGAATCAGAGACTATTTTACTATGTAGAAGTGAATAAACTATAAATATATGTATATATATATGTCACAATGACATGTATATATATATATATGTATTCTAAGTGTGTATATTTTGTGTTTACAAGGAAAGAAAGTGTTTTTTTAGTTGCGATATTTTGTTCCCATAGACTTACATGGGACTTCCGGTATCGGAATCGGATATCGCCGATAGTTAGTGATATCGGCGATACCATTCCGATCCGATATTTTTAGATATCGAGCAGTACCGCTCAACACTAGTAAGGACAGATGTGTCAGGGAGTGCATTCAGTTTACCACTACAGAGATACCCGCAGATCTTTCTCCTCTTCCCAAGTGCTATCAGTCATATGCAGACGTGTTCTCTAAAAAGGCTGCGGAGACTCTGCCACCCCATCGTCCCTACGACTGTCCTATTGACCTCTTGCCTGGAGCAGAACCTCCTCGGGGAAGGGTCTATCCCCTCTCTCTTCCTGAGACGGAGGCTATGTCTCAATATATCCAGGAGAATCTGGCAAGAGGGTTCATTAGGAAGTCGGTGTCACCAGCAGGAGCGGGGTTGTTCTTCGTGCAGAAGAAGAGTGGAGAATTACGTCCGTGTATAGATTACAGAGGTCTTAACGCCATCACCGTTAAGAATAAGTACCCGTTGCCCCTGATTTCTGAGCTCTTTGATAGGCTCCGGGGAGCAAGGGTATTTTCTAAATTAGATCTGCGTGGTGCTTATAACCTGATTCGCATCCGTGAAGGGGACGAATGGAATAAGGCTTTTAATACCAGGGATGGGCATTATGAATACCTGGTGATGCCCTTCGGGCTCTGTAATGCCCCAGCCGTTTTCCAAGACTTTGTCAATGACATCTTCCGGGATATGCTTTCCACCTCTGTAGTAGTCTATCTGGATGATATTCTCATCTTTTCTCCAGATATTGACTCTCACCGGAGGGATGTCTGCAAAGTCTTCGACCTGTTACGGGCGAACTCCCTCTTTGCAAAGTTGGAGAAATGCATGCTTGAGCAGGAGTCTTTACCTTTCCTGGGCTATATCATCTCTGCCCAGGGATTGGTTATGGATCCTGCCAAACTACAGGCTGTGATGGATTGGCAAGAACCCCATTCTCTTAAAGCGGTGCAGCGCTTTATGGGGTTCATTAATTACTATCGCCAATTCATTACCCACTTCTCCACTTTGGTAGCTCCCTTGGTAGCCCTCACCAAGAAGGGAGCCAATCCCAAATTGTGGTCAGAGGAGGTCTCCAAGGCCTTTACTTCAATTAAGTCCCATTTTGCTAGCGCTCCCATCTTACATCGCCCCGAGGATGATAAGCCTTTTATATTGGAGGTTGATGCTTCGTCCGTTGGTGCTGGAGCAGTCCTTTTCCAAAAGGATGCTCAAGGTCGGAAACATCCTTGTTTCTTCTTTTCCAAGACCTTCACACCAGCGGAGAGGAATTATTCCATTGGGGAAAGGAAGTTGCTAGCCATGAAGTTGGCCTTTTCCGAGTGGAGAAATCTCCTGGAGGGGGCTCGCTTTCCTTTCAAGTTTTCACTGACCACAAAAATTTGGTCTATTTACAGACCACCCAGCGTTTAATTCTCGTCAGGCCAGATGGTCCCTGTTCTTCTCTCGGTTCCATTTCACCCTCCATTTCCTCTCCAGTGAGAAGAACATTCAGGCCGATGCTCTTTCTCGCTCCGTGGTGTCCTCTGAGGAGGTGGAGGAGGAGCCTCGATTGATTGTCCCCACAGAGAGCCTAAGAACTGTGGCCCCGGTTTCGCTTGAGTCTGTGCCTCCGGCCAAGACTTTTGTGCCCACCAATTTGCGACCGGAGGTACTCTCTTGGGCACATTCGTCCAGGGTGGGTGGACATTTTGGGGCAAAAAGGACATCTGAGTTGCTGGCGAGGACATACTGGCTCCGCAGCTCATTGCTGCCTTTGAGTGCAGCGAGGCCCAAAGAAGGGGGGCCCTAGGAGAGGGGGGTAATGTTAGGATTCAAGTTCCCACTCCTGCACAGGGGGAATCTCGAGCTGTTCCCGCTGTGGTCCCCCATCCGTCTCTGGCCGCAGTGGTTCCTGCTCAGCAGAGACGTCGGTCCCAGAGTCTTGCCCGGCCTAGTACTGTGCAGAGACTTGCTGCTGCAACCAGTGTTGGAGCAGGCAGTTTTGGGTCTAAGTCCTTTGTTGTTTCATCTGAGCATGCCCAGGGCAAGATCTCCCATTGGAGATCAGGGGTCACATGCTCAGATACAGCTGCCACTCCTATTGGTCCTTCAGGAAGGTCCTGTGGCTGTTGATGTTCTGAAGCAGCTTCCCATTGGTCCTTTCTGGAAGGTCTTTTTCTCGTGGCTGCTATAAAAGGCTGTCCTTAGCGCACAGCCGTGCGCTAGTATCAAATATGTTACGTGCTTGCGCCAGTGTGGTCATGTATGCATGTGGTTAGGTCTAGCTGAAATAAGCCCCTAGAATACCGGCACCTCCGGTGAGGAGATTGTATGCACGTGTTCAGGGCTCGGCTGAAAACGCCATTAGAATACCGGCTACTCCGGTGAGGAGATTATTGCTTGGGTTCTGATTGCTTGACCACAGACTGCAATCTGCTTAGCAGTCATCTGTGTTCCCTGTGAGTCCAACAGGACACAGTCTTTGCTTCAGTGGCTCTGTGAATTAACAGAGTCCTCTTATATCACCATATAGTGCTACGGCATTTACATCTGCGACTCTGCGGGATAACAGAGTTCGCTCATACTGCCTATTTACGCCATCTTACCAGCAGCAGGCTCTGCCTGCACGGTGGACCCCGGCTGCGAACGCACATCTCCTTAATATCTATTAGGTGCGTTCCACAGGCCCTTAACACACCCTTTCTAAACAATAAGGACTTATTCAATCAAACCCAACTTTTTTATTAGTCTCTGGTGTTTATCAGCATTCAACGCCTTCGTGAAAATGTCTGCTATAATTTCTTCAGTAGGGCAATAATCCAACTTTAAGACTCCTTGGTCCTCCTTTAGTTTTGTTGCTTCCATGTGTGATTGTCCTAATTCTGTCAACAATTGTCTTAACCACAGTACTTCTTGTCTTTCTATCTGTATTCCTAGGTACTGTTTTACATTTCCCAAGTAGTGTTGAGCGATACGATAATGCAAATATCGGCTATCGGCCGATATTAGCTCTATCGGCCTTTCGATAATTCGTTTCAATATTTTCGTCATATCGAATACCGGAATCGGATTTGTCACTGTCACTGTCCGTGTCCGTCGGTCGGGTCTGTCACTGTCAGTGTCCGTCGGTCGGGTCTGTCAGGAGTCAGCGGCACTTACCTGGCAGAAGATCTCCGGCGGTCACGTCCTGGACTGCTTCATGGCCGCCATCCTCTTCTCCCCGGCGGTCACATGCAGTTTCTCGCGATAACTGCAGTGACTGCTGGGTAATCCCGGCCATAAAGCAGTCAGTCCGATGACGTCACCGCCGGGGAAGCAGGTAATCAGCTGTGCTGCGTCGCGATGACAGGCTCTGCCTGTCATTGCGATGTAGCAGAGCTGGATCGTCGTGGGACTGTCGTTATGGACTGCGTCGGACAGGTGGTATACTGTTGGTTTGTTTTTTTTTCTTTTTTACAGGAGATCGATGGCGTCGCAGGAATGAGAGTACAATAAAAGAAATGAAAAGTGTGTTGTCTCTTTTATTTCATTAAAATACTTTTTTCTTGCTTTGTCTTTTTTTTATACATTTAATAACTTTGGGATTAATAATGGATCGGTGTCTTATTGACACCTCTCCATTATTAACCGGGCTTATTGTCACCGTGCAATCAACGGTGACATTAACCCCTTATTACCCCACTTGCCACCGCTACAGGGCAGTGGGAAGAGCCGGGTAAAGTGCCACAATTGGCACATCTTTTGATGCGCCAAATGTGGGGCTGCTGTAGCCTGGTATTATCAGGCTGTTGAGGGCCAAAATCCATGGGCCTTGACAGTCTTTTAATACCAGGCCGCAGCAGTCTGCATTTTACTTGGCTGGTTAACAAAAATAGGGGACCCCTACGCCGTTTTTTTTTCGAGGGGATCCCCTATTTTTGTTAACCAGCCAAGCTAAGCAGACTGCTGTGGCCTGGTATTATCAGGCTTGCAAGGTCCATGGATATTGGATCCTTACCAGCCTGAAAAACCAGGCCTCAGCGGTCTGCTTCATCTGGCTGGTTAACAAAAATAGGGGGGACCCCACGCCAATTTTTTCGAGGGGATCCCCTATTTTTGTTAATCAGCCAAGATATGCAGACTGCTGTGGCCTGGTATTATCAGGCTGGCAAGGTCCATGGATCTTGGCTCCTTAACAGCCTGAAAATCCAGGCCTCAGCGGTCTGCTTCATCTGGCTGGTTAACAAAAATAGGGGGGACCCCACGCCAATTTTTTTCGAGGGGATCCCCTATTTTTGTTAACCAGTTCCCTCTGACGTCACTGATTGTGTCCCTGGCTGACCTGAAGTGAAAGTGGAAAGCAATCAATTAAGCTTTCCACTTCCTCTCCTGTCAGCCAGGAGAGGAACTCATTCATTTGGGGGTTTACTGTGAGGCTGCAGCATTAGCTGCGGTCCCTGCAGTAAACATTAACCCTTTCTGAAGGATTACACCGTGGGACCTGACTGTACATCGGATTGGTAAGAATAATTTTGCTTTATTATTTTATTTTTATTACAGGAAATGGTTTTAGCAGGAAAATAAAATATGGTCAAAAACTGTGTGATTATTTCATTAAACTTCTTTTTTATTAAAGTGTGTGTGTTTGATTTTTCTTTCATACAATAGGATTAATAATTGATAGTTGTCTAATTGACAGCTCTCAATTATTAACCTGGCTTAAAGTGACCTTTCAATTGCAAGGTCATTTTAACCCCTTATTAACCCGTTCGCCACCGCTACAGGGCAATGGGAATAGACGGGCAAAGTGCCAGAAAGGGCAAATCTAATTAGAGATTTGCCCTTTCTGGGGTGTCTGGGGGCAGATGTTAGTAACCGGGGGGGGGCCAAAAATAATGGTCCCTCTCTGGGCTATTATTATCTGCCCCCACTCACTGGCTTTGTCTGTCTGGTTGCGAAAATAGGGCGGGAGCCCACGCATTTTTTTTCAGCAATTTTACACCTCATATATATATATATATATACATGTCATTGAGTTTGTGACACATATATATATATATATATATTTATAGTTCATACACTTCTACATAGTATAATAGCCGCTAATTCAATTGCCGGCTTTTGTGAAAATGCAGAACCCGACATGAAATGACACTTGGTGTACATAGGGTTAACCATGTCCTTTGCTATCTGATTTGCACAAACAATTAAATCAGTCTATGTGTGCAAAATTTCACACCTGTAGGGGTTAATTAAAGGTGTAAATTCGTAGCAAAAAAGTCCGTTTTTTTACAACGAATTTACACCTTTAATTAACCCCTACAGGTGTGAAATTTTGCAAACATAGACTGATTTAATTGTTTGTGCAAATCAGATAGCAAACGACATGAAAAGACATGGTTAACCCTATGTACACCAAGTGTCATTTCATGTCGGGTGCTTCTGTCTTTTCACTGAAGCCGGCTTTACCCGGCAATTGAATCAGAGGATATTTTACTATGTAGAAGTGTATAAACTATACATATATGTATATATATATGTCACAATGACATGTATATATATATATATATATGTATTCTATGTGTGTATATTTAGTGTTTACAAGGAAATAAAGGTTTTTTTTAGTTGCGATATTTTGTTCCCATAGACTTACATGGGACTTCCGGTATCGAAATCGGATATCGCCGATATTTAGTGATATCGGCGATACAATTTCGATACGATATTTTTAGATATCGAGCAATATCGCTCAACACTATTCCCAAGTCTTTGATTTCAAAATTTTGTTTCAGGATTCTTAGAATGTTTTCTTTATCCCTTTCTTGTTTATAACAAATCAAAATGTCGTCTACATATATGAGTACATAAATCCATCTATTACTCAGCCTTTTTGTGTACAAGCATGAATCTGCTTTGCTTCTTTGATATTTTTCTTTTGATAGTACTTCCGTAATTTTGTCATTCCACGCTTTAGCTGCTTGTTTTAAACCATATATGTTTTTCTATAGTTTACAAACTTTGTTTGGATTTCTTTCATCTTTGAATCCTGGAGGTTGTTCCATGTAAATGTCTTCTGTTAAATCTCCATTCAAAAAAGCTGTCTTTACATCCAGATGTCTCAGTTCCATCCTTTCCATTGCTGCAACTGTAAGTAAAGTTCTTATTGTAGTGTGTTTGACAACTGGAGCAAATGTTTCATCATAGTCTTCTTCTTCTGGAAGTCGAGCTATGTCTTCCCAAGAGATAGATTCATACATTTTACTTGTACTTGCCTTGTATGAGAGGCATTTTGGTGGTTTTCCTTTGTTCTCTCTTATTGAACGTCTTGGTTATGTATCTGTTTGTAGTTGTGATTCTTCACTTTCAGTATTTTGTTCTTCATTAATTTCTACTTCTTTCTCATCAGATATTTCTTCAGTTATGTCACTATTGTTTTTCTCATTTATTGTTTCAACTGAAATCATAATGTCTTCATTTAAATCTTCAATGAATGTCACACTGTTACTCACTGTAACTCTGTCTGTTTTGGGATCTAAGATTCTATAGCCTTTGCAGTTTTCACTATATCCAATGAATATTCCTTCCATGGATCTGTTTTGAAGTTTGAAACGTTTTCTTTTTCAAATAACTTTTTTTTTTCCTTTTCAAATAACTTTTGAAACGTTTTTCTGTTGGAATGAATATAAAAACTTTACATCCAAAAACTTTTAAATGATTGACACTTGGTTTCATACCTTGCCACAGTTCATATGGAGTTTTCTTCAGTTTTCTGGAAAAAAAAATCGGTTCTGTAGATATGTAGCTGTCATTGCTGCCCCACCCCAATATTTCTCTGGTAGTTTAGAATCTGTCAGCATACATCTCATCATTTCTGTTAGAGTTCTGTTTTTCCTTTCTGCTACTCCATTTTGTTCAGGTGTGTATGGAACAGTTTTCTGATGTTCTATTCCATTTTGTCTTAAGTAGTCTTCTATTCTGTGACCTGTAAATTCACCTCCATTATCACTTCTGATGACAATTGGCTTCCTTTGAAATTTGTTACTTGATCTTGTTACATAGTCTACAAGTTTATCAAAAACTTCACTTTTGTTCTTAATTAAGTATGTGACTGTGTATCTTGAGTAGTCGTCTATAAAAGTCAACATGTATCTATTGCCTCCTGATGTAGTCACTTTCATGGGTCCACATACGTCAGTATGCACCAAATCACGTGGTCTTTCGCTTTTCATCTCACTTTCTTTTGGAATAGATATCCTTGTGGCTTTGGATTTTATACAACATTCACATCTTATGGTAATTGAGCAATCTGATATCTTTAAATCTTTTGTCAATTCTTTTCTCTGTAGTTCCCTTATACTCTCCGGGTGTCTATGTCCTAGACGTCTATGCCACATGTGAATACAGTTTTTGTGATCATGTGTACATACCTTCATCTGTTCCTTTGGTTTGTCAAAATGATATAATTGTTCATCTGCCTTGACTTTGGTTATCAACTTGTTTTCTGCAATAATTGCACACTCATTATCTTTGAATTTTACTGTAAGTCCTTTTGCTGTTAAACGTTTCACAGATAATAATCCGCCTTCCAATTTTGGAACATACAACACATCCTGTACAAGTATCTTTGAATCTTGTCCGAACTTGTTTGAACAATTTTGCATACCTTGTCCGATACCTTCTGCGGTTATTTTGCTTCCATCTGCAAGATAAATGTCTTGTTTCTTATTTAAATCAAGATCAGTAAAGAAATTCTAGTCACTTGCTATATGACTCGTTGCTCCTGAATCAATAAACCAACCAAGTGATGATTTCTTATCTGTTATTTTAAATGGGCCATTCCAATTATTCTTACACGAATCGGAAATTGTGTTTTTTACTTTCTGTGTATGCTTTTTATGTTGTAATTTTTGTTGTTCTGCTTTCCATATGGTACAGTCTTTCTTTAAATGACCTTTTTTCTTACATCTGAAGCATTCTCTTGTCTCTTTATTATAGGGTTTTTTAAATTCTGTGGCTTTAAGAGTGTTTTCACTGTCCTTATCAGTAGAAGAATCATTGCTTTGTTCTTTCTTCTCTGATATTCATCTATGAGTCTTGTTTTCACAAATTCTAATGTAATGTCTGCTTCAGGTGGTCTTGTCTCTAGTGCATTTATTAAAGCAGTATATGAATCTGGTAAACTGCACAACAATATAGCTGCTATATGGCTTTCTTTAATATCTTCACCAATAGATCTTAGCTGTGAAATCACTTCCATAATAGAGAATATATGCTTCTGCATGTCACTTTCTGTACTCAATCTCATACTGTAAAGCTTTCTTAATAAAAATAATTTGTGATTTAAGCTGGGTCTCTCATATAGCTTTCTTAATGCTTCCCACATTCCTTTCGCTGTTTCTTAATTTCTTATGTGTAATAATTGAGCATCATCCACTAATAAGCTAATGGTGGCTCTCGCTTGTCTATTTTTCTTATCCCATATCTGATTATCTTGATCAGGTCTATCTGTAGTGATTACTTCCCATAAATCATCTTTAGACAATAACATCTCTACTTTGAACTTCCATAGCTGATAGTTCTCATCATTCAGTTTAGCTACTGTGAGTTTTAGCTCTGTGCTACTTGTCATTTTTAACTTATCTTACTTGTTTGGAGAGACTTGCACTGAAGAATTCTTCTGCATTCACCAGGGTCTTGCTGAGAGTTCAAGTGTCCTGGGTATCTGGTATTCTTGGTGCTTGGGATCTGTGGTGTCTGGATTCTCTGGTGTCTGGGTTCTCTAGGTACGCTGTATCTGGGGTGACTGTATCTGGGTGTCTGGGCCCATAACTTGTTGCACAGATTCTGAATCCACACCTTTGCAGTAGAAAACTTCACAGAGCAGGCTTCATGGGATAACAAGCTTTTACTTCTTACAACATGAGGTAAAAGGAAAATGCACAGTCATTTCAGCATTGCATCAGAAAACAGGAACAAAACGAAAGTGAAACTACAAGTGAGACTATTTCTTATACAATACATTAAACAGAAGGAAACGTTACACAACATCGCCATCTATTGTCAGGTCAGCATAAAGTCGTCCTTTTACTTATAATAAGTCCTAATCTGTTGCATATGCCAACAATTTTCAACATGACGGCTGACATGTTAGGCTATTAATGTAGCATGCCACAATGCTCTACACAATTTGTGCAGCGTTGCCCCATACACCGGTACCAGTAGTTTACTGCAGCGGTCTTATTAATGAATAATCCCGCCGATCTCTTCTGATGCTAATCCCTATTACAGCTTCCCTGTTCTGTTCTCTACCCAACATTACTAATGCTCGTGCTCTCTGCTCCTGCCATAGTAAAAACATATCAAAGGGTAAGATAGGGTCATAGGAAATCACACGGGAGACAAAGTTTTTATAGCCAATAACGGGGTGACATGGGATGATAGGGAATAATAGGGTGCTAATGAGAGATAACACATGGTATGAGGGAGTGACAGACGGTGGCAGGAAAAAAATAAAATACCGAGCATAACCAACAGGTAAGGATCATGGTCCCCCTGCTTTGAGTAAAGTGTGACAAGAACCCGTGCCTGCCTAGAACTTAAATAGTTTCAAGCTCGAAGATGAGAAAGACTAGAAGCAATGGGATGAAACTGAAAGGGGACGATACAGATTAGATATCAGAAAAAAAAATTTGACAGTGAGGGTGATCAATGAGTTTAACATCCTGCCACGAGAGGTGGTGAGTTCTCCTTCAATGGAAGTCTTCAAACATAGGCTGGACAGACATCTGTCTGAGATGGTTTAGTGACTCCTGCATTGAGCAGGGGGTTGGACACGATAACCCAGGAGGTCCCTTCCAACTCTACCATTCTATGATTCTATGATTCAAATTCAAGGTATGACAAAGATGTTAGTCTGGATCTTGTACTGAAAACCTTACGAACACAGACAAGAATCAGCAAACTACACATGTGCATTATTTTTTAAAGAGCAAAATTTGTGAAAAAAAACCCATTTAGACAGAATCTGCACGGAAAAGCATTTGTAATACCTCACACAAATTATCTCTTTGATTGTCCTGTATCTGGTGAAACTGTGAACTGCTGTTCTAATGTTATGACATGCAAATCCGACATGTAGACAATGGTGGACAACCAGTTCATATAACACACGGGCTCAGCTGATTAAATGGTTAATCTTCACTCAGACTCCAGCAGGGTCTAAGCAGCACATACAAGGCCTCCTCACCGTGCACACACAGACCAAGTGAGACCGCACCAGCAGCCTTATATCGGACATTCTAAGACCCGGACTGGAGGTAATTGAGTGGCTGATCACCCCCAGCTGTTTCAGCTTCTCGGAAAACCAGGACTCAATCTGGGCCCATTAAAATACCCTCAGCACTATGTGTGCTGGAGCCTGTTTCTCTGGGTCCTACATCACCGAGGCTTTGCACTTCAAGGACACATTCCTCCCGTCCACGATCCGTCCAGCTGTCACTTTACAATATATATATATACAGTATATTATCAAACATGTACAGAGATAGATACAATAGGTACGAAAAGTATTCAGACCCCTTTAAATTTTTCACTCTTTCTTTCATTGCAGCCATTTGGTAAATTCAAAAAAAGTTCATTATTTTTCTCATTAGTGTACACTCCGCACCCCATCTTGACTGAAAAAAACAGAAATGTAGAAATTCTTGCTACTTTATTAAAAAAGAAAAACTGAAATAACACATGGTAAAAGTATTCAGACCCTTTGCTCAGACACTCATATTTAAAGGGAATCTGTCACCCCAATTTTGCCATATCAACTAAAGATATGGCTGAATAGTGCGTCCCATAACAAAGCTAAAGGTACTGCCACACTACTCGATCCGCTAACGATCTCGTAGCGTCGCATGCTAATGAGATCGCTGCGGATCGTTTAATTCGCTAGTGTCGGGCACATTTAGCGATGTCGTAAGGCGTATCGCGGTTACGATCTCCTACGACTTTAGCGTACAAAAGTACGCTAATCGCTAAAAGGTGCCACACTCAGCGATATATACTTACCACGGGAGCGCGTGATAAAATAGGTCCGGAATATTCCAGCGCGAGCGAGTCACAGAGAAGTCGTCGCTGCAGATGTCGCACACAACAACATCGCTAACGGATCGCTAATAGTGCGTTTCTTAGCGATCCGTTAGCGATGTTTTTAGTGTGCATACCTTAACTCTCTCTCTCTCCCCCGCTCCTGGGCATCACTTGCGTATCGCATTGTGAATCCACAGACGCGTTCGGCTTCCAGCATTGCCATTTCCAATTAGGCCCAGCGCATGCGCAGTGTGCTTTGCCCAGCAGTGGGCAAAGCATAAATCAGTACAGCGCATGCGCTACTCTTTCCATGCCCCGGAAATGACTGCTTGCCTTGGACAACTTCCGGGGCAAGGAAAGAGTAGCGCATGCGCTGTACTGATTTTATGCTTTGCCCACTGTTGGACGTCCAGCCAAACTGAGCAATCGTGGGAGAATAGCCTTGGTGAGAGAGGTAAAGAACCCCAAGATCACTTTGGCTGAGCCCCACAGATAGGAGATGGGAGAAAGTTCCCACAAAGTCAACTGTCACTGCAGCCCTCCATCAGTCGGGCCTTTATGGCATAGTGGCCCGACGGAAGCCTCTCCTCAGTGCCAGACATATGAAAGCCCACACAAAGTTTGCTAAAAAACACACAAAGGACTTCCAGACTATGAGAAATAAGATTCTCTGTTCTCAATACGAAGATAGATCTTTTTGGTGATAATTCTAAGTGGTTTGTGAGGAGAAAACCAGGCACTGCTCATCACCTGCCCAATACAATCCCAACAGTGAAACATGGTGGTGGCAGCATCATGCTATGGGGTGTTTTTCAGCTGCAGGGACGGGATGACTGCTTGCAATTGAAGTAAACGTGCACGCGGCCAAGTACAGAGATATCTTGGATGAAGACCTCTTCTAGAGTGCTCTAGACCTCAGACTTGCCGAAGGTTCACCTTCCAACAAGACAATGACCCTAAGCACACAGCTAAAATAACAAAGGAGTGGCTCAACAACTCTGACTATTCTTCACTGGCCCAGCCAGAGCCCTGACCTAAACCCAACTGAGCAACTCTAGAGAGACCTGAAAATGGCTGTCCACCAACGTTCACCATCCAACCTGACGGAACTGGAGAGGATCTGCAAGGAAGAATGGCAGAGGATCCCCAACTCCAGGTGTAAAAAACTTGTTGCATTATTCCAGGGGCGGACATATCATTGGTGCAACCTGTGCGGTCGCACAGGGGCCCAAGAGGTTAGGGGCCCATTTCTACCTCCAAAGCCGGTGCAATTTTGCATTTTTACGAGCTCTTGGGCTGTAATGGGCTCATGTATAATTCTTGCACAGGGGCCCTTTTCTCTCTGTATCCACCAGTGCATCATTCCCAAGAAGACTCATGACTGTACTAGCTCAAAAGGATGCTTCTACTCAATACTGAGCAAAGGGTCTGAATACTTATGACCATGTGTATTTCAGTTTTCCTTTTTTAATAAGTTTGCAAAAATTTTTCTACATTAGGGGTTTTTAAAAAACAGACAAGAGGGGGTGCAGAGGTAAAATTAATAGAAAAAAAAAAAAACCTCTTTGAATTTCCCAAAAAGGCTGCAAAAAAAGACAGCAAGTGCAATATATTCAACTCACTAAACAGATCGGCGGGCCGATTTCACAACAAAAACTCATAAAATTTTTAAATCTTATCCCTGAGAAGGCTGATGTACTTTTTTTAAAAAATCCTTTTAAAAAAGGGCAGCCCCTGAAAACTAAATCAAAATTTTTAGGCCCCGGGAACAGACAGATCTCATACGCCCAAACCCATTTTTCTGTTTTTTTGGCCCACCCCCCTAAATTTGACAGAGGCGTTTTAACTGCGTAGTGTGAAAATTTCAGCAGCAGGGAGGAGGGAAACTGAGGAGCTGTCAATCAGACCAGGTGGGAAAAGGGGTTGAGTTTAGTTTTTAAAAAAGGGAAAAATTTTTCAAAAACAAACAAAAAATTCTCAAAGAAAGTACACCACCTCATCTGGTCCCAAAAAGAAAGTGGTAACTGTTTTCAGTTGGTGACCAATCCACTTACAAATTTATGTTAATAAACAAATAAAATTTTTTGCCTTTGGCCCAAAAACGTCACCAAGGGTTCACAAATGTCTCAGATAGTTTTGGGTTCAACTGTAAAGTTTCCCAAAGAAAAAAGGGGATAACCCTTTCGAACGGGGAGGGTTTCCCCCAAACCCCTCGTACCATCCCAAATTTTTTCCCCAACGGGGGACTTTAAAAAAGGAGCAGAGGGCGTTCCCAAACTGGCGCTCCATTCATTCTCCATTGGGGGTACCCGGAAAAAAACCGAGCACATGACTGCAGCACCAGAGAAGTAACAGGAGCAGCGGCCGCCAAGTGCTGCCCCATTCTAAAGGGGATAAAAGTTCAGCGATCATACAGGGCCAGCTGTAGGACCCCCCTTTTTCAATAAGTAAAACCACCCAAAAATATGAAATTTAAGATAAAAAGGGGTTTTCTTTTGCAAAAACAATTTTAAGTAACTAAAAAAAAT
>JARQOD010000001.1:946419294-946484371 GCA_033576555.1 Oophaga sylvatica | reverse complement strand
TCTTTTTTCTTGTCCGTTACACAGGCTCACTGAGAAAGGGATAAAACGTAACTTTTAATCATTACGACATTAAACAACCCCAATAAATATCTACAATTAGTGCGCTGAAGTACTACAAGTCCTGGTTCCACAACATGTCCCTCAGGAGAAGACTGATATGTACAGAAACAAAATAAATACAAATACCCGACGTCTCTTAGGCCTCATAGATTGTGAACATCAAAGCAACAACTCTGCCAAAAATGTCTTTAGTGAATACACTTTTTGTCATCCCACTAGTAGACGACTCATTAGGAGACACCTATTCACAAATACCTATTATAATGCTTAAAAGGGGTTGTCCAGTAAAAACCAATAAATCTGCAGTCTGTCTTTATGACAGCTTATAAATCCCTCCAGCGCACGCACTGTGCACTTTGGGGATTCGCTGGTTTCAGACAGGGGAACAGAGGGTATGTATGAGTTATAAACCCTCCCGGCCAGTAGGTGCAGCCTCACTCTCCATGCACTTGTATGTATTGAGGCTGTGTCCTCTAGTCACACACGCCAACTTGCGATCCGTGTCACTGGACGGACAGCAGCCTCGGCTCAATACAAGTGTATGGATCGAGGCCGCGCACACTGGTCGCGGGGTGTATGTCTCATACATACCCTCAATTTCCAGGTCTGAAACTGGTGAATCACTGTAGATCTCAAAGCGAGCACTGGGGGATTCATAAGTCTGCAGTCCCACAGAGTGAATGCAGAATGATTGGTTTTGACCAGACAACCCTTTCAGACTATCATTAAATTCTTACAATATTAGAGACTATCATAAAAAACCCTAAAAAAATCCTAATGCAAATGTGTGTACAGGATCTAGTATTAAAGCACCTAAGCCACAATAATCCTATAGGTGAGCATGTCGGTATCCACTGACAACTATCAGACACTGAAATAGATCCACAAGGCAGTTACTGTCTGTCGTCCTAGAATAGATCATTTGTTGCCGAACGTCCTTACTCCAGCACACTATACCAGCACTAAAGACAAGATCACATTTAATCAATGCCCGTTATGTGACAATTTACTGTCCCTGTGATCCTGCCTCCATAGTATATCGGACAACTTTGGACTGATCATATAACTATCCATATATCAGTGGTTCTATACTCATGGAGTATCTAAATGCATGCTAAGACCATCAACTCATTTACGATGTGCCCCATCGGTCCGAGCGTTTTATCCCTCACAGTTAGAGTTATCGCACATATGCCCTAACTCTTATATCTTTTGGGATATGGCTCATTTGACTACTAGCGGTCGGTTTACGTTGCCTCACAACATTCAAGAGTGCAGGACACCAAATATGCCCCTGCATGCACTATGTATAACGAATGGCGCCACCAACATAACGGTCACTTAATGATAAGATCATGCCCATTCACTGATGTCTGACCCATGTCTGAATGTGATTGGTTACACCGGAGCCAAATGTACGCCTAACCCTAATGTACTCACTGTCTAATCTAAATAGAGAGGAGATTGATGCCGCGCTGGCGCTTATGGAGTTATCAAGGAATTGGGAGAAGTGCAGAGCGACTGAGAAGTGAGTGACAATCAGTGATGGCCCCAGCCTCACACTATAACCTGATCGCAATATCCTATTTCTTGGCCGTTACACATGTAGAACATCAGGATTGTTTCTCTTTTTCAGAGAAAAAAATCCAAAAACAAAGAACAACTCAAAGAGAAAGGCTGATAAGATCAGCAAGCCGCCCACCAAGAAAAGAGCAAAGAAGAACTAATAGCAATGAGGTAACAGAGCGCCGATGCCTTCATTTCAGTGTAGGAGAAGGCAGGGGGATCACGCTACATCGGCCATTTAGACTGATAAATAATTTGGGAAATTAGTTGCATCAAAATATTCACAGTATGAAAATCGATATGAGCAGAACGGGTCTTATATAGAAGACCGAGTGATTGGGAAACACATAAGATCATGACATGCTGCATATTGTAACAAAGGCCGACACATCACAGTGGTCAGGAATGGTACAAAGAACCATCATTATTGATCTGCAAGGAAGAAAGATTTCACTAAACTTTGTTTTTCTTTTTATGTTTTCTTGTTCTAGGTGGTGACTGCTCCATAACATCACCACCGCCAGCTATGACCCCCGGCTATGACCATCAGCAATTAAGAACTCCGATAAGCTGCCACTAAATATCAGAGCAACTGCTGCCACCACCACAATTTAGCATATTTCGATTATATGTTTTATTTATAGGACTAGATATTTAATCTTATATAGTAATTGTTAGTTTTAGTTAATTTATCTGCGTTTATTTTTACAGTTAGAAATATTTTTATATTTTTTAATCTATTTACGGTATATTTTTTGTATATTTTGTATATGTTATAAGCAAAAGATCTATATTTTTACACATCAGACCGGCAATTCCATCTTTGCCAACTTCATCACAGCCTAATGTCCACATGTCAATACCATCATCAGCTATTTCCACCTGCCAGTAACATCTACCGCCAATGTCCACCTAACAGTACCATCTACAGCTTATTTACACCTGCTAGTAACATCTACCGCCAATGTCCACCTAACAGTACCATCTATGGCTTATTTACACCTGCCAGTAACATCTATCGCCATTGTCCACCTAACAGTACCATCTATGGCTTATTTACACCTGCCAATAACATCTACCGCCAATGTCCACCTAACAGTACCATCTATGGCTTATTTACACCTGCCAGTAACATCTACCGCCAATGTCCACCTAAGATTACCATCTATGGCTTATTTACACCTGCCAGTAACATCTACCGCCAATGTCCACCTAACAGTACCATCTATGGCTTATTTACACCTGCCAGTAACATCTACCGCCAATGTCCACCTAAGAGTACCATCTACGGCTTATTTAAACCTGCCAGTAACATCTACCGCCAATGTCCACCTAACAGTACCATCTATGGCTTATTTACACCTGTTAGTAACATCTACCGCCAATGTCCACCTAACTGTACCATCTACGGCTTATTACACCTGCCAGTAACATCTACCGCCAATGTCCACCTAACAGTACCATGTATGGCTTATTTACACCTGCCAGTAACATCTACCGCCAATGTCCTCCTAACAGTACCATCTATGGCTTATTTAAACCTGCCAGTAACATCTACCGCCAATGTCCACCTAACAGTACCATCTATGGCTTATTTAAACCTGCCAGTAATATCTACCGCCAATGTCCACCTAACAGTACCATCTACGGCTTATTTATACCTGCCAGTACCATGACCCATGAATTTTCACCTGAGCTATTGTAAATAAAAGATAAATATTGTTATGCCAAAGTGCTGGTGTGGATTGTGTTCTTTATTTCGCTACCAAAATTGTCTGTCCTAAGAGATGATGATCCTTTGAAGGGGTTTTCCCACAAACAAAGTTCATTTAATGTAATATTTTAATGAATAGATATTTGAATAATAATAACTCACATTTGGATGTGTTTAAAAAAATGTTCCTATGCTGAGATAATCGTATAATTGTGCTCCTGCTGTGTACTGTGTAATAGCCCTGCCTTACCGTACAGGAACGTGGTCTGATCATATCCCAGCCCTGGGCACGGGAGGAAGCATAAGAGAGGATAAAGACAGGACAGCATGACATCACAGCTGATTCTTTCTTTGACGTTATTAAACATTGCTTAAAAACAGACAGGGAAATGCTTTACCTCACAAAAAGAATCAGCTGTGATCCCACACTGTATTGTCTGTATATTATTTTGCTTTCCCCCCAGCCCAGGAGCTGTGGTATAATGAGACCATGTTACTGTACGGTCAGACACGGCCATTACACAGTACACAGCAGGGACACATTTATAAGATTATCTCAGCACAGGAACATTTTACAGTATTTAAACACATCCAATTGTTACAATTTTTGTTGCACAGCTTCTGAATCCACACCTTTGCAGTGGAAAACTTCACAGAGCAGGCTACATGG
Source organism: Oophaga sylvatica (assembly GCA_033576555.1). Classification (NCBI taxonomy): domain Eukaryota; kingdom Metazoa; phylum Chordata; class Amphibia; order Anura; family Dendrobatidae; genus Oophaga; species Oophaga sylvatica. The sequence goes on along the minus strand of JARQOD010000001.1, from coordinate 946,480,361 downwards.
GATAACAAGCTTTTACTTCTTACAACATGAGGTAAAAGGAAAATGCACAGTCATTTCAGCATTGCATCAGGAAACAGGAACAAAACGAAAGTGAATCTACAAGTAAGACAATTTCTTATACAATACATTAAACAGAAGGAAACGTTACACAACATCGCCATCTATTGTCAGGTCAGTATAAAGTCCTCCTTTTACTTATAATAAGTCCTAATCTGTTGCATATGCCAACACCCTGTTAGTTTCCACTCCTGCACAGGGGGAATCTCGAGCTGTTCCCGCTGCGGTCCCCCATCCGTCTCCGGCCGCAGTGGTTCCTGCTCAGCAGAGACGTCGTTCCCAGAGTCTTGCCCAGCCCAGTACTGTGCAGAGACTTGCTGCTGCAACCAGTGTTGGAGCAGGCAGTTTTGGGACTAAGTCCTTTGTTGCTTCATCTGAGCATGCCCAGGGCAAGATCATCCATTGGAGATCAGGGTCACATGCTCAGATACAGCTGCCACTCCTATTGATCCTTCAGGAAGGTCCTGTGGCTGTTGATGTTCTGAAGCAGCTTCCCATTGGTCCTTTCTGGAAGGTCTTTTTCTCGTGGCTGCTATAAAAGGCTGTCCTTACCGCATGGCCGTGCGCTAGTATCAAATCTGTTACGTGCTTGCGCCAGTGTGGTCATGTATGCATGTGGTTAGGCCTGGCTTAAATAAGCCCCTAGAATACCGGCACCTCCGGTAAGGAGATTGTATGCACGTGTTCAGGGCTCGGCTGAAAACGCCATTAGAATACCGGCTACTCCGGTGAGGAGATTATTGCTTGGGTTCTGATTGCTTGACCACAGACGGCAATCCGCTTAGCAGTCATCTGTGTTCCCTGTGAGTCCAACAGGACACAGTCTTTGTTTCAGCGGCTCTGTGAATTAACAGAGTCCGCTTATATCGCCATATAGTGCTATGGCGTTTACATCTGCGACTCTGCGGGATAACAGAGTTTGCTCATACTGCCTATTTACGCCATCTTACTAGCAGCAGGCTCTGCTTGCACGGTGGACCCCGGGCTGTGAACGCACCTCTCCTTAATATCTATTAGGTGCGTTCCGCAGGCCCTTAACATAATACTAGCGCCAGGGACTGGCTAGTAAAATGGCGGATGACCAGCGTCTACCGCAGTACATCCAGCCGCTGGAGGGTAGGTTGGTGGCTCTTGAGCGCACAACCTCAGCTGTGGATGTTACCGCAGTCGCTGTTCAGGCTGCTAGCGTGGCTGCAGCCAGTTTGTCCTCTGCCACCTCTGCCCTTACATTATCCCACCTCCCGCTTCCTGACAAGTTTACGGTGACAGCAAGCAATGTCGGGGATTCATGAGTCAGTGCTCTATACAGCTCGAGCTTCTGGCTGCACGTTTCCCCACGGATTGGGCACAAGTGGGTTTTGTACTTTCTCTACTCTCGGGCAGAGCTGTTATGTTATGGTAGCTGATGAGGACAGGAACAACAGCAGGGCAGCCGAACACCTGAGATGTTGGTAACTGATGGGTTGCAGATTCCTAAACTAACCACACAACTAGACGTAGCCGTGGAGCATTCCTACGTTGATCCTAGACGCCTCGTCACAGCCTGAGAGATAACTACACCTAAAGGCAGAAAGATGAAAGCTATCTGCCCCGGAGCAGATCCCCAAAGAAAACAGGAAACCCTCAAACATATAATGGCGGTTAGACAAGATGAAAATACAAACATAGGCAGAAAATAGACTGAGCAAACGCTGGGGCCACAAGCTGACTAAATAGGATAGGACAGGAGAGATTACTTTCTGCAACCGAGAAAACCCTACAAAAATCCAACAATTCTGATTACAAAAATACTGAGATCACACGATCTCACCACCCACTAAATCAGATCTCGGTGTGAACAAAAACCAAGCCGCAGCTGCTGAAAAAATAGGAAAAAGGCAAATGAGCAAATAACAGTGGCTGCAGAAAAACTATGAGGAGCTCAGGCCCCAGGAGGGGACCTGGCTGACCTCCACAAAAGTGCAGAAAACAATGCAAAAAGCAAGCACAAAAAGAAAAGCAAAAAATATCTTATCTGAAAGCAGGGGATGCAGGCAAGACTCCAGCAAACTTCCAAATGAACCAGGAACCACAATTGAGACAAGAACAATTGATCACCGGCAACCATCATGGGAGGGAACCTCCCTTATATCAGACCAGTCCGTGAATCCAGATTTCCACTCCTCGCTGAAAGGTTCAGTACTGTCTGTAACCACCAGAGGGAGCCTCTGCTCAGAAACCATCTCTAGCACATTCATAACATTACCCCTCCCTTGAGGAGGGGTCACCGAACCCTCACTTGTGCAATCAGGCCGATCAGGATGAGCTCGGTGATAGGCACGGATCAGTCTCCTAGCATGGATGTCCGAAGCAAACACCCAAGAATTGTCCTCCTGACCATAACCTCTCCACTTAACCAAATACTGGAGTTTCTGTCTAGAAAAACGAGAATCCAATATTTTCTCAACCACATACTCCAGATTGCCCTCAACCAAAACAGGGTCAGGAGGCGCAGCCATAGGAACCACTGACTCGACAAACCTCTTCAATAAGGACTTGTGGAACACGTTATGGATCTTAAATGTCCCTGGAAGAAGCAAACGGAAGGAAACAGGATTAAGAATCTCCATGATCGTATAAGGTCCAATGAACCTGGGCTTAAACTTTGGAGATGCAACCCTCATAGGGATATTTCTTGAGGACAACCAAACCAAGTCCCCCACTTTAAACCGAGGACCATCAGTCCTATGCCGGTTGGCAAACAGTTGGGCCTTCTCCTGAGAGAGAGAGACAACCTCTCTACTACCTGGTCCCAAATCTGCTGCATTCGCTCCACAACAGAGTCAACACCCGGACAGACAGAAGCCTCCACCTGTCCCGAAGAAAATCGAGGGTGAAACCCAAAATTGCAGAAAAATGGAGACATCAAGGTGGCAGAGCTAGCCCTATTATTAAGAGCAAACTCAGCCAAAGGCAAAAAAGAGACCCAGTCATCTTGATCAGCAGACACAAAACATCTCAAATAAGTCTCCAAGGTCTGGTTTGTTCTCTCGGTTTGTCCATTGGTCTGAGGATGAAAAGCAGAGGAGAAAGATAATTGAACACCAAGTTTAGAACAAAATGTCCTCCAAAATCTGGAAACAAACTGGACTCCTCTGTCAGACACAATGTTCTCCGGAATGCCATGTAGCCGAACCACGTGCTGAAGGAACAAAGGCACCAATTCGGAGGAGGAAGGCAACTTAGATAATGGCACAAGATGTATCATCTTGGAAAACCTATCACAGATTACCCAGATAACGGTCATTCTCTGAGAAACAGGGAGGTCGGAAATAAAATCCATAGAGATATGGGTCCATGGTCTCTTGGGCACAGGTAATGGCATTAACAAACCACTAGAGCGAGAGCAAGGCTTGGAGCGAGAGCAAGTCCCACAGGACTGCACAAATTCCCTGACGTCACGAGGCAAAGTAGGCCACCAAAAGGAGCGGCTCACCAAGTCTCTGGTACCAAAAATCTCGGGATGACCAGCCAACGCAGAACAATGAATCTCAGACATCACACTCTTCTTCCACTGGTCTGGGACAAACAATTTCCCAATAGGGCAGCGCTCAGGTTTATCCTCCTGACACCCTTCCAAGGTCAGTCTCAAATTGGCCGAGATGGCGGAAAGAACTACACCCTCTTTCAAAATGACAGTAGGATCAGATAACTCAGGAGAGTCCGCAAAGAAACTCCTCGAGAGGGCATCCGCCTTAACATTCTTAGTGCCAGGAAGAAAAGAAACCACAAAATTAAAACGTGTGAAAAACAAGGCCCACCTGGCCTGTCTAGGATTAAGTCGCTTGGCTGATTCGAGATAAACCAGATTCTTATGGTCCGTGAGGACCACCACCTGATGTTTGGCTCCTTCCAGCCAATGTCTCCACTCTTCAAAGGCCCACTTCATGGCCAATAACTCCCGATTACCCACGTCATAATTACGTTCAGTTGGAGAAAATTTTCGAGAGAAAAAGGCACAAGGGTTACTCTTAGAGGTCTCTGGATCTCTTTGGGACAAAACGGCACCTGCCCCAATTTCAGAGGCATCAACTTCCACCTGAAACGGTAGAGAAACATCAGGCTGCCGTAGAACAGGAGCAGAAGTGAACCTCTGCTTAAGTTCCTGAAAAGCAGAGACTGCCTCAGGAGGCCAATTCACCACATCAGAACCCTTTTTGGTCAAATCAGTCAATGGTTTAACAATACCGGAGAAATTACCAATAAATTTACGATAAAAATTGGCAAAACCCAAAAATCTCTGAAGAGCCTTTAATGAAGTAGGTTGGACCCAATCACAGATGGCTTGAACCTTGACCGGGTCGATTTGAATAACAGACGGAGACAAAATGAATCCCAGAAATGAGACCTTCTGTACGCCAAAAAGACACTTTGATCCCTTCACATTCAGTGCATTCTCTCTCAAAATCAAGAACATAGTCCGAACATGTTTCAAATGAGAGTCCCAGTCATGGAAAAAATCAAGATATCATCCAAATAAACAATCAGAAATGTATCCACAAAATCCCTGAAAATATCATTCATGAAGGATTGGAAGACGGAAGGAGCATTAGTGAGCCCAAAGGGCATCACTAGGTACTCAAAATGCCCCTCTGGGGTATTAAACGCTGTCTTCCATTCATCCCCGTGCTTAATGCGAATAAGGTTATACGCCCCCCTAAGGTCAAGCTTGGTAAACCAACTAGCACTTTTCACCCTGGAAAACAGGTCAGAAATCAAGGGTAACGGATATTGATACTTCACAGTGATCTTATTCAAGAGACGATAATCAATACACGGCCTCAATGAACCATCCTTTTAGGCCACAAAGAAAAAGCCGGCACCCAAGGGTGAAGAGGATGGTCTGATATGACCCTTCTCCAATGACTCCTTGATATAAGATCGCATAGCATCGTGTTCAGGTACAGACAAGTTAAAAAGGTGACCTTTAGGAAATTTACCACCAGGCACTAATTCAATAGCGCAATCGTAGCTCCTGTGAGGGGGCAAAGATGCAGATTTACTTTCACTAAATACATCCGAAAAATCAGTCAAAAAGTCAGGAACATCCTGAGACTTGGGAGAGACAGAAAAAACAGGAGTGTCGGCATTAACACATTGGCAGCCCCAACTGGTCACAGACACAGATTTCCAATCCAAAACAGGATTATGAGACTGTAACCAAGGGAAACCCAGAACAATAATGTCTTGCAGATTACACAGCACCAGAAATTTGCAACTCTCCTGATGATCTGGTTCAACCCTCATTATCACCTGAGTAGAAAACTGGGGTGTATTCTCCGCCAAAGGGGTAGGGTGTATTCTCCAACTGAACGTAATTATGACGTGGGTAATCGGGAGTTATTGGCCATGAAGTGGGCCTTTGAAGAGTGGAGACATTGGCTGGAAGGAGCCAAACATCAGGTGGTGGTCCTCACGGACCATAAGAATCTGGTTTATCTCGAATCAGCCAAGCGACTTAATCCTAGACAGGCCAGGTGGGCCTTGTTTTTCACACGTTTTAATTTTGTGGTTTCCTTTCTTCCTGGCACTAAGAATGTTAAGGCGGATACCCTATCGAGGAGTTTCCTTGCGGACTCTCCTGAGTTATCTGATTCTGCTGTTATTTTGAAAGAGGGTGTAGTTCTTTCCACCATCTCGCCCAATTTGAGACTGGCTCTGGAAGGGTGTCAGGAGGATAAACCTGAGCGCTGCCCTATTGGGAAATTGTTTGTCCCAGACCAGTGGAAGAAGAGTGTGATGTCTGAGATTCATTGTTCTGCGTTGGCTGGTCATCCCGGGATTTTTGGTACCAGAGACTTGGTGAGCCGCTCCTTTTGGTGGCCTACTTTGCCTCGTGACGTCAGGGAATTTGTGCAATCCTGTGGGACTTGCTCTCGCTCCAAGCCTTGCTCTCGCTCTAGTGGTTTGTTAATGCCATTACCTGTGCCCAAGAGACCATGGACCCATATCTCTATGGATTTTATTTCCGACCTCCCTGTTTCTCAGAGAATGACCGTTATCTGGGTAATCTGTGATAGGTTTTCCAAGATGATACATCTTGTGCCATTATCTAAGTTGCCTTCCTCCTCCGAATTGGTGCCTTTGTTCCTTCAGCACGTGGTTCGGCTACATGGCATTCCGGAGAACATTGTGTCTGACAGAGGAGTCCAGTTTGTTTCCAGATTTTGGAGGACATTTTGTTCTAAACTTGGTGTTCAATTATCTTTCTCCTCTGCTTTTCATCCTCAGACCAATGGACAAACCGAGAGAACAAACCAGACCTTGGAGACTTATTTGAGATGTTTTGTGTCTGCTGATCAAGATGACTGGGTCTCTTTTTTGCCTTTGGCTGAGTTTGCTCTTAATAATAGGGCTAGCTCTGCCACCTTGATGTCTCCATTTTTCTGCAATTTTGGGTTTCACCCTCGATTTTCTTCGGGACAGGTGGAGGCTTCTGTCTGTCCGGGTGTTGACTCTGTTGTGGAGCGAATGCAGCAGATTTGGGACCAGGTAGTAGAGAGGTTGTCTCTCTCTCTCAGGAGAAGGCCCAACTGTTTGCCAACCGGCATAGGACTGATGGTCCTCGGTTTAAAGTGGGGGACTTGGTTTGGTTGTCCTCAAGAAATATCCCTATGAGGGTTGCATCTCCTAAGTTTAAGCCCAGGTTCATTGGACCTTATACGATCATGGAGATTCTTAATCCTGTTTCCTTCCGTTTGCTTCTTCCAGGGACATTTAAGATCCATAACGTGTTCCACAAGTCCTTATTGAAGAGGTTTGTCGAGTCAGTGGTTCCTATGGCTGCGCCTCCTGACCCTGTTTTGGTTGAGGGCAATCTGGAGTATGTGGTTGAGAAAATATTGAATTCTCGTTTTTCTAGACGGAAACTCCAGTATTTGGTTAAGTGGAGAGGTTATGGTCAGGAGGACAATTCTTGGGTGTTTGCTTCGGACATCCATGCTAGGAGACTGATCCGTGCCTATCACCGAGCTCATCCTGATCGGCCTGGTTGCACAAGTGAGGGTTCGGTGACCCCTCCTCAAGGGAGGGGTAATGTTATGAATGTGCTAGAGATGGTTTCTGAGCAGAAGCTCCCTCTGGTGGTTACAAACAGTACTGAACTATCCAATGAAGATTGGGAAGATTGGCGATCAGGTGTTACTGACTGGTCTTATATAAGGGAGGTTCCCTCCCATCAGGGTTGCCGGTGATCAATTGTTCTGGTCTCATCTTTGGTTCCTGTTCACTTTGTAGCCTGCTGTTTCGTGCCTGCATCTTCTGCTAACAGATAAGACATTTTCTTCTTTTTGTTTTTCGTGCTTGCTTTTTGCATTTTGTCCTGCACTTCTGTGGGGGTCTGCCGGGTCCCCTCCGGGGGGCTTGTGCTCCTCTCAGTTTAGTTCAGCCACTGTTGTTTTTTCATTTGCCTTTTCCAGTTTTTTCAGTGGCTGCTGTTTAGTTTTTGTTACACCAGAGAACTAATTTAGGTGGTAGAGGTCGTGTGATCTCAGGTGTTTTTGTAATTAGTAGTGTTGGTACTTTTCAGGGTTTTTTGGGGTTGCAGTAAGTGTCCTTCCTATCCTTTTCTATTTAGGAAGTTTGGGCCCCAGCGTTTGCTCATACTATTTCCTATCTGTGTCTGTATTTCTTCTTGTCTAACCGCCATTACATGTTTGGGGGCTTTCTATGTTCTTTGGGGATCTGCTCCGGGGCAGATAGTTTTCCTCTTTCTGTCTTTAGGTGTAGTTAGCTTCTCAGGCTGTGACGAGGCGTCTAGGACCAACGTAGGTACGCTCCACGGCTGCCTTTAGTTGTGGTGGTTAGTCAGGGTACTGCAATCCCATAGATTCCAACCTCTCTGGTGTATTTCCTTTTTTGCTTGCTCTCCTCAGCTACCAGATCATAACAGTAGGGGAATAGACTTCCGCAGGGGTATCATGGGAAACCACAACGTTTGGCAAAGTCAAAATCCATCAGGTTAATGCCATTTATAGTGTACAGTTCCTATAGCGTCTTGTGCTTGGGTGCGAGGAAAACACAGGAGACATAGGTTGAAATGAAATTACTTGTATTACTTCATACAAGCATGCTGAAAAGTTCACACAGTTTGCAGGAACAGCGACAGGAGACACAGCAGGCCAGAGTAACTTCAAGCACTACAATAAATCTCCAAAGCAGGTTCAGGATCTCTTCTCTGTACCGTCATTCCTCTGCAAACATGGATTCACCAAACAGCAGGTTTCCAGAGTCCAAAAGTGTTCCAAGGTTCCTCAGTAGGGAATAGCTGGAGTACAAGTCCAAGGTTTCCAGGAGTCAGGTCACAGACTGACTGAGACTTGATTCAGGAGCACTGATTGTTCAGCTGAGGCTGCTTAAGAAGCAAGAGGGAAGAATCAGGGCGGGAACATGAAAACTGAAACTTCATATTAACTGAGGGCAAGAGCTGCAGAAAGACAGAAAGCAAAATGGCCGACGGAAAACTGAGTTTCAAGGAACATGTCAACAGAGACAAAGAACCTTACATTACTCCCCCCTTCGGGACAACCTCTGGATGACCTCAGACCAGGCTTGTCAGGGTACCTCTGATGAAACTGGCGGAGCAGGCGAGGAGCATTTACATTATTGACTGGTTCCCATGAGTTGTCCTCCACTGGGTAGCCCTGCCATTTAATCAAATATTGCAACTGATTTCTGTACAACCTGGAATCTAGAATCCTTTCCACCATAAATTCTTCCTGACCATCGACCAGCACTGGGTCAGGGCAAGGAGAAGAACGTCCAGGAAACGTATTGGGTGTTGCAGTCTTTAGTAGGGATACATGAAAGACAGGGTGGATTCTCATAGTTCTGGGCAGTTGAAGACGACAAGCAACAGCACTTATAATCTTACTGATCTTATAAGGTCCAATGTACTTATGTCCCAATTTAGACGATGGAATCTTTAATTTAAGATTTCTGGTTGACAGCCAGACCAAATCTCCTACCTTGAAAGCTGGTGCAGGTTTACAAAATTTATCTACTGCTTTCTTGTACCTTTCCTGAGCCAATTCTAGATTTTCCTTTAGAAGATCCATATTCTTTTGTAAAGAAGTGATTCTTTCAGCCACTGCCGGCAAGGGGTATCTATGGGAAATCGAGGAAGAATGTTAGGATGATAACCTAGATTGGAGTAAAAAGGAGACTGCTTAGTGGAGGCACTCTGAGAGTTGTTATAAGAGAACTCAGCCAGTGGAAGTAGATCCACCCAATCATCCTGTAGGTGGCAGATAAAACAGCGGAGATACTGCTCCAGGGTCTGATTGGTTCGTTCTGTCTGTCCATTAGTCTGGGGATGAAAAGCAGAAGAAAGGTTTACTTTAATGTCCAATGCTGCACAGAAATTTTGCCAAAACCTTGAAGTGAATTGCACCCCTCGATCCGAAATGACCTCATCCGGTACTCCATGTAAGCGAAACACATTCTTAATCATCAAGTCTGATGTCTGTTTTGCAGTGGGTAAGCCGACACAAGGGATAAAATGAGCTGCCTTTGTTAGACGGTCAACCACACTAGAATGGTGTTCTTCCCTTGAGAGGTTGGTAACTCCACAATGAAGTCCATAGAAATGGATCCCCACGGGCGGGACGGGGTGAGAAGAGGTTGCAACAGACCAGTTGGTGAGGAGCGAGGTGTTTTGCATCTTGCACAGACTTCACATGAAGTGACATAGTTTAAAACATCTTTCCTGTAAGTGGGCCACCAAAAGAAACGAGAAAGAAATTCTTGTGTCTTTAGAATTCCCCTATGCCCGGCTATCTTGGAATCGTGGATGAGTTGCAATACTCTCAATCTGACTGTTTCAGGTATATACAGACGTTGTCCTGAATCCACACACCATTCTTAAAGACAAGACTTACGTCCCTTGGGGGTTGAGCCAACAAAGAATCCGCATGGTATGCTTCCTTGATGTCCTTAAGTAGGTCTTGATTATGAATCACTCCCAGGAATCTAGAGTCAGTAAGAATAGTCTTAGGAGGAGTAAGTGGACATGTCTCTGCTGAATGAATCCTAGAGAGTGCATCAGCCTTTCCATTGCGCGATCCTGGTCTATAAGAAATGACAAAATTAAATTGGTTTAGGAAAAGATTCCAGCGAGCCTGGCGAGGAGTCAGGCACTTAGCCGACCTGATAAATTCAAGGTTACGATGGTCTGTCAGGACGACTATTTGCTGTGCAGCTCCCTGAAGGTGTCTCCATTCCTTGAAGGCGGCAATAATGGCCAACAATTCTCTATTGCCCACATCGTAGTTCCTCTCAGCCGAAGACAACTGCTGGGAAAAGAAGGCACAGGGATGCAAGACATTCTTCTCACCTGTTCTCTGAGAGAGTATAGCTCCAACGGCACAGTCTGAAGCATCCACCTCTATTATGAAGGCAAGCTCGGGGTTGGGATGTACTAAGATAGGTGCGGTGGTAAATTTATCCTTTAAACAGGAAAATGCTTGCTGAGCTTGCGGGGTCCAGGAGAACTTAGACTGTTTCCGGGTAAGTTGGGTGATAGGTGACACTACCTCAGAAAAATTCTTAATGAAACGTCTATAGAAGTTGGCAAACCCGATGAAACGCTGCACCTCCTTCACATTTCTAGGAATTGGCCAATCCTTGATGGCTTGGGTCTTGCTTCCATCCATACTAATCCCTTGCGTAGATAGTACATACCCCAGAAATTGAATTTCGGTCCTATGGAATTCACACTTTTCAAGTTTGATGTAGAGATGGTTTTGTCTTAGGCGTTCTAAGACCATTCTCACATGTCCATGATGTTCCTCTGTGGAGTTAGAAAAAATTAGAATATCATCCAGATAAATCACCACAAATGTATCTAGGAGATCCCTGAAGATATCATTCACGAAGTGTTGGAAAGTGGCTGGGGCGGTACTCAGACCAAAAGGCATAACTAGATATTCAAAGTGTCCATAGCGTGACCTGAAAGCAGTCTTCCATTCATCCCCAGGTCTAATACAGACCAAGTTATAGGCCCCACGGAGATCCAGTTTAGAGAAAATTTTGGCATGCCGCACTCTCTCCAACAACTCAGGGATTAAAAGCACTGATTGTTCAGCTGAGGCTGCTTAAGAAGCAAGAGGGAAGAATCAGGGCGGGAACATGAAAACTGAAACTCCATATTAACTGAGGGCAAGAGCTGCAGAAAGACAGAAAGCAAAATGGCCGACGGAAAACTGAGTTTCAAGGAACATGTCAACAGAGACAAAGAACCTTACAGTTAATAGCTGCTCCCGAATCAACAAAAGCCTGAGTAGAAAATGTGGACAGGGAGCAAATCAGGGTAACAATCAACAGAAATTTAGTCTGAACACTACCCAAGACAACTGAGCGTGCAAAACGTCTTCCCCGCTTAGGGCAGACTGAAATAGCATGAGAGGCATCACCACAGTAGAAACATAACCCATTGCGCTTTTAAAACTCATGACGCTGTGCCCCAGAAGTCACTCTATCACACTGCATGGGCTCAGAAGCTGGCTCACAAGGCAACACTATCTCACGCATACCTCTGCGCTCACGCAAACGTCTGTCAATTTGAATAGCCAATGACATAGAATCATTGAGACCAGAGGGAGCAGGGAATCCCACCATAACATCCTTTACATTCTCTGACAGCCCTTCCGAAAAAGGACTGCCAAAGCATCATCATTCCATTTGGTCAGGACTGCCCACTTTCGGAATTTCTGACAGTACAACTCAGCGTCTTCAAGACCCTGATTTAATGCCAACAAGGTTTTTTCAGCTTGATCAGTGACATTAGGTTCATCGTACAATAACCCCAGAGCCAGAAAAAATGCATCAATATCATTCAAAACAGGATCCCCAGGTGTCAGGGAAAAAGCCCAATCCTGAGGATCGCCGCGCAGGAGAGAGATGACAATTTGAACCTGCTGTGCTGCGTTACCTGAAGACTTAGGCTTTAAGGCAAAAAAACAACTTACAGTTATTTTTCAAATTCAGAAATTAAGCCCGATCCCCCAAAAACAAATCTGGCATGGGAATCCTAGGTTCCACAACTATTAACCCAGCAAGATAGGTAGCAATACTCCGAACCTCAGTGGCAAGCTGATCCACACGGCCAGACAACTGTGCAAACTCCATTGAGACAAAAAAAAAATCCTCAGCACCCAGAGAAAAAGAGGGAAAAAATGCAACAAACAAAAAAAAAAAAAAATCTCTGACAACTCTGACAACTTTTTTCTTTCCACACTATTTTTCCCTTCTGTGAGTACCATATAATTTTCAGTTTGGCAGGTGATACTGTTATGTTATGGTGACTGAGGAGGACAGGAACAACAGCAGGGCAGCCGAACATCTGAGATGTTGGTAATTAATGGGTTGCGGATTCCTAAACTAACCATGAGTCGCACGTACCAGGGCTTTGGGGTACTCGGCACCAAGCCCGTTGATGTCTATGGGGGATGTCACGGGTAGCACAGCTCGGTCCGTGCCCTGGGCGCTCACTTTAAATGTGGGATATTTACAGGTGACTTGAATAATGATATGGGGATTCGTGACGCCACTTGTGGTGCCTGGTCAGGATGACCAGCGCTGCTATGCAGATCCACTGGAGGGTTGATATTGTGCAGCTAGATGTTAAGCCTCCCACAAGTAAGGCTGAGTTATCCTCCAGGGCAGATAGATATGCAGAAGTGCAGGACAGATGGGGACCCGGCAGTCAGGAGTAATAAGGGAGACACACACATAAGTCACTTTGGTACCTTTATCTGAAGATGTTGCAGACACTTCCCGGAGCGCTGTAGGGTGAAGGGTGCACATCCAGATTCTTCCACTGGTAGGTGTGTGGCCTCCTGTACTCTGCCTTTTTGTGATAAAGTCCTGACCTGCTTGAAGCTAGGTCTAACTTGGTCTCCGTCTTGCACCTGGCTGATCTTGTGATTGGATCTCCTGTTGAAGCACACAGTCTCTTTTTGCAGTGCACTGCTAGACTCCGTTCTTCTGATCCAGCTACGTATCAGCTCTGTGGTACTCCTGGGACTTGTAGTCCTCCAGGATCTCCGGTGTTCTCCTAATGGGTCGTGGAGATCCCTATAGGCTCGGACTCCGGTGTCCTGGTGGTACTTGCTGAGATGAGCTATTACGCCCCTCTGTCTCATTAACTTCCACTCGCCTTCGGCCTACCTAGATCCTCACACGATCACACACTCTGGCAGTTGGTGGGCTGCCTCTTCGCCGCTCTCTAAGCGTCGGCACGCTTCTACTGAGCTACACTCCTCAATTCAGCTCTGACTAGACTGAAGTGATTTCTCTGTATCACTCTTACTAGACTCCACTAGCAGACTGAGCTCTCTGAGCAGACTGAGCTCTCTGAGCAGACTCCCTAGAATGGCTGCTCTGACTAAACTAAACTAGATGTTTCCTGTGTAACTGTCTTTTATATGTCTTACACAGCTCCCTCTGGTGGTCTCTGGGATAAATTGTACGTGTGTGCATGTGCATAATGACCTCTGGTGGTATCTTCCTTCAGTGCACCCTTCTGGAAGATATGGATCCAGTCACAGCTGGGCTCCACATTCCCCCCTAGTAGAACTCAGCACTCCGGGGCTGAAATACAAAAACAAAGAACAATAACATTTTATAAATAACTCTTCCTTTTCAGGAGGTAAGGCACTCTTGAACTGTTGCATAACGGTAAATAAACAACTATGTACATTAACACAATGAGGAATTGAGGAATTGAGCAACCATAAAAGTCCCAGTCTCTTTTGGAAAAGGATGCTCAAAAAGGGGGGTAGAGAAAACAAGTAAAAATAATGTCCATTCACTTGTTTCAATATCAAAAGGAAAACAGATTAATAAATAACAATATAATAAAGCATATTATAAGCAAAAATTATATACATTTATGTACAGTGACTCTAAACAATTATCTACATTTACTAAGGGTAGAACTAATCTCTAAACCTAGCAGGGATGTGTCCTTTTGTGCTACGTTCTGATCTGCGTGGTGCAGTGACCTGTGAGGTAGCAGTTTCCCTGTCTGGTCTGCGTGAAAGTGAAGTATAGAATTGCCTTAATCTCGCTACTGGACTGGCAAGCACCCTGTGAGCTGGGTGAACTGGCTCGACTTCTGCAGGGGATCCTTCTTCCTGAGGTTCAACTTCTTGGGGTACCGCTTCTTGGGGTTCCACTTGTTGAGGTTCTGCTGGGGCAGGTTCCTCTGGTACTGACTCTACTGCAACAACTGGTGCAACTGGATGTAGAGGTTCTCTTTGAGGTTGATAGAATTGAAGCACGGGAACGATTACGGCATCTCCAATTCTGGGCCAATCCGCGGGGAAATCTCCTAAGTCTGTATGTATGACTGGTTCATCACGCTTTTCCTGATTGACAACAGGTTCTTCTTCCTGAAGCTTTAATGGGTTTGGACACAACTTTAGGTGATCTCGGGATACAGTTGCAGTCATTCTTCCTCCATCCTTGCTAATTATGCACTTTTCTTGTTGTCAAACCTTGATTTCTGGATGATGTAGGGCTCTCTTTCCCATTGATCGTCGAGTTTGTGTAACCTCCTCTTTCTCTTCAGTACGACTTCACAAGGTGCGAAAGGTTCAGCTGGCGCACTTTTGTTGTAGCGATCTGCTTGTTTATCCCTTACTCGATTGAGACTATCTTCAACGCAGGTTTGTACTTTTCTGTACTGTTCCTGTCTGGTTGTGTCCCAGTCTTCAGTAGCCACATCTGCTTCCGGTTCTACAACACCAAGCTCCAGATCCATGGGCAGCTTTCCTGGTCTGGCCCACATGAGATAAGCTGGGGTGCAATTGGTGGAACTCACAGGTATGTGATTGTACAGATCTACCAGGTCAGGTAGTAAGTCTGGCCACCGATTTCTCTCCTCGAGTGGTACAGTCTTCAGCAGGTCAATGACGATGTGATTCATCTTCTCACAGAGACCATTAGTTTGGGGGTGGTACGGTGTGGTTCTGATCTTCTTACACCCGTACAAGTGACAAAACTCTTTGAACAATTCCACCTCGAAAGCTGGGCCTTGATCAGTTAGTACCTGCTCAGGATATCCGTGTGGTCTGCAGAAACACGCTTGGAACGTCTTTGCTGCTGTCTCTGCCGTCAGATCTTTGACAGGGGCGACCACCAGGAACCTGGAGTAGTGATCCACCATAGTCAGGGCATAGGAGTATCCTGACCGGCTGGGTGACAACTTGACATGGTCCAGGGCCACAATCTCCAAGGGACGAGTCGTCTGGATGGGTTGCAGGGGTGCCTTCTGACTGTTGTAGTCCTTTCTTCTGAGGCCACAGGGTCCACAGTTCTGGCACCATCTCTCAATGGAGCTGCGCATTCCCACCCAATAGAAACGACACTTCAACAGGGTCTCCAGCTTCTTCCAGCCAAAGTGTCCCGCTTGATCGTGGTAGGCTTCTAACACCATCTGGATGTCTGCTCTGGGGACTACTATCTGCCATACCATCTCATGGGTCCTTGGATTGACGTACCTCCGGCACAGCTTCTCACGGTAGATGAACAACCGGCTTCTCTCGTTCCACAGCTGCTTTGCTTGTAGAGGCGCATCCTTCTCCAAGGAGGAACCTTCTTGAGTTATCAACTCCTTGATTCGGCTGACAACTGGATCGCTGTCCTGAGTCTCCTTCCAGCTGTGGTGAGGTAAAGGATTTAACGTCTTACCACGCGATCTCCTGCTGGCTTGTTGCTCGTGGATTATCCCATTCCTGTGAAAGGCAGGTAGTTCAATCTCTTCCAGATCATCCGCTTCTTCTTCTGTGTCCGATTCATGAGGCATCCTGGATAGGGCATCAGCGTTGGCATTCTTGCGGCCTGCTCAGTACTTGATCGTGAATTGGTAATTGGACAGTCGAGCCATCCATCGTTGTTCCATGGCTCCCAGCTTAGCTGTTTCAAGATGCGTTAAGGGGTTGTTATCGGTGTAGGCAGTGAACTTGCTGGAGGCTAGATAGTGCTTAAACCTCTCCGTGATGGCCCAGACCAGTGCTAGGAACTCCAACTTGAAGCTGCTGTAGTTCTCTGGGTTTCTCTCGGTCGGGCGGAGCTTCCTGCTAGCATAGGCGATGACTTTCTCCAGGCCATTTTGCTTCTGACTGAGGACTGCTCCCAATCCTTCATTGCTGGCATCAGTATACAGCAGAAACGGCTGGCTGTAGTCAGGATAGGCTAGGATCTCATCACCTGTCAGGATCTCCTTCATTTCCTTGAATGCTTCTGCCTGTTCTTTACCCCATGGAATGGAGAATTCCTGCTCCTGAGGGACTGTCCCACCAGGAGGTCTTGCAGAGGAGCTGCTTTCTTGGTGTAATCTTTTACAAACCTCCGGTAGTATCCTGTCAGTCCCAGGAACTGTCGCACCTCCTTGAGATTTTTCGGCTCCGGCCATTTCTGGATGGCGGTGATCTTTTCAGGGTCTGGCGCTACTCCTTCTGAGCTGACAATATGTCCCAGATACTGTACTTTTTGTTTGAGCAGATGGCACTTTGAAGGCTTCAGTTTCATCCCATACTTGGACAGTGACTAGAATACCTCCGCCAGGTGCTTCAAGTGATCTTCATACGTTTTGGAGTATACGATGACGTCGTCCAGGTACAGCAACACAGTTTCAAAGTTGAGATGCCCCAGGCAGCTTTCCATCACTCTCTGGAACGTTCCAGGGGCACTGCTGAGTCCAAACGGCATTCTGTCGAACTCACAGAGTCCCATCGGGGTGGTGAAAGCCGTCTTCTCCCGATCCTCCTCAGCCACAGCTACTTGCCAGTATCCACTAGTGAGGTCAAGGGTGGAAAAGTAATTAGCAGTTTTTAATGCAGCTAAGGATTCCTCAATGCGTGGTAAAGGGTATGCATCTTTATGTGTAATGCGATTTACTTGTCTGTAATCTACACACATTCTCATGCTTCCATCCTTTTTCCTGACTAGGACTAGAGGTGCTGCCCAGGGACTGCAACTATCCCTTATCACCCCTGCTTCCTTCATATCACGCAACATTTCCTTGGCTTTCTGGTAGTGTGCTGGAGGTATAGGCCTGTACCGTTCTTTAATGGGAGGATGATTGCCTGTGGGGATGTGATGTTGAACCCCTTTAATTTTCCCAAAGTCGAGTGGGTGTTTGCTGAATACCTGGCTACTCCTGAACTACTCGGTATACTCCTTGTTTCTGGTGGGCTGGAGTGGTGTCTGTCCCGATATGGAGCTGCTGACACCAATCCTCCACCTGGGTGGTCGGACCATTATCCTCCTCTGGTTGTTGGGAGGTTAAGGGCTCCGTCGTGTGAATGGAGTTATTATCCACAGCATGTAACTTAGCAACAGTGGCATAACGTGGTAATTTGACTTCATCCTCTCCCCAGTTGAGAAGACGCACTGGCACCCTCCCATTATGTACCTCCACTACCCCTCTAGCAGTCAAGAGTGTAGGTCTGTGCTCTGAACAATGGGGCTCTACTACTGCTTGGTAGTTCTGTCCTCTCAGACCTATTGCTGCTCTACACCAAATAAGCATTTCACTCATTGGGGGTATCACAATGGGGTTCGGGTCTGTTACCCGTACATTACCAATCTCACCACCGGTCAGTTTCACTTGTTGCTGGCACATCAGGGTCCGAATCTCCTTCCGGATCACTCCCTTTTGCTTTGGTCGGGCAATTTCGGCGAGCTGTTGGAGTAAAAACACAACCTCCTCCAAACAGTTACTAATAATGTTAGTGCCTAAAACCACATTCAACCCATTTTCCTCATTAACAGTCTTCACTACAAGAAGTCCCTGATTCTTTAGCTCTACTCTCCCCACTTTTACATCTACATTTTTAGCCCCCAGTAAGTCAAGAGGGAGGCCATTAGAGGCGTATACGGCAAAGTCAGGGTTTGGGGGTTGGAGACTGTCCATGGACCAGTATTTATTGTAGAGGACATCAGGTATGACGGTTACCTGAGATCCAGTGTCCAGCAGGGCAGGGATGGCGATCCCGTCCAGTATGATGGACAGGTAGGGTCTTTCTCCCACAAACCTGCGGTTCCAGTCTGAGGGGCCTGAGGAGTCTATTCCTGGGTGTTGGCCCTCGGACCCAGGATTTGCTCGTTTAAAGGTCACCGACGTGCTGGGTGATCTTCTCTGTGGCAGCGGTAGCAGATGATCTCTCGGCGGGATGATGCTGGTCGCGGGTCCTTCCTGGGGGTGGCGTTGTCCTCCTCCTGTGGGGCGACGTCCTCCCTCTCCTCCGGCGCATCCAAGGGACATCCTCTGGGCAGTCAGCTAGCAGGATCTTTCCTTCTTCCTCCGTCGGCAGTCGCAGGGCACTCATTACAGTGGCCAGGTTTTTGGTCAGCTGGCGCACTTCTGAGCGCAAACAGTCCAGCTCAGTAGGGGGCGCCACCTGCGTTTTGGCTTCCGCAACCAGCGGGGAAAAGGTGGATGCTGCTGGCTTTAGGGTGGCTTCACTCGGGTGACACTGGGTTGCCATCTCGGGTGTCTCCAGGGGTCGCAGTCCTTTTATAGCCATGTCCTTAAGAGCATCAAAGGTAGCATCAGGATGATCCAAGGACCACCAGTGCACAGTCCTGCTTTCAGCTTGGGACCTCAGTCCCCTTACAAATTGTTCCTTTAACATTTTATTCTCTTTAGTGACACTTATAGGGTTAACTTGTTTAAGTGCTCGCAGGGCCCCCTGTAGTCGGCATGCATAGTCCCTAATGCTGTCATCTGGTTTCTGGGAGCATTGGTAAAACATCATCCGGAGATCTGTTTCAGTGCGGTCCTCAAAGATAGACTGTAGCTTTAAGAAAATTGCAAGCACTGATTCCTGGTCTGCAGCTGTCCAAGTCTCTACTTCTCTCTCTGCAGCACCAGTTAATTGTCCCACTACCACTGCAGCTCTCTGCTTTTCTGTCATAGGATACATGTCCATTATGCTGCATATTTTTCGCTTGAACCCTGACAGGGTATCTGGCTTGCCGCTGTACTGAGGGAGCCACTTCGCTCCAGGCATGTATGGCAGCGTTAGCGGTACTATTGGGGCCACAGGACCAGGTGAGGGGCTAGCATTTCCAGCCTGTGCGGCAGCGCCGAGGGGTAAGTCATTAAGGCCGTCGACCTGGGCCGCGTTGTCGGCTGGCTGCTGCGACATGTCTGCGCCCCCTTAGTTAATCGTGGCCTACCTTTACTCGTCCGCAGGGCACAGGGTTGTGTAGAAGGACCTGCGTCGCTGGCGCTCTGACGTCAGAGCGTTCACTGTAGCTCTTCACAGGACCAGCCGCCGCATCAGCGTTGGGGGCGTGTCCAGGACTCAGCGCGCTTTTGCAGGTACGCCCACTAGTTTTTCGCGCCGTGGTGCTGTAATTGGCGGGCAAATGGCGGGAAATCTTCACCACATACAAAACACAGTCTTTTAGTGAGGCACAGTACCCGGTGGCAACGGGCACAAATTACTCCGTTGCTGCAGGGCACAAAATCCTGTTCGTGACGCCAGAGGAAATGAGTGCACGTACCAGGGCTTTGGGGTACTCGGCACCGAGCCCGTTGATGTCTATGGGGGATGACACGGGTAGCACAGCTCGGTCCGTGCCCTGGGCGCTCACTTTAAATGTGGGATATTTACAGGTGACTTGAATAATGATATGGGGATTCGTGACGTCACTTGTGGTGCCTGGTCAGGATGACCAGCGCTGCTATGCAGATCCACTGGAGGGTTGATATTGTGCAGCTAGATGTTAAGCCTCCCACAAGTAAGGCTGAGTTATCCTCCAGGGCAGATAGATATGCAGAAGTGCAGGACAGATGGGGACCCGGCAGTCAGGAGTAATAAGGGAGACACACACATAAGTCACTTTGGTACCTTTATCTGAAGATGTTGCAGACACTTCCCGGAGCGCTGTAGGGTGAAGGGTGCACATCCAGATTCTTCCACTGGTAGGTGTGTGGCCTCCTGTACTCTGCCTTTTTGTGATAAAGTCCTGACCTGCTTGAAGCTAGGTCTAACTTGGTCTCCGTCTTGCACCTGGCTGATCTTGTGATTGGATCTCCTGTTGAAGCACACAGTCTCTATTTGCAGTGCACTGCTAGACTCCGTTCTTCTGATCCAGCTACGTATCAGCTCTGTGGTACTCCTGGGACTTGTAGTCCTCCAGGAACTCCGGTGTTCTCCTAATGGGTCGTGGAGATCCCTATAGGCTCGGACTCCGGTGTCCGGTGGTACTTGCTGAGATGAGCTATTAAGGCCCCTCTGTCTCATTAACTTCCACTCGCCTACGGCCTACCTAGATCCTCACACGATCACACACTCTGGCAGTTGGTGGGCTGCCTCTTCGCCGCTCTCTAAGCGTCGGCACGCTTCTACTGAGCTACACTCCTCAATTCAGCTCTGACTAGACTGAAGTGATTTCTCTGTATCACTCTTACTCCACTAGCAGACTGAGCTCTCTGAGCAGACTGAGCTCTCTGAGCAGACTCCCTAGAATGGCTGCTCTGACTAAACTAAACTAGATGTTTCCTGTGTAACTGTCTTTTATATGTCTTACACAGCTCCCTCTGGTGGTCTCTGGGATAAATTGTACGTGTGTGCATGTGCATAATGACCTCTGGTGGTATCTTCCTTCAGTGCACCCTTCTGGAAGATATGGATCCAGTCACAGCTGGGCTCCACAACCACACAACTAGAGGTAGCCGTGGAGCGTTCCTATGTTGATACTAGACGCCTCGTCACAGCCTGAGAGATAACTACACTTAAAGGCAGAAAGATGAAAGCTATCTGCCCCGGAGCAGATCCCCAAAGAAAGTAGGAAGCCCCCAAACATATAATGGCGGTTAGACAAGATGAAAATACAAACATAGGCAGAAAATAGACTGAGCAAATGCTGGGGCCACAAGCTGACTAAATAGGATAGGACAGGAGAGATTACTTTCTGCAACCCAGAAAACCCTACAAAAATCCAACAATTCTGATTACAAAAATACTGAGATCACATGATCTCGCCACCCACTAAATCAGATCTCAGTGTGAACAAAAACCAAGCCGCAGCCGCTGAAAAAACAGGAAAAAGTAAATGAGCAAATAACAGTGGCTGCAGAAAAACTGTGAGGAACTCAGACCCCAGGAGAGGACCTGGCTGACCTCCACAAAAGTGCAGAAAACAATGCAAAAAGCAAGCACAAAAAGAAAAGCAAAAAATATCTTATCTGAAAGCAGGGGATGCAGGCAAGACTCCAGCAAACTTCCAAATGAACCAGGAACCACAATTCAGACAAGAACAATTGATCATCGGCAACCATCATGGGAGGGAACCTCCCTTATATCAGTTCAGTCCGTGATTCCAGATTGCCACTCCTCGCTGAAAGGTTCAGTACTGTCTGTAACCACCAGAGGGAGCCTCTGCTCAGAAACCATCTCTAGCACATTCATAACACAGAGCGTTGGAGTGTGCAACGCCGCTGTGGGAGCGCGACAATCGTGTGGTGCGGAGTGCTCCTCGTTTCCTGGAGGCTCTTAAAAAGGTCTTTTTAGGACCTCAGGTTATCCACGAAACGGCGCTCCAACTGCTGGCATTGGCACAGGGTTCGTCTTTGGTCAGTCAGTTTTCCGTCCAGTTTCGGACTCTGGCCTCAGAGCTAGACTGGTTGGATAAAGTTCTCATTCCAGTCTACTGGAGAGGACTGCCTGACCATGTTAAAGACGCTTTGGCTACCAGGGAGATTTCCGCCACACTGGAGAAGCTTATCTCCATATCTACCCGCATCGACCTCCGTTTTCACGAGCGGAGGTTGGAGCGGGCCCAGTGTAGGCAGAGGATTCGGTTGGCTCCCACCTTTGCCAAACCTCTCGAATCCCCCGATCCGGGGTCCGAATCCCAAAAGGCCACAGAGGTTCCTCGTGCAGGACCTAAGTCTCGGGCCGTCCGAGTATCCGTGGTCTGTAACCTTTGTCAGCAGACAGGACACTATGCTAACAAATGTCCACAGCGATCAGGGAAGCGATCGCGTCTAGTGGCTCTGGGAGGAGGTTCACTAGAGACAGTGGCATTTTCCTCCAAGATGACATTTAAAGGGACAGTCACTGTAGACTCTTCCACACTGACAGTCGAGCTTTGTGTGGACTCAGGAGCAGAGGGGAATTTCATGTCACCTACCTTTGCTCGTCGCCACGCAATACATCTGGTATCGCTCGACAAACCAGTGACTGTCCGGGTAGTGAATGGGTTGATATTGCCCTCGCCAATTACACATCAGACTGTCCCTCTTACTTTGTGTGTACCCCCTTCCCATCAGAAAATGATTTCCCTTCTCGTCCTTCCCGAGGGAATAGACAAAATCCTACTGGGAGTACCCTGGATCCGTTCCCACTCCCCTCATATTGAATGGACCTCTGGTAGGATACTGGGTTGGAGTGAGTCATGTAAGGACAGATGTGTCAGGGAGTGCATTCAGTTTACCACTACAGAGATACCCGCAGATCTTTCTCCTCTTCCCAAGTGCTATCAGTCATATGCAGACGTGTTCTCTAAAAAGGCTGCGGAGACTCTGCCACCCCATCGTCCCTGCGACTGTCCTATTGACCTCTTGCCTGGAGCAGAACCTCCTCGGGGAAGGGTCTATCCCCTCTCTCTTCCTGAGACGGAGGCTATGTCTCAATATATCCAGGAGAATCTGGCAAGAGGGTTCATTAGGAAGTCGGTGTCACCAGCAGGAGCGGGGTTCTTCTTCGTGCAGAAGAAGAGTGGAGAATTACGTCCGTGTATAGATTACAGAGGTCTTAACGCCATCACCGTTAAGAATAAGTACCCGTTGCCCTGATTTCTGAGCTCTTTGATAGGCTCCGGGGAGCAAGGGTATTTACTAAATTAGATCTGCGTGGTACTTATAACCTGATTCGCATCCGTGAAGGGGACGAATGGAAGAAGGCTTTTAATACCAGGGATGGGCATTATGAATACCTGGTGATGCCCTTTGGGCTCTGTAATGCCCAGCTGTTTTCCAAGACTTTGTCAATGACATCTCCCGGGATATGCTTTCCACCTCTGTAGTAGTCTATCTGGATGATATTCTCATCTTTTCTCCAGATATTGACTCTCACCGGAGGGATGTCTGCAAAGTCTTTGACCTGTTACAGGCAAACTCCCTCTATGCAAAGTTGGAGAAATGCATGCTTGAGCAGGAGTCTTTACCTTTCCTGGGCTATATCATCTCCGCCCAGGGATTGGCTATGGATCCTGCCAAACTACAGGCTGTGATGGATTGGCAAGAACCCCTTTCTCTTAAAGCGGTGCAGTGCTTTATGGGGTTTATTAATTACTATCGCCAATTCATTCCCCACTACTCCACTTTGGTAGCTCCCTTGGTAGCCCTCACCAAGAAGGGAGCCAATCCCAAATTGTGGTCAGAGGAGGTCTCCAAGGCCTTTACTTCAATTAAGTCCCATTTTGCTAGCGCTCCCATCTTACATCACCCCAAGGTTGATAAGCCTTTTATATTGGAGGTTGATGCCTCGTCCGTTAGTGCTGGAGCAGTCCATTTCCAAAAGAATGCTCAAGGTCGGAAACATCCTTGTTTCTTCTTTTCCAAGACCTTCACACCAGCGGAGAGGAATTATTCCATTGGGGATAGGGAGTTGCTAGCCATGAAGTTGGCCTTTTCCGAGTGGAGACATCTCCTGGAGGGGGCTCGCTTTCCCTTTCAAGTTTTCACTGACCACAAAAATTTGGTCTATTTACAGACCGCCCAGCGGCTAAATTCTCATCAGGCCAGATGGTCCCTGTTCTTCTCCCGGTTCCATTTCAACCTCCATTCCTCTCCGGTGAGAAGAACATTCAGGCCGATGCTTTTTCTCGCTCCATGGTGTCCTCTGAGGAGGTGGAGGAGGAGCCTCAGTTGATTGTCCCCACAGAGAGCCTAAGAACTATGGCCCGGTTTCGCTTGAGTGTGTGTCTCCGGGCAAGACTTTTGTGCCCACCAATTTGCGACCGGAGGTACTCTCTTGGGCACATTCGTCCAGGGTGGGTGGACATTTTGGGGAAAAAAGGACATCTGAGTTACTGGCGAGGACATACTGGTGGCCACATATGGTCTGTGACGTCAGGGAATACATTCAGGCGTGCGTCTCCTGCGCCAAGAATAAGTCCCCTCGAAAACGGCCAGCTGGGCCACTTTTCCCTTTACCGGTGGCAGACAGGCCTTGGGAGATGGTCGGGAAGGATTTTGTGGTGGGCTTACCCAAGTCTCGGGGCTGCACCATCATCTGGGTGATAACTGACCACTTCTCCAAAATGGTGCACTTGGTGCCCTTACCACGGTTACCATCTGCACGGGCCTTGGCAGCATTATTTATTAGGCATATTTTCCGTTTTCACGGAATGCCAGACAAAATCGTCAGTGATCGAGGTCCCCAATTTGCGTCTCGGTTCTGGAGAGAGCTGTGTCGTCCACTGAGCATTGAGATAAATCTCTCCTCGGCATATCATCCCGAGATGAATGGGTTGTTAGTAGAGTTGAGCGATACTTTCCGATATCCTAAAGTATCGGAATCGGAATGGTATCGCCGATATCACTAAAATATCGGCGATACCCGATACCGATACCGGAAGTCCCATGTAAGTCTATGGGAACAAAATATCGAAATTAAAAAAAAACCCATTCTTGCCTTGTTGGTTAATTGTACATGAAGGAAAACAAGAAAGAGTAATGTAGAATGTATTGGGGAAGGTTGAGGAGACATTAAAGGCATAGATGTTTAACCCAATCAAATGGAATAGCATAAATATTTTTTTTTTTAAAGATGTTCGGATTGACGAAGAAATTGACAATGTTAACGTTTTTTATATTTTGGCAAATATGTATATTACACAACTTCCATGCTCTTCATCTTCACCTTTTTAACTTTTCACACACTTTCTCCTTCATAATCTTCTGCAGCATCATCTTTTTCATCAAATTATTCTTCATCTTCACCTTCTTTATCTTCTTCTTAAACTTCTTGCTATTCATCTTTGTTAACATTACTCATATTCTTCTTATTAAACTATTATTCTTATTCATATTCTGCTTCATCTTCTTCATCATATTCTTATTTGTGACAGAGAATCCTGTACTTGTAATCTGTCAAAGTATGAATTTTTCATCCTTCCGTTCTTGCTGTCACAAAAGATTTAAATTACAACAGTATTTGTCCGTGTTCAGTTTAGCCTGCAGCAGCAGGCATTTTCCAGGGGCACCACGAGGAGGAACGGACTCACCCCATACACTGCTTAGTCTTCTTCTGCTTAGAATTTAGAGCATATATTTTGCTCTTCATTTTGGTCTTATACTTCATGTTCTTCTGCTTTTAGATCTTCTGCTTATTGTTCTTGTGTCTCTTGTTCCGTATCTTGTATTTGTAGCACAATCTTGTACCAGCTGATGTTACTGGGACACGGTTACTAAGCAGGAGGTACCTGTGCTCCAAAGCACTACCAAGGACCAGCAGACGTTGCTGGAACTCGGATACCGAGATGGAGGCACCTAGGCCAAAGGCACTGCGGAGAACCAGTTGACGGTACTGGAACCCGGACGGGTAGCAGAAGGTACAAGAGCCAATGCAAGTAACGAGGACCAGCTGACTGTGCTGGAACCCGGAGGGGCAGCAGAAGGAAAAGAGCCAATGGCACAACCGAGGACCAGCTGACGTTACTGAACCCCAGTAACACAGGAGCAAGTGTTGACTGTGCTAACAGCACTTCCGAGCAACAACTGGCGGTGTTGGAGCCCAGGGTCAAGGAGGATGTTTAAATACTAGATCAAGTAATTTCCTTGTTACCTGTCAATTTTAAATGTCTATACTTCAAACAAGAGAAAGATAACCTTTACTACCATAAGATGATGATTTCATTTAAACTAATATCTAGATAAATAAAGAATTGACAAACATAAACACATACATTAACATGTTGAACAGCAATGCAAACCACAAAATAAATTAGTTAAGGAATCTGCTATACGGTTGTACATAAAAGCATACAAGTACATATCTGAATCCATTAATGATGGATAAGTAACAGTATGTACACCATTTTTATTGTATAGACAATGAATGTCTGACTTCAAAACATCATCAGCATTACAAGTTATCTGTGATATTACTAAAATGTTCCATTTGCTGAATAATGTCACTAAATATTTTATACAAAATTATACAATTTCCATCATGTAATACTCATAATATGTGGCAATAATCATTTTTATTAACAAACATAACCTTTAAAAAGTGCATAGTGCATAGTGAAAATTGCTATTTATGGCTGACTGTGACTGTCGACTTGGAAGCATGACAACAGATAGATAAGGTATATATAGATGAGACTGCATAGCCACAGATGGTGAATTGCGATGTAATACTGTACCTCAATAAAGTGTGCGTCACTACTACATAATTTTTTTTATATAGCTTTATAAACAGGGTACATGGATGTATGCTTGTGCCTTTGTTTTGACGCACAGACTGCCTTCCTGCTGAGACGCATTGGGTAGTGAACAGTTGTGTGCAGTGTTCACTGCAGTCTCTGCGGAATAACCACACTTAGACCTTATAACTTTTCAGACTTTCTTTATCAATCTACCAAGATGAAGAAGGCAGGGAGTAAGGCACGTGGTCGTGGAGTTTCTTCAGGGAGAGGACGTGGGGATTCTGTGGCTGCTGCGGCCCCCAGTGACACAGCATCCACCAGTTTTCCCCGTGAGCGTTCCTTTATGCGCACTTTTGTAGGAGCTCGGAGTACCCCCCTGCTGCGGGAAGAACAAATTGAAGCCGTTGTTGTTTGGATGTCAGCCAATGCATCGACTTCAATTGCTTCCACCTCCTCTCAGGACCACAGCACTGTTGGGCAACCATCTGTCTCTTCACCGCCTGGCAAATTGCCCAGGCAGTCAGAGAGTTCTGTACAGGAGCCAGCTGAGTGTCTGCTTCTGTTCTCAGAATCTATTGGCTTGCAAACAGGGGCCCAGCCAAGCAGCATTCTGTAATGTGAAGAGGGAGTATGCAGTGATGCGCAACAGCTGTGTCTCTCTGAATCTGAAGAGGCGGGTGAGACAGTGCCGATGGTCAGCACACCGCAGAACGCATCTGATGATGATGAGACCCAGGTGCCAGTTTCTGTTGAGCATGGTGCTGGCCAGACCACCCAACAGCAGGTGTTGGAAGAGGGTAGTGGAGATGATGAGGTCCAAGACCCAACATGGCATGAGGAACAGGAAGGTGGTGGGAGCAGCTCAGAGGAATAATAATAATATTTATTTATATAGCGCCATCATATTCCGCAGCGCTTTACAGTTTAGCAGTTTCAGAACACAAGTCATAAGTAACAACGTTAACAATACAATAATTTAAGCTAAATAAGTCGCCCCTGCTCGTGACAGCTTACAATGTACAATGAGATGGGGGAGATACAAAGTATAGGTGTTTATATACAATGGTGCATTTACAATGATGTTCCAGCCATCTTAAGGGACTGAGGGATGGAGATAGTGAATGGGCTAGAGACACACACACACTTACACAGAATACATAGAATGACTTTGATTAGTGAATGTGATAGGCCGCTCTGAACAAATGTGTTTTGAGGGAGCGCCTGAAACCATGCAAATTGTGGATAGTCCTAATTTCTTGGGGTACAGCATTCCAGAGGATTGGCGTAGAGCAGGAGAAGTCTTGGAGTCGGAGTGGGAGGTACGTATTAGTGCAGAGGTTAGTCGAAAGTCGTTTGCAGAGCGCAGCAGTCGGTTAGGCCGATAGATAGAAATGAGGGAGGAGATGTAGGAGGGGTGCTGCACTGTGGAGAGCTTTGTGGGTGAGAACCAGTACTTTGGTTGAAAGCTGGGAGAGGCCTAGAGAAATGGTTAGTGATAGAAGGAAGATAGAGGAAGACATTGCCCCAACGGTACAAACAGGAGGGAGAGTTAGGCTGCAGACTCGGTTGCCTGTAGCCTCCAGTTTGGCACCTGTTCGGAGCAGTTGTCTTCCAAAAGTCAAAACGTGCGCTCCCAGGACTTGCACTGCGTGGTCCTTTTTTCACACACTTGCACATGATATTTGCTATGTGAAATGCAAGCTGTGTAATCAAAAATTAAAAATAGCTAAAAGTGTCAGTCACCTCAATACCACAAATATGTGGAAACATGTGCGGACAAAGCAGTAGTTGAGTTACAAAGACACACTAGAGATGTAGGCCAACCTACAGCAGCACCTACATCTTCAGGTTGTGTTGAAGCCTCTTCATCGAGCTCACACACAGCTGGTTATGCTTCCTCACAGGATCGCCATGGAAGAACCTCGGCCACTGTTGTCCAGAGACAAACTGTTATTCCACACACAGCAGCAAGTTCCCTGTCATCCTCACACTCCCAGGCCACAAAACAGCCATCGGTAGCACAGGCATGGGATAAAAGACGGCCATACTCCGCAAACCATGCACGAGCACAGGCTCTGAATGCTGGCATTGCAAAACTCCTGTCCCTTGAAATGCTGTGATTCAGGCTGGTGGAGACAGACAGTTTCCGTAACTGAATATCATTGTCAATCCCACAATACAATGTGCCAAGCCGATTTCATTTCAGCAGGCAAGCCGTCCCTGGTCTGCAAAAGCATGTTGAGGGAAAAATTAAACATGCGCTACTAAAAGCCCTCAGTAGCAAGGTCCACCTGACCACCGATGCGTGGACCAGTACCCATTGTTATGATCTGCTACAACCAGTAAGGAAAGAAGGGAATTCTGTCCCTACAATACAACTAAGCTGAATCCCTACGATGTAACGGGGAACCTGATCCTGCGACCAGACCCGCTAAAGTCCTCATCTAGTGTGAACGAAGACCTATAGTTGCGAGGGAGTAATCCCTACAAGATCTAGGGACTGTGAGAAAAGGTGGACACCTCCTAACATAAATTGTAGCATGGATAATTAAACAGAAAAATAAATACTTTGTGATCCTAACATCAAGCAAAACTGACAGATTAAGGCACCTAAGCACCCGGCTAGCTTAACAGTAGATAATACAATGAAGTCAAGCAAAGCCAGAAGGGCGGAGCCAGACTAAATAGGGAAAAAAGGTCATGTGACCAGCAAACTGAAACAAAACCTAACAAGAGGGTTCTAACACCCATGGCCAGGGACAATACCTTTCCCTCACTGCCCATTGGGTCAATGTTGTGCAGCCGGGTACTGATCTTGCGAGTGGCGCTGTACGTGTTCTGCCAACTCCAAGGATTGCAGGAATCAAGTCTGTACACATTGATTCCTCCTCCTATTCCAGTTCCTCAGAATCATCGCTGCAGGAGCCGTCACGGTCTACCTCCACATGGACCCGTGAACGTTTACCTGTTGCGACCGATATGAGCACAGCCGTGTCCAAATGTCAACAGGCCATCCTGAAATTAATTTCCATGGGGAATCTTAGCCACACAGCGCAGGAGCTCTGTAATGCCATAAAGCAGGAGAGCGACGTGTGGTTTTTGGAAGAGAATCTACAGGCAGGCTTGGTAGTGTGTGACAATGGCCGAAATCTGGTGTCAGCTCTGGGCCTTGGCAACCTCACTCACATACCATGTCTGTCATATGTGCTCAACTTGGTCGTGCAGAGTTTTTTGAGGGACTATCCGGATCTTGATGCACTGCTGCACAAGGTCCGCCTAGAGTGCGCTCACTTGCGACGTTCCAGCATGGCCAGATCGCTGATTGCAGCTCTGCAACGCAGATTTCACCTTCATGAACATCGCATCATATGTGACGTACCCACCAGGTGGAATTCCTCGTTACATATGTTGGAGCGGTTGTGTGAGCAGCAGCCAACAGTAATGGAGTATCAGCTGCATCAGGCGCAGTCAACTCGCAATTTGCGCCGTTCACACTTCACCACTACTGAGTGGGCCTCTATAATAAGAATAATAATATTATTTATTTATATAGCGCCATAATATTCCGCAGTGCTTTACAGTTTAACAGTTTCAAAACACAAGTCATAAGTAACAACGTTAACAATACAATAATTAAAGCAAAATCAGCCGCCCCTGCTGGTGAAAGCTTACAATCTACAATGAGGTGGGGGAGATACAAAGTACAGGTGTTTATATACAATGGTGTTTTTACAATGATGGTCCAGCCATTTTAAGGAAGTGAGGGATGCATGGAGATAGTGAATGGGCTACACACACAGAATTACACATAGAATGACTTTGATTAGTGAATGTGATAGGCCACTGTGAACAAATGTGTTTTGAGGGAGCGCCTGAAACCATCCAAATTGCGGATAGTCCTAATTTCTTGGGGTAGAGCATTCCAGAGGATTGGCGCAGCGCGGGTGAAGTCTTGGAGTTGGGAGTGGGAGGTACGGATTAGTGCAGAGGTTAGTCGAAGGTCGTTTGCAGAGTGCAGCAGTCGGTTAGGCCGATAAATATAAATAAGGGAGGAGATGTAGGGGGGTGCTGCGCTGTGGAGAGCTTTGTTGGTGAGAACCAGTAATTAGAATTGGATCCTATAATGAATGGGCAGCCACTGCCAGTGTAATGAGTGGCGAATAACTCTATGAAGGATATCTGCCACGTTTTGCGTGCGTTTGATGAGTCAACGCGGATGGCGAGTGCAGATGATGCACTAGTCAGCCTGACTGTCCCCCTTATCTGCCTGCTTCAAAAAACACTGCAAGCACTAAGGCATGAGGTTTTGGAAGAGGTGGAGGATGAGGAGTCACAAATTCCATCACCTTCTGGACAGTCAGCGCAACGTGGTTCCTCACAAAGGGCTGGAGGACTTTCAAAGTACCATGCTGTATCAACAATTGAACCTCCAGAGTCGCTGTCTATATTTTCATAACCATTACAAACTTTTAATGTATTTACAAAGCACATAATGTACATTTTTTGTCTATCCTTTTGTAATGCTATTGTGTTTCCATAAACTGATGTTACAGAATTATGATACAAAGTTTTTAAATTTTGAGTTTTAAATTTTGTAAATTTATATGTATTTGAAGGACTTTGTGAGGAGGATGAGGAGGAGTCAATGGAGGAGGAAGACATCGCTCCAGAGGGAGGTAGACAATGCTCTAGTCAGTATGTAGACCAAGGGTGGGGTGATGCACAGCAGGCGGAGATGACGCCTCTTGCAGGGGACAACGTTTCTTGGCCAGTTGGGAGTCTGCAGCACATGGTTGATTTCATGCTGCAGTGGCTGAGAAACGACCGCCGCATCGAACACATTCACACCACGTCTGATTATTGGGTGTACACCCTCCTAGACCCTCGCTACCGGGACAACTTACAAAGCCTCATCACACCGTTGAACCGGGAGCGTAAAATGCGGAAGTACCAAGACACACTGGTGCAATCCATAATGTTCTCCATTCCAGCCGAGAGCACTGCTGCTGCTACTGATTTACAAAGCAGCTCTGTGCGTCGAGGCAGTGGAGACAGCTCTGCAACAAGAGGGAGCACAAGCAGCGCCTCTGCACAGGGCAAGAACAGTATGTTCCAAATGTGTCGAAGTTTTGTGGCAGCGCCACCAATGTCTACACCATCCGAGACGGCTCCAGTCAGCAGGAGGCAACATTTCCGTAAGATGGTGACAGACTACATGTCTTGCCCTCTCAGTGTACTCTCAGATGGCTCTTCCCCATTCAAGTTTTGTGTCTCTAAGCTGGATACATGGCCAGAGCTTAGCCAGTATGCATTGGAGGTGCTGGCTTGATCTGCTGCCAGTGTATTATCGGAGCGCGTCTTTACTGCTGCAGGTGGTGTACTAACAGACCGTTGCATGCGACTATCCTACGATAATGTAGAACGGCTTACTTTTCTGAAAATGAACTAGGCATGGATCTCGCCTGAATTTGCCTGTCCGGTTTCAGATTAACTAACTGGTTGGCAACGTTTTCCATGTCTCCTGTTATGTTCATCTTTCTACCACCTGAGCTATACTCCCTGGGCTACAACACTGCCAGTTGCTGCTCAGAAGTGTCGTGTCCACAGACCAATACACAAGCTATAGTGATAGTGGGGTTCAGTAACGCCTGCTGTTCCCCTGCTGTGTGTCCGGCAAAAATTACTGCTACCTAGCTACACATGTTGAAAAAAACATGACATGTTAAAGTGGCTAGTGCTACACATAGATATCAGGCTACACCCTTATTTCTAAGCTGTAAACAAGTGAAACGTCAAATTTAAAACCATTCAATGATTAGTGTTGGTAACAAATCTGTAACTAAATAATTGTGACATATTATGGCAGATATCCACATGTCTAACACAAATGCTAACACAAAAGCATACTTATGCTATAGGGTACTGATGGTGAACCTTCTCACTCCATAACTTTGACCAATCCAACTCACATCATGCCTCAAATGCTGCAATGTTGGAAGTGCATAATGTGGGTTGAACTTTGACAACAGCTGCAGTGCGAAGGTTATCCTTCTGTGTTCTTGGCTTTTAAATAAAAGCATACAAGTAAATATAATAATACATTGTTGATTAAGGGACATGATGTACACCTGTAATATTGTGCAAACAATGGATGTAGGACTATTCCTCTTCAACATTACTTATATTTGTGTCATTTGAAAAAATACATATTTTAGTTAAAAATTAAAAACCCATGTTCAGTAGCTGTGAAAGGCCCGTTTGTGTACTTCTATATTGTTTGCAACCAATGTATTGTATACGGATGGAAGCACGTCACTGTAATAGATTTGAATTATTTTAAATAGAATAAAGCAGCACCAATTTTAGAAAAATGACAAGGATGAGCCAGTGACAGACACTCAGCAGAGTACACGCAGCGGTGGTTGAAGAAGTAAATGGAGCGTGATCTGCATTTTAAAAAAAAAATAAATAAAAATACCTCACAGACTGCAGTGAACACTGAAACACAACTATTCACAATCTGTGAAAGGCTACTCCTTTGTGTACTTCTATAGTGTTTGCAACCAATGTATTGTATACGGATGGAAGCGCGTCACACTAATAGATTAGATTTATTTTAAATGGAATGTAGCAGAACCAATTGGAGATAAATGAAAAGGATGAGCCACTGAGACACGCTCAGCAGAGTACAAGCAGCAGTGCTTGAACAAGTAACTGGAGCGTGATGTGCACTCAAAAAAGTAAAAAACACAGACTGAAGTGAACACTGAAACACAACTGTCCACAATCTGTGAAAGGCTACTCCTTTGTGTACTTCTATAGTGTTTGCAACCAATGTATTGTATACGGATGGAAGCGCGTCACACTAATAGATTAGATTATTTTAAATGGAATGTAGCAGAACCAATTGGAGATAAATGAAAAGGATGAGCCACTGAGACACGCTCAGCAGAGTACAAGCAGCAGTGCTTGAACAAGTAACTGGAGCGTGATGTGCACTCAAAAAAGTAAAAAACACAGACTGAAGTGAACACTGAAACACAACTGTCCACAATCTGTGAAAGGCTACTCCTTTGTGTACTTCTATAGTGTTTGCAACCAATGTATTGTATACGGATGGAAGCGCGTCACACTAATAGATTAGATTTTTTTCACTAAAATGAAGCAGCACCAATTGAGAAAAATGAAAGGATGAGGCAGTGAACACGCTCAGCAGACTACAACAGCAGTGTTGAAAACTAACTGGAGCGTGATCTGCACTCAAAAAATCAAAAACCCTCACAGACTGAGTGAACACTGAAACACAACTTCCACTATCTGTGAAAAGCTACCTTTCTGTACTTCTATAGTGTTTGCAACCAATGTATTGTATACGGATGGAAGCACGTCACACTAATAGATTGATTTTTTTCTACTAAATGGAGCTGCACCAATTCACTAAATAAAAAAGAAAAAAAGAGTCAGTGACACGTGCAGAGCCTACAAAACAGCGGTGGATGCAGAGCAAACTGCAGCGTCACCTGCACTGTCACACACACACCTTGCACAGAGCTGTTAAAACAACACTGGCAAAATGAAGCTTTACACAGCGGTTGGTAAACTAGCCTGCCTCAAGCACAGTAGTACACAAAATCGCAATATCTAACTGTCCCTCAGAGTCAGCACAGCAGCGTTCTGTCCCTAACTGAGTTCACAGCACAGTGACGCTAAAATGGCTGCGGCGCCTTTTATAGTGCATTCTGACATCATTTCAGCAGCCAATCACAGCCATGCCATTAGTTAAGATGACCGCATCATTACAGGATGTGCCCACACTTCGTAGGATTCCTCATTGGCTGACTAAAATCACATTGCCTCTCAAAGAATTATGGGAACTTCCGATTCCGGTATACGATATTGAAAAAGTATCGGAATTAAGTATCGGAATTCCGATAACGCGAATATCGGCCGATACCCGATACTTGCGGTATCGGAATGCTCAACACTAGTTGTTAGAGAGGGCCAACCAGATCTTGGTCACATACTTGCGACATTTTCTCTCAGCCAGGCAGGATGACTGGGCATCTGTCACGCTGTATAGCAGATATATATATGTGATGACAGTAATCTATATCAAAAGGGCAACATACTATATAACATGCGCATAGATATATGATAACATAGAATTACCTGACAGAATGTCCAGTGGGTCAATACGGAATTCGTTATACGCTGTCTCCGGCTAGAGGGTGACCGGGGTCTATGCTGACCCTAAACTGGGGTCCTAACTAATCCCTCTACCTGGAGGTACTGTTAAAGGTACAGAGGTCCAGGCCACCAGCGTAAACCCTGTCTCCTATCAATCCCTGCCAACTGTAATCTAGTCCTAAGAAGGACCCTGATTACCACCAAAGGGAATGAACAGGTAACGGTTAATAAACAGAAAGACATACAAGAAAGACAAGAAATAACGTAAATAAAGTCTTACATACAACACTCACACACAGTAGGAACACCTAAGGTCTCAGAGATAATATAAGCTATAAGAGTAAAAACAACTAAGGAACTCTTAGCTTAAGTATTCTCAGAACCGATCCAGTCTGCTAGACTACATGAATGCTTTCACCGGCATCTAACAAGCAGACTGGCAGGTATATGAAGGAATCTAATTAGAACATAATCAAAAGCAGCCGGGCGAGGCTGGACCTAGTCTTAGCAAAGAGCTAGGTAAAATTAACTCCCTCATTACCAAACACAAAGAAACAGCAACTCAGCTGTGAGAAGTCAGAGTGTGTAATCACGACGATCCTCGTGGCGATACACCCATGACAGTACCCCCCCCTCTACGAGGGGCCTCCGGACCCTCAGGGCCAGGTCTGCCCGGGTGAGTTGTGTGAAAGGTCCGAACCAATCGATCTGCGTTAACATCAGACGCAGGGACCCACGTCCTCTCCTCAGGACCATACCCCCTCCAATGAACCAAGTACTGAAGGGATCGGCGACTGAGACGTGAGTCAATGATTTTCGACCCCTGAAATTCCACGTTATCATTGACCACCACTGAAGGAGGAGGTAGAGGTGACGGTATGACTGGTGCCACATACTTTTTAAGTAATGATTTGTGAAACACATTATGAATTTTAAACGTAGGAGGGAGGTCCAGACGAAATGCCACAGGATTAATTATGGAACTGATCCTGTACGGCCCGATGAATCTGGGACCCAACCTCCAGGAGGAAACTTTAAGTTTTATATTCCTGGTAGACAACCAAACCAGATCGTTCACCTTCAGATCTAGACCAGAAACTCTCCCCCTATCAGCCATCCGTTTGTAACGGTTCCCCGTAACCTTCAGTCTTAACCGATCTGGAACTATCAGTCTCCCTGGAAGTCCCACAGGGGCGTCCCCCTGAGCCCCGAATACCTCCCCCTCAAGCTCAGAGCATACAGCTGACACTACAACTCCCTCCTGAGGAATAGGAACCGGATCATCCATCCTCCCGGCCCCTGGGAAAGTACGAGATAAGGCATCAGGAAGCAACTTTATTGAGCAGTCATATGCGCGATGAGGAGGTAACTCTTTACATCCTTCCTCTGAGAACATCTCCCCAAAGTCCTCCAGAAAAGGAGACAAAGTCCTAGGCACAACCGCACCGATGACCGTGCTCATGCAGTTATTCCTGCAAAATTCACCCCACTGGCTTACCTTTCTGGATTGCCAATCAATCACTGGGTTATGTTTAGCCAACCAAGGAAGTCCCAACACAATAGGAGTAGGTAGACCCTCCAACACATAACAAGACAATTGCTCTTTATGTATTGCCCCTACTCGAAGATCTATGTTATGAACAGCTTGTACCAAGCTACCTTGACCGAGAGGTCTAGAATCAATAGAGACTATAGGGACGGTTTGGCCAATACACTCAGTTGCATACCATGCACCTGGGCAAACCGAGCGTCCACCAGATTAGCCCCGGACCCACTATCAAGAAAAACAGAAATCCTCTCAGTTCTAGTACCAATCACCACCTCCGCAGGCACGAGAAACTGAGAGGGATTTGGGGACGAAATACACACTCCCAGGTTAACTCCTTTGCTCAAAGAGGCCCGGGATGGACACCCCCCAACAAAATGTCCCTCTCTCCCGCAAAAGAAACACCTTCTAGTCTTGCGGCGCACCGCCGATTCCCTCCTACAAAAAGATGTCCCTCCCAACTGCATGGGTTCCTCAGAACAGACCAGGGGAACCTCAGTATAAGGGACCTTAGTAGTAGGTGGAGTCATCACGGGAGGCGGAGTTACCTCGCGTCTTCCCCGAATTCGTCTATCAATGCGAATAGCGAGGGCCATAGCAGCCTCCAGTGATGGAGGAGAATCATACTGAGCCAACACATCTTTTAATTTGTCAGACAACCCTTGACAAAACTGGCTCCTAAGAGCCGGGTCATTCCACTGAGTATCTGTTGCCCATCTACGGAACTCAGAAGAATATTCCTCCGCTGGACGATTTCCTTGCCGTATTTTACGTAACTTTGTTTCAGCAAGGGAAACTCGATCCGGATCATCATATACCAGACCCAGGGCAGTAAAAAATCGATCCACTGACTGGAGATCTGGGGAGCCTGGAGGAATAGAGAACGCCCAAGATTGAGGGTCCCCTTGTAAGAGCGAGATAACAATTCCCACCCTCTGCTCTTCACTCCCAGATGACCGAGGCCGCAGCCGAAAGTACAATTTACATGCCTCCCGGAAAGTAAAAAATTTGTCCCGCCCACCAGTGAACCTGTCCGGGAGAGCAACCTTAGGTTCAGATCTGGTTTGCTCCGGGGGGGACAAAACCTTGGACTTAATGTCTGCAAACTCCATGGACAACCCCTGCAACTGCCGGGCCAGCTGGGCTACTGGATCCATGACAGCTGGGGAGAATCCTTAGTATGGGCCGGTGAAAATGTCACGCTGTATAGCAGATATATATATATGTGATGACAGTAATCTATATCAAAAGGGCAACATACTATATAACATGCGCATAGATATATGATAACATAGAATTACCTGACAGAATGTCCAGTGGGTCAATACGGAATTCGTTATACGCTGTCTCCGGCTAGAGGGTGACCGGGGTCTATGCTGACCCTAAACTGGGGTCCTAACTAATCCCTCTACCTGGAGGTACTGTTAAAGGTACAGAGGTCCAGGCCACCAGCGTAAACCCTGTCTCCTATCAATCCCTGCCAACTGTAATCTAGTCCTAAGAAGGACCCTGATTACCACCAAAGGGAATGAACAGGTAACGGTTAATAAACAGAAAGACATACAAGAAAGACAAGAAATGACGTAAATAAAGTCTTACATACAACACTCACACACAGTAGGAACACCTAAGGTCTCAGAGATAAACTATAAGCTATAAGAGTAAAAACAACTAAGGAACTCTTAGCTTAAGTATTCTCAGAACCGATCCAGTCTGCTAGACTACATGAATGCTTTCACCGGCATCTAACAAGCAGACTGGCAGGTATATGAAGGAATCTAATTAGAACATAATCAAAAGCAGCCGGGCGAGGCTGGACCTAGTCTTAGCAAAGAGCTAGGTAAAATTAACTCCCTTATTACCAAACACAAAGAAACAGCAACTCAGCTGTGAGAAGTCAGAGTGTGTAATCGCGACGATCCTCGTGGCGATACACCCATGACAGCATCCTTGCTACCGTGGGCTGAGTTCGCTCTAAATAATGCTGTGGCTGACTCCACTGGACAGACCCCATTCCTTTTAAACAACGGTCAGCATCTGCGGGTACCAGTGCCCATGCCCGTGTCTTTCGCCGACTCCAGGGTGGCAGGCTGGACCGTGGAGGCACTGGACATTTGGGACCGTACTCAGGATGCCATTCAGGCCTCCAAGGAGAGGATGAGGTCTTCCGCCGACGCACATAGGCACCCCGCTCCGACATTTGCTCCGGGTGACCTAGTGTGGCTCTCTGCCCGAAACATCAGGCTGCGTGTTGAGTCCACCAAGTTGGCACCTCGCTTTTTGGGTCCCTTTAAAGTTCTTGAGCAGATTAACCCGGTGGTTTACCGCCTAGCCCTTCCGCCTCGCCTTGGTATCACCGACACCTTTCACGTTTCCCTCCTGAAACCCGTGGCCATTCCCCAGTTTTCCGAGTCATCTGCCGGGAAGTCGGGTTCATCTACCGACGATCATGAGGTGAACGCCATTGTTGGGTGCAAGGTGGTACGAGGCAAAAAATTTTATTTGGTGAATTGGAGGGGTTATGGGCCTGAGGATAGGTCCTGGGAGCCTGCCGAGCATGTTCATGCTCCGCAACTCATCGCTGCCTTTGAGCGCAGCGAGGCCCAAAGAAGGGGGGTCCCTAGGAAGAGGGGTAATGTTAGGGTTCGAGTTCCCACTCCTGCACAGGGGGAATCTCGAGCTGTTCCCGCTGCGGTCCCCCATCCGTCTCCAGCCGCAGTGGTTCCTGCTCAGCAGAGACGTCGGTCCCAGCGTCTTGCCCGGCCCAGCACTGTGCAGAGACTTGCTGCTGCAACTAGTGTTGGAGCAGGCAGTTTTGGGACTAAGTCCTTTGTTGCTTCATCTGAGCATGCCCAGGGCAAGATCTCCCATTGGAGATCAGGGGTCACATGCTCAGATACAGCTGCCACTCCTATTGGTCCTTCAGGAAGGTCCTGTGGCTGTTGATGTTCTGAAGCAGCTTCCCATTGGTCCTTTCTGGAAGGACTTTTTCTCGTGGCTGCTGTAAAAGGCTGTACTTACCACATGGCTGTGCTCTAGTATCAAATCTGTTACTTGCTTGCGCCAGTGTGGTCATGTATGCATGTGGTTAGGTCTGGCTGAAATAAGCCCCTAGAATACCGGCACCTCCGGTGAGGAGATTGTATGCACGTGTTCAGGGCTCTGCTGAAAACGCCATTAGAATACCGGCTACTCCGGTGAGGAGATTATTGCTTGGGTTCTGATTGCTTGACCACAGACTGCAATCCGCTTAGCAGTCATCTGTGTTTCCTGTGAGTCCAACAGGACACAGTCTTTGTTTCAGCGGCTCTGTAAATTATCAGAGTCCGCTTATATCGCCATATAGTGCTACAGCGTTTACATCCGCGACTCTGCGGGATAACAGAGTTCGCTCATACTGCCTATTTACGCCATCTTACTAGCAGCAGGCTCTGCCTGCATGGTGGACCCCGGGCTGCGAACGCACATCTCCTTAATATCTATTAGGTGCGTTCCGCAGGCCCTTAACACACCCTTTCTAAACAATAAGGACTTATTCAATCAAACCCAACTTTTTTATTAGTCTCTGATGTTTATCAGCATTCAACGCCTTCGTGAAAATGTCTGCTATCACTTCTTCAGTAGGGCAATACTCCAACTTTAAGACTCCTTGGTCCTCTTTTAGTTTTGTTGCTTCCAAGTGTGATTGTCCTAATTCTGTCAACAATTGTCTTAACCACAGTACTTCTTGTCTTTCTATCTGTATTCCTAGGTACTGTTTTACATTTCCCAAGTCTTTGATTTCAAAATTTTGTTTCAGGATTTTTAGAATGTTTTCTTTACCCCTTTCTTGTTTAAAACAAATCAAAATGTCGTCTACATATATGAGTACATAAATCCATCTATTACTCAGCCTTTTTGTGTACAAGCATGGATCAGCTTTGCTTCTTTGAAATTTTTCGTTTGATAGTACTTCCGTGATTTTGTCATTCCAAGCTTTAGTTGCTTGTTTTAAACCATATATGTTTTTCTGTAGTTTACAAACTTGTTTAGATTTCTTTCATCTTTGAATCCTGAGGGTTATTCCATGTAAATGTCTTCTGTAAAATCTTCATTCAAAAAAGCTGTCTTTACATCCAGATGTCTCAGTTCCATCTTTTCCATTGCTGCAATTGTAAGTAAAGTTCTTATTGCAGTGTGTTTGACAACTGGAGCAAATGTTTCATCATAGTCTTCTTCTTCTGGAAGTCGAGCAATGTCTTCCCAAGAGATAGATTCATACATTTTACTTGTACTTGCCTTGTATGAGAGGCGTTTTGGTGGTTTTCCTTTGTTCTCTCTTATTGAATGTCTTGGTTCTGTATCTGTTTGTAGTTGTGATTCTTTACTTTCAGTTTTTTGTTCTTCTTTAATTTCTACTTCTTTCTCATCAGATATTTCTTCAGTTATGTCACTATTGTTTTTCTCATTTTTGTTTCAACTGAAATCATAATATCTTCATTTAAATCTTCAATGAATGTCACACTGTTACTCACCGTAACTCTGTCTGTTTTGGGATCTAAGATTCTATATCCTTTGCAGTTTTCACTATATCCAATGAATATTCCTTCCATGGATCTGCTTTGAAGTTTGGAACGTTTTTCTGTTGGAATGAATATAAAAACTTTACATCCAAAAACTTTTAAATGATTGACACTTGGTTTCATACCTTGCCACAGTTCATATGGAGTTTTCTTCAGTTTTCTGGAAAAAAGTCGGTTCTGTAGATATGTAGCTGTCATTGCTGCCTCACCCCAATATTTCTCTGATAGTTTAGAATCTGTCAGCATACATCTCATCATTTCTGTTAGAGTTCTGTTTTTCCTTTCTGCTACTCCATTTTGTTCAGGTGTGTATGGAACAGTTTTCTGATGTTCTATTCCATTTTGTCTTAAGTAGTCTTCTATTCTGTGACCTGTAAATTCACCTCCATTATCACTTCTGATGACAATTGGCTTCCTTTGAAATTTGTTACTTGATCTTGTTACATAGTCTACAAGTTTATCAAAAACTTCACTTTTGTTCTTAATTAAGTATGTGACTGTGCATCTTGAGTAGTCGTCTATAAAAGTCAACATGTATCTATTGCCTCCTGATGTAGTCACTTTCATGGGTCCACATACGTCAGTATGCACCAAATCACGTGGTCTTTCGCTTTTCATCTCACTTTCTTTTGGAATAGATATCCTTGTGGCTTTGGATTTTATACAACATTCACATCTTATGGTAATTGAGCAATCTGATATCTTTAAATCTTTTGTCAATTATTTTCTCTGTAGTTCCCTTATACTGTCCGGGTGTCTATGTCCTAGACGTCTATGCCACATGTGAATACAGTTTTTGTGATCATGTGTACATACCTTCATCTGTTTCTTTGGTTTGTCAAAATGATATAATTGTTCATCTGCCTTGACTTTGGTTATCAACTTGTTTTCTGCAATAATTTCACACTCATTATCTTTGAATTTTACTGTAAGTCCTTTTGCTGTTAAACGTTTCACAGATAATAATCCGCCTTCCAATTTTGGAACATACAACACATCCTGTACAAGTATCTTTGAATCTTGTCCGAACTTGTTTGAACAATTTAGCATACCTTGTCTGATACCTTCTGCTGTTATTTTGCTTCCATCTGCAAGATAAATGGCTTCTTTCTTATTTAAATCAAGATCAGTAAAGAAATTCTTGTCACTTGTTATATGACTCTTGCTCCTGAATCAATAAACCAACCAAGTGATGATTTCTTGTCTGTTATTTTAAATGGGCCATTCCAATTATTCTCACACGAATCGGAAATCGTGTTTTTTACTTTCTGTATGCTTTTTATGTTGTAATTTTTGTTGTTCTGCTTTCCATATGGTACAGTCTTTCTTTAAATTACCTTTTTTCTTACATGTGAAGCATTCTCTTGTCTCTTTATTATAGGGTTTTTTAAATTCTGTAGCTTTAAGAGCATTTTCACTGTCCTTATAAGTAGAAGAATCATTGCTTTGTTCTTTACTTCTCTGATATTCATCTATGAGTCTTGTTTTCACAAACTCTAATGTAATGTCTGCTTCAGATGGTCTTGTCTCTAGTGCATTTATTAAAGCAGTATATGAATCTGGTAAACTGTACAACAATATAGCTGCTATATGGCTTTCTTTAATATCTTCACCAATAGATCTTAGCTGTAAAATCACTTCCATAATAGAGAATATATGCTTCTGCATGTCACTTTCTGTACTCAATCTCATACTGTAAAGCTTTCTTAATAAAAATAACTTGTGATTTAAGCTGGGTCTCTCATATAGCTTTCTTAATGCTTCCCACATTCCTTTCGCTGTTTCTTCATTTCTTATATGTATTAATTGAGCATCATCCACTAATAAGCTAATGGTGGCTCTCGCTTGTCTATTTTTCTTATCCCATATCTGATTATCTTGATCAGGTCTATCTGTAGTGATTACTTCCCATAAATCATCTTTAGACAATAACATCTCTACTTTGAACCTCCATAGCTGATAGTTCTCATCATTCAGTTTAGCTACTGTGAGTTTTAGCTCTGTGCTACTTGTCATTTTTAACTTATCTTACTTGTTTGGACAGACTTGCACTGAAGAATTCTTCTGCATTCACCAGGGTCTTGCTGAGAGTTCCAGTGTCCTGGGTATCTGGTATTCTTGGTGCTTGGGATCTGTGGTGTCTGGATTCTCTGGTATCTGGGTTCTCTGGGTACGCTGTATCTGGTGTGACTGTATCTGGGTGTCTGGGCCCATAACCTGTTGCACAGATTCTGAATCCACACCTTTGCAGTAGAAAACTTCACAGAGCAGGTTTTATGGGATAACGAGCTTTTACTTCTTACAACATGAGGTAAAAGGAAAATGCACAGTCATTTCAGCATTGCATCAGGAAACAGGAACAAAACGAAAGTGAAACTACAAGTGAGACTATTTCTTATACAATTCATTAAACAGAAGGAAACGTTACACAACATCGCCATCTATTGTCAGGTCAGCATAAATTCGTCCTTTTACTTATAATAAGTCCTAATCTGTTGCATATGCCAACAATTTTCAACACGACAGCTGACATGTTAGGCTATTAATGTAGCATTCCACAATGCTCTACACAATTTGTGCAGCATTGCCCCATACACCGGTACCAGTAGCTAACTGCAGCGGTCTTATTAATGAATAATCCCGTCGATCTCTTCTGATGCTAATCCCTATTACAGCTTCCCTGTTCTGTTCTCTACCCAACATTTCCAATGCTCGTGCTCTCTGCTCCTGCCATAGTAAAAACATATCAA
Organism: Oophaga sylvatica; assembly: GCA_033576555.1. NCBI lineage: Eukaryota > Metazoa > Chordata > Amphibia > Anura > Dendrobatidae > Oophaga > Oophaga sylvatica. The sequence goes on along the minus strand of JARQOD010000001.1, from coordinate 946,436,823 downwards.
AGGGTAAGATAGGGTCATAGGAAATCACACGGGAGACAAGGTTTTTATAGCCAATAACGGGGTGATATGGGGTGATAGGGAATAATAGGGTGCTAATGAGAGATAACACATGGTATGAGGGAGTGACAGACGGTGGCAGGAAAAAAATAAAATACAGAGCATAACCAACAGGTAAGGATCATGGACCCCGTGCTTTGAGTAAAGTGTGACAAGAACCCGTGCCTGCCTAGAACTTAAATAGTTTCAAGCTCGAAGATGAGAAAGACTAGAAGCAATGGGATGAAACTGAAAGGGGACGATACAGATTAGATATCAGAAAAAAAATTTCGACAGTGAGGGTGATCAATGAGTTTAACATCCTGCCACGAGAGGTGGTGAGTTCTCCTTCAATGGAAGTCTTCAAACATAGGCTGGACAGACATCTGTCTGAAATGGTTTAGTGACTCCTGCATTGAGCAGGGGGTTGGACACGATGACACAGGAGGTCCCTTCCAACTCTACCATTCTATGATTCTATGATTCAAGGTATGACAAAGATGTTAGTCTGGATCTTGTACTAAAAACCTTACGAACACAGACAAGAATCGGCAAACTACACATGTGCATTATTTTTTAAAGAGCAAAATTTGTGAAAAAAAAACATTTAGACAGAATCTGCACGGAAAAGCATTTGTAATACCTCACACAAATTATCCCTTTGATTGTCCTGTATCTGGTGAAACTGTGAACTGCTGTTCTAATGTTATGACGTGCAAATCCGACATGTAGACAATGGTGGACAACCAGTTCATATAACACACGGGCTCAGCTGATTAAATGGTTAATCTTCACTCAGACTCCAGCAGGGTCTGAGCAGCACATACAAGGCCTCCTCACCGTGCACACACAGACCAAGTGAGACAGCACCAGCAGCCTTATATCGGACATTCTAAGACCCGGACTGGAGGTAATTGAGTGGCTGATCACCCCCAGCTGTTTCAGCTTCTCGGAAAACCAGGACTCAATCTGGGCCCATTAAAATACCCTCAGCACTATGTGTGCTGGAGCCTGTTTCTCTGGGTCCTACATCACCGAGGCTTTGCACCTCAAGGACACATTCCTCCCGTCCACGATCCGTCCAGCTGTCACTTTACAATATATATATACAGTATATTATCAAACATGTACAGAGACAGATACAGTGGGTACAAAAAGTATTCAGACCCCTTTAAATTTTTCACTCTTTCTTTCATTGCAGCCATTTGGTAAATTCAAAATGGTAAATTCAAAAAAAGTTCATTTTTTTTCTCATTAGTGTACACTTCGCACCCCATCTTGACTGAAAAAAACAGAAATGTAGAAATTTTTGCTACTTTATTAAAAAATAAAAACTGAAATATCACATGGTCAAAAGTATTCAGACCCTTTGCTCAGACACTCATATTTAAAGGGAATCTGTCACCCCAATTTTGCCATATCAACTAAAGATATGGCTGAATAGTGCTCCCATAACAAAGCTATCGTATGTAGGTATGTAGGTATCATATATCCTGATACCCCCGTTTTCATATCAAAATACCTTAGTAAACTTCATTTATTGCGCTGTCAATCAGGGTGGTCAGGTCAGGAGAGTGGCGTTTTCTCTCTCTCCCCCCCCGCTCCTCGGCATCACTTGCGTATCGCCGTCTGTGAATCCCACTGATGGCGTTCGGCTTCCCGCAATTGCGCATTTCAAATTAGTCCCCGCGCATGCACAGTGTGCTTTGCCCAGCAGTGGGCAAAGCAAAAAATCAGTACAGCGCATGCAAGGAAAGAGTAGCGCATGCGCTGTACTGATTTTATGCTTTGCCCACTGTTGGGCAAAGCACACTGCGCATGCGCGGGGCCTAATTTGAAATGCGCAATTGCGGGAAGCCGAACGCCGTCTGTGGGATTCACAGAGCGTAGAGTGTTGCCGAGGAGCGGGGGGGAGAGAGAGAGAAAACGCCACCCTCCTGACCTGACCACCCTGATTGACAGCGCAAAAACTGAAGTTTACAAAGGTATTTTGATATGAAAACGGGGGTATCAGGATATATGATACCTACATACCTACATACGATAGCTTTGTTATGGGACGCACTCACCATATCTTTTATGTCAAAATTGGAGTGACAGATTCCCTTTAAGTCACATGCTGTCCATTTCCTTGTGATCCTCCTTGACTTGTATCTACTCCTTCATTGGAGTCCAGCTGTGTTTAATTAAACTGATAGGACTTGATTTGGAAAGGCACACACCTGTCTATATAAGACCTCACAGCTCACAGTGCATGTCAGACCAAATGAGAATCATGAGGTCAAAGGAACTGGCCAAGGAGCTCAGAGACAGAATTGTGGCAAGGCACAGATCTGGCCAAGGTTACAAAAGAATTTCTGCTAAATTCAAGGTTCCAGGAGCACAGTGGCCTCCATAATCCTTAAATGGAAGAAGATTGGGACCACCAGAAGTCTTCCGAGACATGGACGTCCAGCCAAACTGACAATCGTGGGAGAATAGCCTTGGTGAGAGAGGTAAAGAACCCCAAGATCACTGTGGCTGAGCCCCACAGATAGGAGATGGGAGAAAGTTCCACAAAGTCAACTGTCACTGCAGCCCTCTACCAGTCGGGCCTTTATGGCATAGTGGCCCGACGGAAGCCTCTCCTCAGTGCCAGACATATGAAAGCCCGCACAAAGTTTGCTAAAAAACACAAGAAGGACTCCCAGACTATGAGAAATAAGATTCTCTGGTCTCGATACGAAGATAGATCTTTTTGGTGATAATTCTAAGTGGTTTGTGAGGAGAAAACCAGGCACTGCTCATCACCTACCCAATACAATCCCAACAGTGAAACATGGTGGTGGCAGCATCATGCTATGGGGGTGTTTTTCAGCTGCAGGGACAGGATGACTGCTTGCAATTGAAGGAAACATGCATGCGGCCAAGTACAGAGATATCCTGGATGAAGACCTCTTCCAGAGTGCTCTAGACCTCAGACTTGGCCGAAGGTTCACCTTCCAACAAGACAATGACCCTAAGCACACAGCTAAAATAACAAAGGAGTAGCGCAACAAATCTGTGACTATTCTTCACTGGCCCAGCCAGAGCCCTGACCTAAACCCAACTGAGCAACTCTAGAGAGACCTGAAAATGGCTGTCCACCAACGTTCACCATCCAACCTGACGGAACTGGAGAGGATCTGCAAGGAAGAATGGCAGAGGATCCCCAAATCCAGGTATGAAAAACTTGTTGCATCATTCCAGGGACGGACATATCATTGGTGCAACCTGTGCGGTCGCACAGGGGCCCAAGAGGTTAGGGGGCCCATTTCTACCTCCAAAGCCGGTGCAATTTTGCATTTTTAAGAGCTCTTGGGCTGTAATGGGCCCATGTATAATTCTTGCACAGGGGCCCTTTTCTCTCTGTATCTGCCAGTGCATCATTCCCAAGAAGACTCATGACTGTGAGTCGCACATGGTACTACCAGGGTTATGGGATACTCGGCACCGAGCCCATGGAAGTCTATGGGGGATGTCACTGGCAGCAGAGCTCGGTCCGTGGCCCTGGGCGCTCATACAATGGGGGAATATTTACAGGGGAAAATAGTAATAGTTTGTGACGCCACCTGTGGTTTCTGATCTGATTGACCAGCGCTGCAGGGTAGATCTCTGAGGGATGTTATGGCAGCTAGATGTTAAGTCCCCCACAGGTGGGACTGGTCCCTCAAAGTCTATGGTGATGCAGGGTGCGGATAAGAAGTCAGTCACACACAATGCAGTCTCTTTCCATACCTTTACTTGTAGATGTTGCAGGTATGTCCCGGGAAGCTGGTCAGGTTGGAGAATGCACATTCAGGGAATTGCTGAGCAGGTTTAAGGCCTCCTTTCTCCTTAATGTGTATGTGAGTCCTAACTTGCATAAAGTCAAGTTTAACTCTTAATGCAACAGCTATGCCCGGTCGACATTGTGGTGGGTGTCTTCTGTTGGATAGAACTAGTCTTTTGTGCAGGGCCCTGCTAGACTGTTGTCCTTCCTGACCCCGGTTACGTATCGGCACTTAGGGCTACCTTCTGCGACTTGAAGTCCAGCAAGGCCTCCGGTGTTTCTTATTACTAGGCGTGAAGCACTAGCAACGCTTCGGACCCCGGTGTCCGGTTTACTAAGTGAAGGTGATCTGTCACCTAGGTCACTTGTCCTTCTTTTACCACTCGCCTGTCGCCCTGCTCTTGCCCTTAACATAAGCACAGGTAGCAGTGGTTGTAGTCGTAAGCTTTCCTTCCAGAGCTCACTGACCTGTTCTCAGTTGCCTCGTTGTATTAACTGCAGTAGTTCCCTTCTTTCTTTCCTTCCAAGACTCTGTCCAGAGCAGCTCACAGGACGATTCGTCAGACTGTATACACGCTGTAGCTCCGAGAGTCACTTTCCACTTTCTAGAGAACACAGACAGCTTGTTCTGAGGTAACTGTTTCACTTGCTTCAGTTGCAGCTCTGACTAGGCTAGAGTGCTTCACTTGTCCACTCGTACTAGCCTCCACTTCTGTATGAGGTGAGCTACAGAAGCTCCTTCAGATCTCAGTCTTATCTCCTCTCCCTCCAAGACTAGAACGACGAATCTCACTCAAGATGGATGGGATGACTCACTCCTGAGCCTCCCTAGGCTTGACTGAACTCTGACTGCTATGTCACACTACTTAAATAATCTAAGTTGCCCTCTGGTGGCAGTGTTGAGAAATGTGTGATGTGAATGAATATCAGGCTTTACAATTACCTTTCCTGTGCATTTTCCAGGAGACATGTGTGCCTCGCGCAGCTGGGCCACACATCCCCCCCTAGTTAAACTCAGCACTCCCGGGCTGAAATAGAAAAGAAAAACATTTTTGTTTTGCATATAACATAAACATTTTAAACTCATCCCTTGCGGGAGGTAAGGACTCTTTAACGTTACAATGTATACAATGGCATTAGAAAAATATCAAAATACTTTTCACATAAATACAATATAAGACAAGATTCTTGTGGAGGACCCGCACCAAAAACCTCCCACGGGGGTCCTGGGTGGGCTGCAGGACTTCTGAGCTGCAGACCTCACTCTAGGCCACACCATACGGGTTTTTCTTCAGAGGTAGTAAAGGCTTTGTGTAAAACCAAGATGGGGCACCGAAGTGCAAACTATTTACAATAACGTTTTTGGGCTGGCACAGTCCACAGCCACGCAGTCCTTTGCATGAGAAAACACATTTCAAGTAAAATCACATTTAAATCAACTCTTCACATTTCTATACTTCACTTTACCCAACTGGGGTATTCTATGTAAATTACATATAGCAAATTATGTAAACATTTCCATAATATTAATAAAGTGCAAACTCTTCTTCATCTTCTTCAAACTTTTTACAGTGGCAGTAAACCCGGTCTGGGTCCTACTGATTTTCTTCTTTGCAGATTTCAATGACGTCTTCCACTCCTGGGGCTGGAACGACGCGGTGTGCTTTCAACGCATAACAAAGAGATCATGTCCTGTGATCTGTGTTTGAGTGGCCACAGTCTTTGTTGCATGTGAGCGATCCGCTTGGGACCCCACTGGTGCCTCATGCAGGTACAAATCTTCCTTGGAGGACGCAGACTTGTGCTGCGATCCAACTGAGGACGCACCTTCCGGTTGCGTTGCTGTAGGAGCCGCAGTATACAATGCTAAGTAGGTCGCAGTATACGATGCGGAATAGGTCACTGATTGTGATGCAGAAGGAGATGTGGATGCAAAGGAGGTCGCAGATTGCGATGCTGGTGCACGGCCGGGTGCTGACGCCAAAGATGACGCTGCTGAGGCTTGCAATACTGCAGCACGATTTACTTCATCAGCTTCTGGGACGGGGTCGCTGACACGGGTGACGTTTAAGGCGTACCACCCTTTAAGCCCCCAGTGCCGCGTGTAGCTGGCAATGTCCCCGTTTACTAGATCTCTCCCAGGGTGCCCAATGGGTAAGTGGGACTCCACATCTCGGCGGCTAACAAATACCCCTTGATACAAGCCCGGTTCGTGGATGAATCCAGAGCCTTGGCGAATCTTAAAATCACTCACGCACCCCTGGCGCCGCGGTTCCCTCAGCGTACCTTTGTCCCTCCGGACATTCTCCTTGTCGGCAAGGAACTCTTCATGGCGTCGCTGACGGTCCCGCTGCGTCTCTCTCTCCTCTTGCTGGCGTCGCTTCTCCTGCTCACGGCGTTGCCATGCATTATCAGTTTGGATGTCATAGGTCACGTCATCCAGATACTCCATCACGTCCCAGTCTATCGCTGGCTGAGACGGTTGGGATCCCTCCGGTGTTCCTACCGGGGAACTGTAGTCGGCTGCGGCCTCCTGGCCTGGCTGGCACTCCGGTCTGGGTAGGGCCTCCTCAGCCTCCTTCTCTCCCGCCGCTCCATCGGTGGGGTCAGGTACAGCTCTTTCGGGGCCGGCCTCCGGTTCTCCTTCAGCCTTTTGCAGCGGTGACACAGGGAGCTCAGGTAATGGCGTTGTTCCTGTAGGAGAGAGCACTGCGTCCCACAGCAGCCGCTGTTTCTGGGCACGCCAGCGTCTCTCCGTTTCTTCCATGTCGGCATGGCGCTGGATCAGTTTTCTGAGCACCGCATTCTCCTCCTTTAATTCCATCATGATTTGTTGAAGGTCCCGTACTGGGGACGACTCCGGCACAGGCGGTAGCTCTTCTGGGGAACGGGGCCTGCGCGCCGCCGCTCCTCCACACAGCACCTCCTGCCCTTCCGCCATCTCTCTCCAGGCCAGACTGTGCTTTCCATCTGGAACAATCTGGTCTCTTCCGTGGAGGCGGGATTTGCGCTTCGTCTTTTTGGCATAGAAAATGAAGAGGAGGCGGATCTCCTTAGCAGTGGGGCAGGCTCTCACATTATAGTAGCATTTTGAGAGGGCGCCCATCACTTTCACGCCACAGGGAGGTACACGCCCACGAATGCACGCCCACCTTCTTCACCAGCGCCTCAGGGCGCGAATATGGCGGCAAAATGGCGGAAAATGGCGCCAAAAATCACAAATACTGCACACAGTCTTTTCTGCACAAAAACAGTCCAATTAGGTACACAGGACTCACATCCAGTAAGCTTCGTATCCTGTTCGTGACGCCAAAGATGAGTCGCACATGGTACTACCAGGGTTATGGGATACTCTGCACCGAGCCCATGGAAGTCTATGGGGTATGTCACTGGCAGCAGAGCTCGGTCCGTGGCCCTGGGCGCTCATACAATGGGGGAATATTTACAGGGGAAAATAGTAATAGTTCGTGACGCCACCTGTGGTTTCTGATCTGATTGACCAGCGCTGCAGGGTAGATCTCTGAGGGGATGTTATGGCAGCTAGATGTTAAGTCCCCCACAGGTGGGACTGGTCCCTCAAAGTCTATGGTGATGCAGGGTGCGGATAAGAAGTCAGTCACACACAATGCAGTCTCTTTCCATACCTTTACTTGTAGATGTTGCAGGTATGTCCCGGGAAGCTGGTCAGGTTGGAGAATGCACATTCAGGGAATTGCTGAGCAGGTTTAAGGCCTCCTTTCTCCTTAATGTGTATGTGAGTCCTAACTTGCATAAAGTCAAGTTTAACTCTTAATGCAACAGCTATGCCCGGTCGACATTGTGGTGGGTGTCTTCTGTTGGATAGAACTAGTCTTTTGTGCAGGGCCCTGCTAGACTGTTGTCCTTCCTGACCCCGGTTACGTATCGGCACTTAGGGCTACCTTCTGCGACTTGAAGTCCAGCAAGGCCTCCGGTGTTTCTTATTACTAGGCGTGAAGCACTAGCAACGCTTCGGACCCCGGTGTCCGGTTTACTAAGTGAAGGTGATCTGTCACCTAGGTCACTTGTCCTTCTTTTACCACTCGCCTGTCGCCCTGCTTTTGCCCTTAACATAAGCACAGGTAGCAGTGGTTGTAGTCGCAAGCTTTCCTTCCAGAGCTCACTGACCTGTTCTTAGTTGCCTCGTTGTATTAACTGCAGTAGTTCCCTTCTTTCTTTCCTTCCAAGACTTTGTCCAGAGCAGCTCACAGGACGATTCGTCAGACTGTATACACGCTGTAGCTCCGAGAGTCACTTTCCACTTTCTAGAGAACACAGACAGCTTGTTCTGAGGTAACTGTTTCACTTGCTTCAGTTGCAGCTCTGACTAGGCTAGAGTGCTTCACTTGTCCACTCGTACTAGCCTCCACTTCTGTATGAGGTGAGCTACAGAAGCTCCTTCAGATCTCAGTCTTATCTCCTCTCCTTCCAAGACTAGAACGACGAATCTCACTCAAGATGGATGGGATGACTCACTCCTGAGCCTCCCTAGGCTTGACTGAACTCTGACTGCTACGTCACACTACTTAAATAATCTAAGTTGCCCTCTGGTGGCAGTGTTGAGAAATGTGTGATGTGAATGAATATCAGGCTTTACAATTACCTTTCCTGTGCATTTTCCAGGAGACATGTGTGCCTCGCGCAGCTGGGCCACACATCCCCCCTAGTTAAACTCAGCACTCCCGGGCTGAAATAGAAAAGAAAAACATTTTTGTTTTGCATATAACATAAACATTTTAAACTCATCCCTTGCGGGAGGTAAGGACTCTTTAACGTTACAATGTATACAATGGCATTAGAAAAATATCAAAATACTTTTCACATAAATACAATATAAGACAAGATTCTTGTGGAGGACCCGCACCAAAAACCTCCCACGGGGGTCCTGGGTGGGCTGCAGGACTTCTGAGCTGCAGACCTCACTCTAGGCCACACCATATGGGTTTTTCTTCAGAGGTAGTAAAGGCTTTGTGTAAAACCAAGATGGGGCACCGAAGTGCAAACTATTTACAATAACGTTTTTGGGCTGGCACAGTCCACAGCCACGCAGTCCTTTGCATGAGAAAACACATTTCAAGTAAAATCACATTTAAATCAACTCTTCACATTTCTATACTTCACTTTACCCAACTGGGGTATTCTATGTAAATTACATATAGCAAATTATGTAAACATTTCCATAATATTAATAAAGTGCAAACTCTTCTTCATCTTCTTCAAACTTTTTACAGTGGCAGTAAACCCGGTCTTGGTCCTACTGATTTTCTTCTTTGCAGATTTCAATGACGTCTTCCACTCCTGGGGCTGGAACGACGCGGTGTGCTTTCGAACGCATAACAAAGAGATCATGTCCTGTGATCTGTGTTTGAGTGGCCACAGTCTTTGTTGCATGTGAGCGATCCGCTTGGGACCCCACTGGTGCCTCATGCAGGTACAAATCTTCCTTGGAGGACGCAGACTTGTGCTGCGATCCAACTGAGGACGCACCTTCCGGTTGCGTTGCTGTAGGAGCCGCAGTATACAATGCTAAGTAGGTCGCAGTATACGATGAGAATAGGTCACTGATTGTGATGCAGAAGGAGATGTGGATGCAAAGGAGGTCGCAGATTGCGATGCTGGTGCACGGCCGGGTGCTGACGCCAAAGATGACGCTGCTGAGGCTTGCAATACTGCAGCACGATTTACTTCATCAGCTTCTGGAACGGGGTTGCTGACACGGGTGACGTTTAAGGCGTACCATCCTTTAAGCCCCAAGTGCCGTGTGTAGCTGACAATGTCCCCGTTTACTAGATCTCTCCCAGGGTGCCCAATGGGTAAGTGGGACTCCACATCTCGGCGGCTAACAAATACCCCTTGATACAAGCCCGGTTCGTGGATGAATCCCCAGCCTTGGCGAATCTTAAAATCACTCACGCACCCCTGGCGCCGCGGTTCCCTCAGCGTACCTTTGTCCCTCCGGACATTCTCCTTGTCGGCGAGGAACTCTTCATGGCGTCGCTGACGGTCCCGCTGCGTCTCTCTCTCCTCTTGCTGGCGTCGCTTCTCCTGCTCACGGCGTTGCCATGCATTATCAGTTTGGATGTCATAGGTCACGTCATCCAGATACTCCATCACGTCCCAGTCGATCGCTGGCAGAGACGGTTGGGATCCCTCCGGTGTTCCTACCGGGGAACTGTAGTCGGCTGCGGCCTCCTGGCCTGGCTGGCACTCCGGTCTGGGTAGGGCCTCCTCAGCCTCCTTCTCTCCCGCCGCTCCATCGGTGGGGTCAGGTACAGCTCTTTCGGGGCCGGCCTCCGGTTCTCCTTCAGCCTTTTGCAGCGGTGACACAGGGAGCTCAGGTAATGGCGTTGTTCCTGTAGGAGAGAGCACTGCGTCCCACAGCAGCCGCTGTTTCTGGGCACGCCAGCGTCTCTCCGTTTCTTCCATGTCGGCATGGCGCTGGATCAGTTTTCTGAGCACCGATTCTCCTCCTTTAATTCCATCATGATTTGTTGAAGGTCCCGTACTGGGGACGACTCCGGCACAGGCGGTAGCTCTTCTGGGGAACGGGGCCTGCGCGCCGCCGCTCCTCCACACAGCACCTCCTGCCCTTCCGCCATCTCTCTCCAGGCCAGACTGTGCTTTCCATCTGGAACAATCTGGTCTCTTCCGTGGAGGCGGGATTTGCGCTTCCTCTTTTTGGCATAGAAAATGAAGAGGAGGCGGATCTCCTTAGCAGTGGGGCAGGCTCTCACATTATAGTAGCATTTTGAGAGGGCGCCCATCACTTTCGCGCCACAGGGAGGTACACGCCCACGAATGCACGCCCACCTTCTTCACCAGCGCCTCAGGGCGCGAATATGGCGGCAAAATGGCGGAAAATGGCGCCAAAAATCACAAATACTGCACACAGTCTTTTCTGCACAAAAACAGTCCAATTAGGTACACAGGACTCACATCCAGTAAGCTTCGTATCCTGTTCGTGACGCCAAAGATGAGTCGCACATGGTACTACCAGGGTTATGGGATACTCGGCACCGAGCCCATGGAAGTCTATGGGGGATGTCACTGGCAGCAGAGCTCGGTCCGTGGCCCTGGGCGCTCATACAATGGGGGAATATTTACAGGGGAAAATAGTAATAGTTTGTGACGCCACCTGTGGTTTCTGATCTGATTGACCAGCGCTGCAGGGTAGATCTCTGAGGGGATGTTATGGCAGCTAGATGTTAAGTCCCCCACAGGTGGGACTGGTCCCTCAAAGTCTATGGTGATGCAGGGTGCGGATAAGAAGTCAGTCACACACAATGCAGTCTCTTTCCATACCTTTACTTGTAGATGTTGCAGGTATGTCCCGGGAAGCTGGTCAGGTTGGAGAATGCACATTCAGGGAATTGCTGAGCAGGTTTAAGGCCTCCTTTCTCCTTAATGTGTATGTGAGTCCTAACTTGCATAAAGTCAAGTTTAACTCTTAATGCAACAGCTATGCCCGGTCGACATTGTGGTGGGTGTCTTCTGTTGGATAGAACTAGTCTTTTGTGCAGGGCCCTGCTAGACTGTTGTCCTTCCTGACCCCGGTTACGTATCGGCACTTAGGGCTACCTTCTGCGACTTGAAGTCCAGCAAGGCCTCCGGTGTTTCTTATTACTAGGCGTGAAGCACTAGCAACGCTTCGGACCCCGGTGTCCGGTTTACTAAGTGAAGGTGATCTGTCACCTAGGTCACTTGTCCTTCTTTTACCACTCACCTGTCGCCCTGCTCTTGCCCTTAACATAAGCACAGGTAGCAGTGGTTGTAGTCGTAAGCTTTCCTTCCAGAGCTCACTGACCTGTTCTCAGTTGCCTCGTTGTATTAACTGCAGTAGTTCCCTTCTTTCTTTCCTTCCAAGACTCTGTCCAGAGCAGCTCACAGGACGATTCGTCAGACTGTATACACGCTGTAGCTCCGAGAGTCACTTTCCACTTTCTAGAGAACACAGACAGCTTGTTCTGAGGTAACTGTTTCACTTGCTTCAGTTGCAGCCCTGACTAGGCTAGAGTGCTTCACTTGTCCACTCGTACCAGCCTCCACTTCTGTATGAGGTGAGCTACAGAAGCTCCTTCAGATCTCAGTCTTATCTCCTCTCCCTCCAAGACTAGAATGACGAATCTCACTCAAGATGGATGGGATGACTCACTCCTGAGCCTCCCTAGGCTTGACTGAACTCTGACTGCTACGTCACACTACTTAAATAATCTAAGTTGCCCTCTGGTGGCAGTGTTGAGAAATGTGTGATGTGAATGAATATCAGGCTTTACAATTACCTTTCCTGTGCATTTTCCAGGAGACATGTGTGCCTCGCGCAGCTGGGCCACACAACTGTACTAGCTCAAAAGGGTGCTTCTACTCAATACTGAGCAAAGGGTCTGAATATTTATGACCATGTGTCTTTCAGTTTTCCTTTTTTAATAAGTTTGCAAAAATTTCTACATTTATGGGTTTTTTTCCAGACAAGATGGGGTGCAGAGTGTACATTAATGAGAAAAAAAATAAACCTCTTTGAATTTACCAAATGGCTGCAATAAAGAGCAGCAAGTGCAATATATTCAACTCACTAGAACAGATCGGTCAGCAGATTTTACAACATAAACTGCATACAATATTTAATCTTATCCCTGAGAAGGCTGATGTACTTATTTTAAAAATCCATGTAAGAATGGCGGTCCTGAGTACTAAATCAGCAGTTTATGAGTCCAGGTACAGACAGATCTCATACGTCCAACTGTTTTCTGTTTCTGCCCACCCAGCCTGAATGACAGAGGCCGCTTGTACTGCGTAGTGTGAGAATTCAGCAGCAGGGAGGAGGGATACTGAGGAGCTGTCAATCAGACCAGGTGGGCAGAGATTGAGTTTAGCCTTTAAAAAGGGATTTTACAAAAACTAACAATGATTCTCAAAGAAAGTACACCAGCCTCATCTGGTCTAATAGAAAGTGAGTAACTGTATGCAGTTGGTGACCAATCCACTTACAATTCATGTTAATAAACAAATAATATTCAGTGCCCTGTGGTCCAAATACGTCAGCCAAGGCTTCACAAATGTCTCAGATAGTTTGTTACAACATGTAATGTTTCTAAAGAATAGGTGATAACTTACTGATCGGTGAGGGTCCGACCACTCATACCATCACATTTTATCCCCAACGGGGCACTTTATAAAATGGAGCAGCAGGTCGTTCGCCAAACTGGCGCTCCATTCATTCTCCATGGAGCTACCGGAAAAAGCCGAGCACAGTGACTGACAGCACCAGAGAGGAGTAACAGGAGCAGCGGTCCGCCATGTGCTGCCTCATTCTAATGGGGATAAAAGTTCAGCTGATCAGTACAGGTCCCAGCTGTAGGACCCCCATTGATCAATAAGTAATAACCACCAAAAGTATGAATTGATGATAAGGGTTCTCTTTAGCAAAAACAAGTTGAGATGTAACTAAAAAAAATCTTTGCCTTACAATGAAAATTCATGGTATTACTGTTGGGTGCAGGGCCGGCCTTAGGCTGAATGGTGCCCAGTGCAGAAATGATATTTGGTGTGTTTCTATATGTGAGGATTAGTGATGAGCGAGCACTAAAATGCTCGGGTGTTCGTTGCTCGGGTCGAGCAAATTGGAATACTCGGGTGCAACAAGCCCAATGTAAGTCTATGAGAAACCAGAGCATTTTTGCTGCGACCTCCCAGGGGCCTTTTTAGGGTCTAAAAACATCGGAAATCAATGGGAACAGTTCTCATATGACATGGGAACATCATGGGGAAGACCGCTGGAAGCATTTCTGACTCCTAGGTCACTGCTGTGACCAATGTTGTCAGAGTTTGATGCCACTTTTACAGGCACACACTAAAACATACAAAAACGAAACCAAAATGGACTTTACTGGGAAATATGTTAAGGAGCACCCTTTCCAGGGTAATGATTTGTATGTAATGCAAAATAAATAGCCCAAAACAAAAATGTACCTCCACCACTTGGGCTATGTTCACAGGTAGCGTTTTTGATGCGTTTTTCAACTTTAGCATTGCTTTCAACCAATACAAATGCATTTACTGGGAAATGTCATTTTAACATTTTACAAACTTAGCTGGCCAAGTGGTGTGTGACACATCATCAGACACATCCTGCTTCATTTATGAAGGAGGGACTCTGAAAGTCACAAAGCCTATTTTTATAGGGACATCAGTCAGCCCTCACTATTCTTAAAGAGCCATCAGCTGGCTATGGTTTGCTGTTCCATTTATTAAAAGTGTGTCTTATTCTGTTATTGCGTAAGCAGTGAGTGGCAGGGCTGCCCAAAATGTGGACGCACCCCAATAACCCATTGAACAGATATCTGATATGGCCACATGAAACCAAAGTTCCCATTATTCTTTATTTGGTACTGCCATACTGTTTGCCTATGCATTGAATGCAAAGCCTGCCATTTCCCAAAATTATACTCACCCCAATAACCCTTTGAACAGAAGTACTGGATGGACACCTGAAAGCATTGTTGCTAGCAATTTGGTACTCCTATACTGTTTGGCTATGCAGTGAATTGTTGAGCCTGAAGAACCTGCACTGGAGAATGTCAGTGTTGAGGCTATAGAAACTAAAGTGGAAAATTTCATTGTTGAGGATGAAGACCTAAAAGTGGAGAATTGCATTGTTGAAGCAGCTGACCAATCCCTACAATTCCCATTATTAGAACTGGGTCTCCCATATTGCTTGGCTATGCAGTGAATGCAAGGCCTGCTCCAAATTTGCACACAACCCTATGCCCCTTGGAAAAAACGTAGAGGAGGGCCTCACAAAAATTTTTTACCATTAGAAAGGAGCGGGTCTCCTATTTGTAACGGGTCTGGTGGGTGGAACTACTGACGAGACAGGTCAGGTTGGTGGAACCACAAAGCTTTATTATACCAGAGATTTTACTTGTAAGAGAGCGGGTGGCACCTGGGAAAAGGGCAGGGATTCACGGCAGAGGATATAGGTAGTTTCTGGACAGGCAGGTTTGTCACAGCAAGTGACCAAGGAAGTCTCTGGGCAGGCAGGTTGTAACGGTAAGTAACCGAGGCAGTCTCTGGACAGGCAGGTTGTCACGGCCAGTGACCAAGGCAGTCTCTGGGACAGGCAGGTTGTCACGGCAAGTGACCAGGCAGTCTCTGGGCAGGCAGGTTGTCACGGCAAGTGACCAGGCAGTCTCTGGGACAGGCAGGTTGTCACGACAAGTGACCAGGCAGTCTCTGGGACAGGCAGGTTGTCACGGCAAGTGACCAGGCAGTCTCTGGGCAGGCAGGTTGTCACGGCAAGTGACCAGGCAGTCTCTGGGCAGGCAGGTTGTCACGGCAAGTGACCAGGCAGGCAGGTTGTCACAACAAGTGACCAGGCAGACTCTGGGCAGGCAGGTTGTCATGGCAAGTGACCAGGCAGTCTCTAGACAGGCAAGTTGTCACAGCAAGTGACCAGGCAGGCTCTAGACAGGCAGGTATATACGACCTGATATGGTGGAGCCTCCAGGTAGGCTGCAGTCGGATGGCAGATGATCGCTCCCAGGTGAGCAGGCAAGAGCCGGGGATCTCTGCAGATGATGTCCGAACTTCCGGATGGAGCTGCAGTCGGATGGCAGATGATCGCTCCCAGGTGAGCAGGCAAGAGTCGGGGATCTCTGCAGATGATGTCCGAACCTCTGGATGGAACTGCAAACGGATGGCAGACAGGCAAGCCGACAGGTAACAGGCAGGTAACTGGAATCAGGAGCTGATGGCTGAAACAGAGTTAGACTGCACAGGAACAACATTGCTCGGGCACCTACATTAAGGAGGAAGCCCTTAATATAGGGTGGAGTCCTCCAGCATTGGCTGGAGACTGATTTGGAAAATGCGCGCGGCTCCTTTAAGAGCGGGGGAGGGTGCGGGCGCGCGCCCTAAGGCCAGTAGCAGGGAAGGAGCGCGCGGGACCAGCAGGGCGGAAGGAGGACGCCATAGGCGCAGAGGGGGCTGGGAGCACTGAGGACGCTGAGCGCAGGTGAGGAGAGCGACGTCCCTGTCTGGCAGCAGGCAGGGACGCAGGCGCTACAGTACCCCCCCCTCTAGGCCCCCCCTTCTTTAGGCCAGAAAGAAATTTAGCTAGGACAAGAGGGGCATGGATGTTCTCCCGAGGCTCCCAGGTTCTCTCCTCAGGACCAAACCCCTTCCAATCCACCAAAAAATAAGTCTTTCTTCCTACCCTTTTTGTGGCCAGAATGTTCTCTACCTCAAATTCATCATCAGCAGACACTGGAGCAGGAGGTGTACCTGTAGACTTAAAAAAAGAGTTAAGAACCACAGGTTGAGGAGAGATACATGAAAAGAATTAGGAATTCTCAAATTTGGGCCCGGGAGTTTAAATTTTTATAGGACACCGGGAAATTTGATCTGACTGATGATCTCAAAAGGAACCGATGAACCGAGGACCTAACTTGTAGGACGGAATTTTGAGTCGAACAATTTGGACGAAACCCAGACTTTGTCCCCAGGACGGAATTGAAGAGGATCCAGACGTTTTTTGTCAGCATGTCTTTTCATGCGCTCGGAGATGAATGAGTGCGGACCGGTACTCTCCCAGATGGAGGGAATTCTCTAACCAGAGATTCCGCAGCTGGATTGTCCACAGAGAGGGAAAACAGGACATGGGATCCGAGGGTGCTGACCGAAGACTACAAAAAACGGAGACTTGGGGGAAGATTCGCTCTCATGATTATTGTAGGAGAATTCGGCCAAGGCAGGAGCTCCACCCAGTCAGAATTGGTGGGCATTAACGAAGTGTCGAAGTTTAACTGGTCAAATTCTGATTTATTCGTTCAACTTGTCCATTGGGCTGTGGGTGGTAAGCGGAGGAAAAATCCAGGGTGACGTTTTAGCAACTTACAAGTGGCTCTCCAGAAACGTGAGGTGAACTGAACCCCACGATCTGAACAATGTGACGAGGCAGACCATGAAGACGGAAGATGTGGCGGATAAATTTTGTACCAACTCGGGTGCAGACGGAAGACCTGCAGAGGAATGAAGTGAGCCATCTTGGAAAAGCGGTCAGCGACCACCCAAATGACTGTACAACCGGCAGAGTGGGCAGATCTGTTATGAAGTCCATGGCTATATGCTGCCCGGGGGCAGCGGGTCAGGAAGCGGAAGAAGACGGCCCGGGAGGCAGGTGTCTCGGAAATTTTTGCGGGCACAGGAAACACAGGGAGAAACAAAGTCTATTACGTCTTTGTGCAGGGTAGGCCACCAATAATGCCGAGTAATTTAGTTGGAGGGTCTTTTTTTGACCAGCGTGCCAGCGAGTTTAGACGAGTGACCCCAATGGGGGATTCTCTTCCGATCGGTTTCTGGGTACGAACGTCTTACCCGGAGGAGACGATTTAGACTCACGGGAGCCACCTGCATCACTCTGGCGGGATCGATGATATGTTTAGGCTCAACTTCGGATCCGACACCAGGAAAGACCGAGAAAGCATCCGCCTTGACGTTTTTGTCAGCTGGGCGAAAATGCAAAAAGAAATCGAAGCGGGCAAAAACAAGGACCACCGGGCTTTTGGGGAGGTTAAGTCTCTGTGCCTGCTGGAGGTATGCCAGATTTTGTGATCCGTGTAGATGATTACCGGATGAAGAGCCCCTTCGAGTAGGTAACGCCACTCCCAAGCACTTAATGGCCAATAAAT
>JARQOD010000001.1:946367479-946419194 GCA_033576555.1 Oophaga sylvatica | reverse complement strand
CAAGGCGGACAGGCGAAAGGCACAGGGAAGGAATTTGAAGTGCTTTTGGATTGGAGAATCCTGCACATTGTCCCGGTATGGGGAGAAGCATCCTATTCTTCGCATAGTGGTAGAAAAACCAGAGGTTATGGACCTTAGGTAACAGAAAGCAGCCTTGGGTGTCGGTAGTAATGGGGTCGGGGGGGAGTGAGAACCTTGAGCCGATCGCAAGAATAGGATCAGCTCTTATAGGAAGGCTCCAACCACAAAAACGCGGGAGTACAGCTTTGAAATAGCTGGAGTTTATGGGGAACTCGCTTTAGCTGGTTGGACTTCATTGTGAAAGTAAAGGAGGCCCCTATTGTCCGTGTACCTCAAAAACCATTTCCCATTGGATAGCCTCCCTGGGACCGCCTTACCTTTACAGTAAAAGGTATGGAAAGACGTGCGGTGTGAGATGGTTATTTAATTGCTGCGCCACAACCCCCATACCATGAACCTGAGGGAAGGTCCCCCTGTGGGACCGAATTGCTGCCTCACCATCCCTCAGGATCTACAGCGCGCTGGACAAATTACCAGAGATACGGTGGCGTCGAACTGTATATAAATCTATCCCTGTAAATTTTCCCCCCAACATACGCCAGACCGCCAGGGCCACGACCGAGCCCCGCCCTGTGACAAACCCTAGATTCCAGGGTGGTTTGAGTACCCCATTGCTCTGGTAATCCAATTTGGTGGCGGGTCGACACAAACTTGGCGTCACGAACTGTAATTATCTATCCTGTAATTTTCCCCCAAAATCGCCAGCCCGCAGGGCCCCCAGACGAGCCACCGTACTGTGACAATCCCCATGACTTCTGGGCTGGCTCTGAGTAACCCCTTTGCCCTGGTAATCCACAATTGTGGTGGCGGGTCGACCACTGGCACAAATTACCTCCCCGTGCCTCCGCAGCCGCAGCTCGGGTCCAGGGGGCGCCGGGCTTTTTCACGCAGGCCGCTGAATGACTCATCATTCAGCGGCCCGGCTGTGGAGAGGGGTTGGGCCTGGGCAGGTAAGAGTGTTGTGTGTGTGTCTTGTGTGTGTGGGTATGTTAGGCGGTGCTTTGTGTGTGGGGGGTGTGGTGTGTGTGTGTGTGTATGTATTGAGGGTGCTTGGTGCTGTGTGTGTCTGTGGTGATGATGGGCAGGCATTGTGATAATGAGGAGGCATTGAGATGTTAATGGGGAAGATGATAAATGGGCGGCATTGTGATAATGGGCGGCATTGATGATGGGGAGAAGTGATATGGGAGGCATTGTGATAATGGGGAGGCATTGATGATGATGGGGAGAAGATGATGTAATGGGAGGCATTGGATAATGGGCAGTTTTGTTGGGGGAAGATGTGATGGGGAGGAGATGTGAGATGGAAGGCTTGATGATAATGGGGAGGCTGATGATGAGGGGGGAGGAAATGTGTGATAAGGAGGCAATGATATGATGGGGGGTAATCATGATGATAATGGGGGTCTTTCACAGCGCCCTTTCCGGAGCCGTAACGTGCAGACGCAGTACAGCGCAGAGGGAGCTATTTTTGTATGGAGCATTATTGGGGACCGTATCCTGTTGGAGCATTATATGGGGACCTATCTGTTGGGCATTTTATTGGGTCCGTATTCTTTTTATGGAGCATTTTTTTGGGTCCCTAATCATTTATGGGGGGGTGACATCCTGCTGGGGTATTATATGGGTGTGAGGGGGAGGACTGTGGTGCCTAATATTTTTAGGGGCTGTACTTCCAGTCTGTACTGTGCGCGTAGGATTGGCGGTTTTTGAGCTATTGTCAATTTAAATAATATCAGTCATGTAAGGAAGAAGTGAAGTATTTGGGGCATTGTATGTCCCCTTTTCTCTGTGTATTGTGCTCATGAAACGTGGTCTGTGTTAAAGGGGCCCCAGAGGCTCTTTAACCCGGGCCCATAAAAACCTGGAGCCGGCCCTGTATACTGGCACAATCAGCCGTTTAATTATTGCCAATCGGTTTAAAGCCGATCAGTGTTCTCAATGTTGTGTTAACACAGGCCAACCATATCTACCGTCACAAAAACCATCGTTAATATGTGGTTATCTTGTTTAAGTGATGCCGCCATAAAAAAGTGCGCTGATAAAACCAAGGAGGACACCTCCAATGTAAGGGTCGTCTTGAGTATACCAAAAAAAGTACAAAATGTAAAGAAAAATGTATGCTAAACCAAGAGACACCTAAGGTTGAAAATGTATTCATTAAACATTACTTTCGGGATCTTGCTAATAATCTGAAAATTTTTTTTATATGTGTTTTTGAATGTTTGTTATTTACCAGTCATTTATTTGGAAAAATTATAATATTTTTGGAGTGCTCTGTAAGCTTTGGCATTAATTACGGCATTTTTTACTTGATGGTTATCTTGTAGTGGTTTCCTATTGTGTAGATTAGGAAAGTCAAAGCCTTATTATGGGCTTTTTGTGGGCAATTTTTTTAAACAATTTTAAATGTTTTAAATGTAGTTTTGCTCATGTGTTAATATTTTATTTTATTATTATTATTATTAATTATTTATTAGCGCCATTAATTCCCCCTGGTGCTGTACTGGAAGGGGGTTTCATGCAAAGTTATAGATATTGTTTACAGTAAAACAATTTACAATGCAGATGGTCGTAGGGAGGGGAACCTGTCCTTGCGGACTTACATTCTAGGGATAATGGGGGAAGAGACAGAAGGCGGGGGTGAGCAGCTTGGTGGTGGTGAGGTGGCAGAATAGTTATTGCAGGGGTAGGTTTCCTGAAGAGAGGGTTTTAGGTTCCGTTGAAGGATCGGGGTGGTAGTAATTGGACATGTTGAAATCTTTGGGCGGTTGTGTGAGGAAGAATAAGTGTGGGGAGAGTAGGGGATCGAAGATTCGGAGGGAAGAATTTGGGATTTGTTCAGGTTATGAAGGGGACAGGTTGTGGATTGCTTTGTACAGTAGGTCAGAGTTAGTAGTTTTAACTGGATTTGTTGGGGAACTGGGAGCCAGTGGAGGGATTTGCAAAGGAAGAAACAGGGGAGTAGCGAGGAGAGGTGGATTAGTCGGGCAGCAGAGTTGAGGACAGACTGGTGTGGTGCAAGAGTGTTGGCGGAGAAGCCACAGAGAAGGGTGTTGCAATAATCAAGGCGGGAGATGATGAGGGCATGCAAAAGAGTTTTAGTAGATTGAGGGCTGAAGAAGGGATGAATTCTGGAAATATTTTTGAGTTGGAGGCGACAGGAGGTGGCAAGAGTTTGGATGTGTGGTTTGAAGGATGGGGCAGAGTCGAGAGTTACTCCGGGGCAACGGATTTCAGGTTCGAGAGAGAGTGTGATGCCGTTTACCATAGTAGATAGATCGGGTAGAGAAGATACGCGAGATGGAGGAAAGATGATGAGGTTGGTTTGTCTACATTGAGTTTTAGGAAGCGAGATGTGAAGAAGGAGGATATGACTGACAGACACTCCGGGATTCTGGACAGCAGAAAGGTGACATCTGGGCCAGAGAGGTAGATCTGAGTGTCGTCCGCATACAGGTGGTACTGGAAGCTATGGGACTTTTTGAGTTGTCCTAGGCCAAGGTATAGATGGAAAAAAAAGTAAGGGCCCCAGGACAGAGCCTTGAGGGAATCCAACAGAGGGCGGGATGAGGAGGTAGTGTGGGAGTGGGAAACGCTAAATGTGCGGTTGAAAAGGGTTTAAGAGTCGGTCCAGGATAGGGCAAGGTCTTTGATGCCAAGGGAAGAAAGAATCTGTAGCAGTAGGCAGTGGTCGACTGTGTCGAAGGCAGAAAACAGGTCGAGGAGGAGGAGGATGGAGAACTGTCTGTTAGATTTGGCTGTGAGTAAGTCATTAGTAATTTTGGTCATGGCAGTTTCGGTGGAGTGGTGGGGGTGGAAGCCAGATTGGAGGTTGTCAAGGAGAGAGTTAGATGAGAGGTGGGAAGAAAGTTGAGCGTGGACATGCTACTCAAGGAGTTTGGAAGCAGACGGGAGCAGTGATATGGGGCGATAGCTGGGCATAGCAGTTGTGTCAAGGTTTGTTTTTTTAGGATGGCTGTGATGGTGGCATATTTGAAGGCAGAGGGGAAGGGACCAGAAGATAGCGATAGGTTGAAGAGATGGGTTAGGGCTAGAATGAGCATGTTAGTGAGGTTGGGAGCAGGTGGGAAGGGATGGGATCAAGTGCACATGTGATGAAGTTCGATTTGGAAAGGAGATGAGTAAGCTCTCCTTCAGTGATGTTGGAGGGGGAGGTTATTAGGGAAGGGCAGAGGTCTGGTATATGGAGTGGTTGGGGTGGTGGAACAGTAATGGTTTGCCTTGTTTGGTCGATCTTGTTTTTGAAGTAGGTGGCAAAGTCCTCCGCAGAGATGAGGGGAGTTAGAGGTGACAGTGGTGGGTGGAGGAGAGAGTTGAAAGTGCTGAAACAGTTGCTTTGGGTTGTAGGATAATGAAGATACAAGGTTTGGGAAAAAAGGTCTGTTTAGCAGAGGTTGAGAGATATTTTGAAGGCAAATGTAGCTTGTTTGAAAGCAGTGAAATCGTCTGGCAGGCGTGTTTTCTTCCAACACCGCTCTGCGACCCTGGATGATTGTCAAAGTTTTTTGGTGAGATTGTTGTGCCAGGGTTGCCTATTGATTTGTCGCACTTTGCCATGCATGAGAGGGGCGACTGAGTCTATGGCCGATGTGAGGGTGGCGTTATAGAAAGATATGGAGGACAGAGGTAGAAGAGAGTCTGAGAGTCTGTGAATGTCTAGGTGTGCGAGGTTTCTGCGAGGATGTGCTAGTGGACATGGGGGCAGGTGAGTAGGACAGGGATTGAGAAGGTGAGTAGGTGGTGGTCAGATAGGGGAGGGGGAGAGGTTGTGAGATTAGACAGGGAACAGAGACGGATGAAGATGAGGTCTAATGTATGTCCGTCAGTGTGGGTGGCTGTGGAGGACCACTCAGTAAGTCCAAAGGATGAAGTAAGTGACTGGAGTTTGGAGGCTGCTGGCTGGCGGGTGTCAGTAGGGATATTAAAGTCACCCATGATGATGGTGGGGATGTCAGCAGAGAGAAAGCGAAGAAGCCAGGTGTAGAATTGGTCAATGAAGGCAGTGGCTGAGCCCAGTGGTCAGTATATGATAGCCATTTGGAGATTAGAGGGAGAGTAGATACGGACCGAGTGGACCTCGAAAGAAGGGAGGATAAGGGAGGGTGGGGTTGGATAGGGTTGAAGGAGCAGTTATTGGAAAGAAGGAAACCCACACCTCTGCCATGACTGTTGCCAGAGCGAGGAGTGTGGGTAAAGTGGAGGCCACCGTAACTCAATGCAGCAGGGGAGGCCGTGTCAGGGGGCATCAGCCAGGTCTCAGTGAGGGCCAGGAAGTAGAGTTTGTGGGAAGTAAAGAGATTGTGGATCATGTGGAGCTTGTTGCAGATGGAGCGGGCATTCCAAAGTGCTCCAGAGAGGAAGCAGGGGGTGGTGGTCAGTGGCACAGATTTTAAGTGTGAGGGATTGTGGTAGTTTCTCTTAGTGCGAGAAGTATAGGGGTGAGGATTAGTGGGATGTATGAGTCAGGAGGGCCAGGTTTGGGGGATATGTCACCAGCAGTGAGAAAAGCAGAGAAAGGGAAAGCAGGTGGGTGAAGGAGAGTGACCGGCTTATGTTATATCTTAGTAGGAGAGGTCTGAGGTTAAGGAGAAGGTCTGCAGATGAGGTGAGGTAGGGGGGTAAGAGAGGGGGAGATAGTTATTTGGTTCAGGGGTGCAGGGGTTTGGGGATAGCGAAGGAGAGTGAGGATTAGTGGAGCAAAAATGGTGAGGGCAAATGTGAGCATGGTTAAAGAGCAGGGTAAAGGAAAGGCAGGTAAAATTAGAAGGCAGTGATTATTCTTACCTTCTGACCGATTTCTGGACTAAGTCTGGTATATTACTGATGTAACACTTTACATGATGTCGCATCTGAGCAAGGTCCTATCTTAC
This sequence comes from Oophaga sylvatica, assembly GCA_033576555.1. Taxonomy (NCBI): domain Eukaryota; kingdom Metazoa; phylum Chordata; class Amphibia; order Anura; family Dendrobatidae; genus Oophaga; species Oophaga sylvatica. The sequence goes on along the minus strand of JARQOD010000001.1, from coordinate 946,413,219 downwards.
CTGCTCCATTCAACTTATACCATTCAAATGTCCAAGAAAAAAGCCAGGTGAGAGAGACCGGAGGAGGAGGAGGAGGAGCAGGAGAATAGTTCACAGCAGGGAGCAATTAACAGATTGCAGTTAATAGAACATTTGACTAGCATCAAAGCTGAAGAAAGAGACAGAATAAGATGGAGGGATAGGCCTAGGTGTGAGGAGCACAGACATATCAATATGCATTCAGTAAATTTGAATTATGGTACATGGAATTAAAGTCAGGGAAAAAGCAGCAGCGTATCAGTTAAAACAGAGAGATGAGTACATGGGATTCTGGGGTGCAGTGGGTATTCTGGATTGAGAGATAGTTCAGATGTACCTGTAGATGGATCAGGACATGACAGCATGAAGGAGACTATATCATGGGTTATCATTCTGGTATATTTCTGATGTAACACTTTAAAGATGTCACACTTAAAATGATGTTGCATCTGTAAAATAAATACATGTTGATACTCTTAGGTGATCTCTTGGTTTTGCATACTTCTTTTCCTTTACATAACGATTATCTTGTTCATATGTGATGTGTTGCCGATAGTGATTTTTAAACCAGTCAAAAAAATCATTATACCCAACAAAAGAGTGTTTTGCTTGTTGGTTAGGAGTTTGCCAACCTGTTTATACAGGCTAATCTTTGTCTAGATGGGCAATAAACCTTTCTAAAATCCCGTGGAAGCACTGCTGACGTCTAGTACTGGGGCAATAAAGCAGAATGTATGATACATTGTGCTGTCTGCACCTTGACTTTAGGCTAGTAACCTTTACAAGGTACAATCTTTAAACATTTTTTTTTTTACTAAAAATTAGGCTTTTTCTTGTGCTAATAAACCACTGATATAGAGAGTGCTGGGCATTATCGAATGTTAGTGGTGTCAGTTTGGGGGGGACAAAAACACTTATGTTCCTTTTAATTCAGGGGTGGACGTATCATTGGTGCAACCATACAGGGGCTCAAGAGGTAAGGGGGCCCACTCCAACCTACAAAGCAGGTGTAATAGTGCATTTTGATGAGCTATTGGACTGCAAACCGGCCCATACACTGTCCTTGCGCAAGGAGGAAGACCAGTCTGCATCCCTTGTTGCCTGGGGAAGAAATAGGGGACCGGACGGACCCATTGATCCAGGAAGAAAGGGCGTGTCAAAAGCAAAAGCGCACGCAGCTTCAGTAAGTTTCCAGCCGGGAGAGAGACGGGGGAAGTGTGCGCAGCGTGCTCCGGCTGTCAGGGAGCAGAGGCATGGCAGACTGCAGTTGATATCCCATGGGCACAGCATCGGGACCGTGAGCAGAGGCAGGCCCATGGGCTCCTTTAAGTTGAGGGCAGCGCTTGTGCGTAGAGTCGTTGGCTACGTACAGACTCGTGCTGCGGTTCCCCTGGCTGACCGGAGTACCAGAGACCTTGTGATGAAAAGCGCAGACGGAGGCCGGGTGTCACAGATTATAATTCCACCACTGCCACCAAATGAGATGAAAACACAGCAAACAAGTCTATTGACCTTACACTTTACCACAGGGGGGCTTATTTTAGTTATCCCTCCGCTGCCACCAATGTGTCACCAACTGCAGGGATTTATGTATATCCCACTTTCTAGTTCCACTTAGGAACTCGCAGCTCACCAGAGCCCTCTTACCCTCAGGTCAGTCAAGGAACTGCACCTAAGGATAATTAGTCACCGGACAGGCCTGCTTGGATGTGTACTGGCAGTTAGGCAAACTGCAGTGAGGGAATTATAACTACTCCTAGCCGCAGCCAGGCAATACGCTTATAAAACCCGCTCTGTCACTGCCAACTATACCCAATGCCCAGCACACACTTGCTGCCACCAGCCTCTGGTTCTAGAATGTGGGGCAGAGGCCACCCTAATTTGGTAGGGTAATTCCCTTCGGAGGACGTGACCGTATGTTATAGAGCAAGGAGAAACGAAACTAGTAATTTTATATATTTTACTCCAAAAAGGAAGGCAGTGTTTACAAAGGTCTAAAGTTATTACAATATGAGACAATTAAAGTATGTACAAGACAATTACAAAATAAAACGGATTAACATAAGGAAGAAAAAAAAACTTACAGTTGCTTAGATCATTGCTGTTAGAATCTATTTAGTTTGACCTTCCGCCATCTTGTTGTGGTTTTCTGGCTGCTGGTCTTTTTCCCCTGGTGCTGAGCTTGTCGTTGGTCAGGTGATTGTATCACCCTTTATTACCCGGCACCTGCCTCCCAGTCCTTGCTGGACATCAGTGTTAATCCGCTAGAGTTCTGGCTTGGTGCTTTGATGACTTTTTGTATTTAACTTTGTGCAGTTCTAGGAACTCTAGTTCTGCTTGCTTAGTCATTTTGTTTTTCCTTAGTTTCTGCAGTTTCCTCTATTTCCCTGCTAGGAGGTCACCTGTTTTTGTTCCCAGTTCCTAGGTCTTTCAGGGATTACCTTCCCCCCATCTTTAGGTCTTCGCTTGAGTCTAGACTAGGATCGTCGGTGGGTCTATTCGCAAGGAATAGGTCGCTCGCTCCATCGTAGGGATTGAGTCTAGTCCTATTGCAGGGTCAGCTTCTCCCCTCCCAGCTCTTTTCCCAAGTTGCAGACCCATAACAATTGCAGGCAAACCATGCAGTTGGGGGATGGTCCACAAGTCGCAGTGCATTACAGACTTTCACTGCATCAGGTTTCCAGGGCAAATCTGAAGCAAAATAAGCTGGCCCTCTCTTATACCCTTGGTCATGACATCACTGAAGTGGGTGGAGCTATAGAAGCATTCCTCTTTTTTCAGAATGAACATTTTGGCTACAAAACTTCTGATTTACATAACTCAGAGATGGAACCTCCTACAGCGATGTACATTGTACCATTGTACTCCACAGGATGTTGGCGTGCATGTAAGTCTTAACGCGAAGTACCTGGTATGGCCTGGCTGCACAAGAATCCATTCCGAGGATTCCGCTGGTGCCGGATCTCAGAAAAAGGTGCTGGAGTGTAGCTTAACCTTGCAGGTCCTAAATATGTACTTCTCATACTCATAACATAACCTGGTGTCAAGATATGCCCTCATATTAAGTGTCTACAGGGACAATAGTGCACTTGTTGCCCAACTGCCTTCAGCCAGCTTGGGCCATAAACTGCTCAGTGGGGGCTGGCAACCTAGTATCACTTTACACAGAGAATGTGTGCAGCTGGCGAGAGAGAAAAAGGGGGTCAGAAGCACACAGCATGAGTCTGCAAAACCTAAGGACTGTAGCAGAGCTCATTGTGTGGGGAAGGTTCTGGAAAGGAACCTTGAATGCGGGCAACATTCACTACAGACCTCATTTGATACCGGAACTTCAGCAGCACATGTAAATTTGGCTGCACAAGCTTATGGACTAGAGGCCCAACGGGGAAGAACGGAGACCGCCCGTTGCCACCAGAAACCGGACCGGGAGCTGAGGATCCCCATCGGAGGACATCATGCCAACTGCTACTGGGAAATCACAGACAGGAGAAGTTTGCTGAGTGAACTGTTGCTAATTTTACCATTCTCTTTTGTATATGCTCCCAGTTTAACTGTTTATCTCCCTGCAAGGAGTACCTTTACTGTTAGTTAAATTGTTAACCCTTGCTCTGCCTTCCTAGCATCACTGCATCTTGCAACCTGCTTTCACTTGCACAGGCTGCCTCTTCTGTCTGTGTAAGGAAATAGACTGGACTTGGGTACCTGCATGCCGGGTCCGGAACTAGAAGGGCTGCATCCTCTGTTCCTGGGGAAACCTAAGCAGAGTGGACCTTGCCCTGCTGCCTAGGGGAAGCCAGAGAGAGACGGAGCTTCGTGTTGACAGAAGGGGGCGGGGAGAGCCAGAAAAGGGCACGCAACAGCTGGCAGAAAAAAAGGGAAAGCGTGGAAACCAGGGAGTCTGGCGCCAGGGCAGAGCAGCGTGCAGGGTGGTGAGTGGCGCGCTCTGCATCCCTTGTCCCCTGCATGGAGTACCGATGCTGCGAGGGTCACATAGAAAGAACCTCGTCGCCTGTAGAGCCAAGCGTGTACAGTAGCACGCCGTGGAGAGAGACTGCTGCGGAGCCGTGCAAAGCAGAGCAGAGCATGGCTGTATACTCCGGGCAGAACCATGCAGAACCAAGCCGTGTACATAGAGCAGAGACATGCACACCGAGTAGAGCTGAGCCAGCCTTGCAGCAGCCAGAGTGAGAAGCGCCATGTCCTGAGAACACCAGCAGTATGCGAGCCAGTGCCCGTCGCAGCTCGCTGCCAACAACGGGGACCAGAGAGAAAGGGACGTACAGCGTGGGTCCGGTGACTGTCAGAAAGCTAGACACAGAATGCGCCGTGCCTTTGAGTATAGCACATGTGCCCCATACGAGTGACCGAGGACAGGACAGACCCTTGTACCCTGACGTGCCATTAAACAACTTCTGAGCCACGTGGATCCCGTACCTGATCGTGACCCGTTTTACCGTCAGCCACTTTGGGCTCGCTTGACCGAGACTGTGAGGAGAGTTGTGCAGGAGTCTCGTCGAGCTTAGACAGTAGTCATGGCCCTTACCTTTGTAGGAAACTGCAGTACATGGACTAGGGCAGACCGACCACTGTCACCAGAAGATGGGGGTATTGTTGTCTGCTTGACCCCATTAATGAGTACACTGCGTCGGCCGTTGCCGGCACCATTGAGTTCGCAGCAGGAGCTGCAGTATTCCTTATATGTTTAATACTGTTTAACTCTTTACCTCCCTGCGTGGAGTATTTCCCCTGTAAATAAACTTGTTAACCCTTGCTTGCTGCCTGCATACAGTCACTGCATCCCGCGTTCCTGCTCGTACTCTTACATCTGTGTCCGCCAGTAGCACGGTCGTACAATACAACTTTGGCAAACTGGTCAGTTAAGATCTGCACTGGTTAATTGTTCAGTAGCTGTTAACATTATTAAGTGTCTAGAATAACAACATCTCATCCATGAAGTTTTCTTTTACTAAAAGTCTTGGAGCAAGAAATAACTTGTTGCAGCTATTTTTCTATACAGGAGGTAGACATACCATACGTGAAACAGGTTCAGGGACCTATGGGGCGAGGGTCCAATCACACTGCATATATTGCAGTCAGGGTGCAGGTGTGGTCATTCTGTTTTGCCGATATAGATTTTCACTACCAACTCAGGACATTGAGGAAGGGTTCCCCAACACTCAGTAGATGCCTTTAAAAGGAAACTGTCTGCAGGTTTTTGCCACCTAACCCCGCCCCCACCACTGATTGGCAGTCTTCTGCCCAGGCACAGTACCGACAGAAAGCAGCCAATTGCTGGTGGGGTTGGGGTTATACAGAGCTCATGAATATGGAGGACTACTGGCAGCAGGTTTACTAGTCCTCTAATAATAATCTCCTGCTGATTATACAGTGATTTTTATCAAAACTACACTAAGTAGCTCAGTAAGTAAGGGCCCCGTCACACATAGCGACACAACAGCGATCCCGACAACGATATGAACTTGTCATGATCCTGAGTGTCGCTACTAGGGTTGAGCATTCCGATACTTCGTACCTGAAATCCAATGTAAGTCTATGGAACAAAATATCGGAAGTATACATGACTCGCTACATGATCGCTGCTGAGCTGCCAAACAGGCTGCTCTCAGCAGCGATCAGGACAGTGACTATGCGGGTAACAAGTGACGCACGTCGCTTAGTTACCCGCAGTGTACGTTAGATACCAGCGCGCTGGTGCAGGGAGCTGGTAACCAAGCTACACATCGGGTTTCTTATCACTGCCCGGCGCCTAGAAACCCGATGTATATCTTGGTTACCAGCTGATCGCTGGTCTCCCGCCTGTCACACGCAGCGATGCGTGCTGGCCAGCGGGAGACAAACTATCAAAAAAATGTCCAGGACATTCAGCGACGATCAGCGATACCCAGCAGGGGGGCTGATCGTCCCTGAATGTCACACACAGCGATATCGCTGGGGAGATTGCTGTTGCGTCACAAAACTTGTGACTCAGCAGCGATCTCGCTAGCGATCTCGCTATGTGAGACGGGGGCTTAACACCTTGCTGGAATCAAGCTCTCTGCCCCTACATTATGCGGATTTCAGATTAGGTGTCAAAAACCTGCTGACAAATTAGTTTTAAATACAGTATATTTAAGTAAATATTTCCTTTTCTTGAATTGTGCCGTCTCGAGAAGTTTATATTGAGCAACAAGCTGCACTGCTACTGTGGATATAAAAAAATCTTACACGTCTGTTAAAGTATTAGGTTTTTGTCATGTAGAAAAATCATAACATGAAGAATAAACGTTTTTATGGTGATCAGTAGAGATGGGCAAACAGAACAGTAAAGTTCAGTGTCCGTACCAAACACCTACTGTTCGGGTATGGATACCGAATACAGACTTCACCAGGGAGTTCGTGTTACTGTTCTGGTTCAGCTGCCCAAAACCAGGTGTTTGTCGTGCTGTCGTGCTGACCGTAAAATCATCCCCACCGGTCAGAGAGCCGCGGTTCCCACGCTGTCAGATGACAGCGTGAGCGCACAGCTGTGGTCGGAGGTATACAGTTTACCTCCAGTCACTGGTGTCAGCGGATGGGACAACTACTCCCATCATGAGACACCTGCTGCCACTAATAACAGCAAGAGCAGGTGCAACTGATGGAGGTATTCATTAGCCGGCTCCTGTGCTGTAAACAAATAATTTAAAAGAAACGCGTGGGATCCCCTCTATTTTTGATAACCAGCCAGGCAAAACTCACAGCTGGGGGCTGCAACCCTCAGCTGTCTGCTTTAGCAAGGCTGGTTATCAAGAATAGAGGTGTCCCACGCTGTTTTTTTAAATATTTAAAAAAACAGCATGAGGTACCCCCCATTTTTGACAGCCAGTCTTGCTAAAGCAGACAGCTGGGGGCTGGTATTCTCATGCTTGTAAGGGGCCATGGATATTGGCCCCACAGCCTAAAAATAGACTGCAGCTACCCAGAAAAGGCACATCTATTAGATGCGTCAACTCTGGTGCTTTGCCCAGCTCTTCTCACTTGCCCTGTAGTGGTGGCAAGTGAAATTGATGTCACCTTTGTATTGTCCTGTGACAACAAGACAACAATCACAGATTAGAAATGGAGCAGCATCTATAAGACACCTATCCATTACTAATCCTATAGTTATATGGCAAATAAAGAGACAGCAAAAATAAAGTCCTTTATTAGAAATAAAACAAAAACACACTTTTACTTTTTTATTTAAAAATAACAAACACAGTTATACTCACCTAACGCCTAATTCCACCAAAGCCCTCCTTCACCTGAAATAAACCAAAAATAAAACAACAATATCCCTCATCCATCCATCATTCTGTCCCATGCTGTAATCCATATCTGGGGAAAAAAAGTTTTCAACCCGGACGGTCCCAAGATGCGACTGTTCCAGGCTGAGAACCACTGGTGACTGAACTGCTGCGATCGCAGCCTCAGTGACGGCGGTGACATCATCAAGGTTACTGCTGGTCACTGAGGCTGCGTTCCCTGCTGGGCTGAACTGCCGTGACCTCGGTGAGATTCCCGCTAGTGCCGTGAGAGTTTTTCTGGTAACTAATGATGTGCCTTTTCTGGGCAGCTGCGGGCTGCTATTTTTAGGCTGTGGGGGCAATATCCATGGCCCCTTACCATCCTGAGAATACTAGCCCCCAGCTGTCTGCTTTAGCTATGCTGGTTGTCAAAATTGGGGGAACCCCATGCCGATTTTTTTAACTATTTATTTTAAAAAAATGTAAAAGCGTGGGACCCTCTATTCTCGATAACCAGCCTTGTTAAAGCTAACAGCTGAGGGTTGCAGCCCCCAGCTGTGAGTTTTACCTGGCTGGTTATCAAAAATACAGGGGAACCCAAGGCTTTTTTTTTTTAATTTTTAAATTGCTGTGGTGCAGGAGCCTGCTAATGAATACTCATCAGCCGCTCCTGTGCTCGCTGTTATTAGCGGCATCAGGTGTCGGATGATAGGAGCCATAGTCCCATCCGTTGACACCAGTGACAGAAGGTAAACTTTATACCTCCGATCACAGCTGAGCGCTCACGCTGTCTCTTGACAGCGTGGGAACCGAGGCTCAGAAGCGCCGATCAGAAGCGGTGTTTGCCGCACTGTCGTGCACATGACAGCATTGCAAACACTGGATGTTCGGGCCCCACATTCAAGTGAATGGGGTCCGGGTACTGTTCTTGTATCCGAACTTTTTATAACTGTTTGGCCAAACCCGAACATCCTGGTGTCCGCCCATCTCTAGTGATCAGTAGTAGTGTAAGTAAATACAATGTTATTATTATATTTTCTCCAACGAAAAAATAAATGTAAACCTTATAGATGTCTTTGTCAAAACGATTTAAAAAAACTATAGCTTCTCTTGCAAAAAAGAACACCTAAAGAATGACCAAAAAATAATGTCTGCTGATATGAGCGAGAGATCACAGAAATAATCATTTTGTTTGCATATTATATATACTCCAAGTGGGTGTGTATATGTGTATTATGTACGGTATATGCAGGTGTAATATGTACATTGTAAAGGCTCGTGTAATGTATTAGTATGTGATATTTTTATAACAGGGTGGTCCAAAAGTAGGTGGACAGTATGTGTAATAGGGTTATGAAGGGGGAGATTTATCAAACATAGTGTAAAGTGAACGGACTCAGTTGCTCTTAGCAGATTCCATTTTTCACTCTTCCCAGACTTTTTGGAAAATGAAAGGTGGAATCTGATTTGCAACTGAGTCAGTTTCACAGTTCCACTTTTCACAGATAAATCTCCCCCAAAATGGTAAATAATTTAAATACAGGTCAAAGAAAATGGATGTAATGTATGTGATACAGTTCATATAGCGTCTTGTGCTTGGGTGCGATGAAAATACTTGAGACACAGGTTGAAAAAGAAAGTCTTGTATTGCTTCATACAAATTGGCAAAAATAAACACACAGGTTGCAAACACAGAAGCAGGAGACACAGCAGGCCAAAGTAATCTAAGTTATCAATAACTCTCCACAACAGATTCAGATCTTCTTCTATGTTACCGCAAGTCCATGCAACCGTGAGGCTTTCAAGAGCAGAGTTCAGAGTCCACAAGAGCTCCAGAGCTTCTCAGTAGAAACGCTGGAGTACAAAGTCCAAGGCTTCAGGAGTCAGAACACAGGTTCACTGCAGGCCAGATTCTGAAGCACTGATTGCTCAGGTGTGGCTGTTTAAGAAGCAAACGGAGAGAATCAGGGCGGGAAATGCAAGCTGGAAAACTCCATTTTAACTGAGGGCAAGATAGCAGCAGCAAAACAGAAAGCAAATGGCGACGAACAAACTGGGGTTTCAGAAACAGATATACAGAACCTTACATTACTCCCCCCTTAGGGGCAACCTCCGGATGACCTCAGACCGGGCTTATGTGGGTACCTTGATGAAACTGGGAGCAAGCGAGGGCATTAACGTTATTGGACTGGCTCCCATGAGTTGTCCTCCACTGGGTAGCCCTGCCATTTGATAGATATTGTAACTGATTTTCTATACAACCTGGAATCTAAAATCCTTTCCACCACAAATTTTCCTGACCATCGACTAGCACTGGGTCAGGGCAAGGAGAAGAACGTCCAGGAAACGTATTGGGTGTTGCAGCCTTTAGTAGGGATACATGAAAGACAGGGTGGATTCTCATAGTTTGGGCAATTTGAAGACGACAAGCAACGGCACTTATAATCTTACTGATTTTATAGGGTCCAATGTACTTATGTCCCATTAGATGATGGAATCCTTAACTTAAGATTTCTGGTTGACAGCCTGACCAGGTCTCCTACCTTAAAAACTGGTGCAGGTTTACGAAATTTATCTGCTGCCTTCTTGTACCTTTCCTGAGCCGATTCCAGATTCCCTTTGAAGATCCATTTCTTCTGTAAAGTCGTGACTCTTTCAGCCACTGCTGGCAAAGGCGTCTCTATGGGAAATCGTGGTAGAAATATTAGGATGATAACCTAAATTAGAGAAAAAAGGGGACTGTTTAGTGGGGGCACCCTTTAGAGTTGTTGTAAGAGAACTCAGCCAATGGAAGTAGATCCACCCAAATCACTGTAGGTGACAGATAAACAGCGGAGATACTGCTCCAGGGTTTGATTGGTTCGTTCGGTTTGTCCATTAGTCTGGGGATGAAAAGCAGAAGAAAGGTTTACTTTAATGTCAATGCTGCACAGAATTTTGCCAAAACCTAGAAGTGAATTGCCCCCTCGATCCGAAATAACCTCATCCGGTACTCCATGTAACGAAAACATCTTTAATCATCAAATCTGATTTTCTGTTTTGCAGTGGGTAAGCCGAACAAGGGATAAAAAAGAGCTGCCTTTGTTAAACGATCAACCACCACTAGAATAGTGTTTTTCCCTTGAGAGGTTGGTAATTCGCAATGAAGTCCATAGAATGGATCCCCACGGGCGGGACGGGGTGGGAAGAGGCTGTAACAGACCAGTTGGTGAAGAGCGAGGTGTTTTGCATCTTGCACAACCTCACACGAAGTGACATAATCCAAAAAAACTCCTTCCTACAAAGTGGGCACCAAAAGAAACGAGAAAGAAATTCCTGTGTCTTTAGAATTCCTCTATGCCCGGCTATTTTGGAATCATGAATGAGTTGCAATACTCTCAATCTGACTGTTTCAGGTATATACAGACGTTTGTCCCAGAATCCACACACCATTCTTAAAGACCCAAGACTTACGTCCCTTGGGGGTTGAGCCAAAAAAGAATCCCATGGTATGCTTCCTTGATGTTTTAATTAGGTCTTGATGATGAATCACTCCTAGGAATCTAGAGTCAGGAAGAATAGTCTTAGGAGGAGTAATTGGACGTGTCTCTGCTGAGTAAATCCTAGAGAGTGCATCAGCCTTTCCATTGCGCGATCCTGGTCTATAAGAAATAATAAAATTAAATTGGTTAAGAAAAAATTCCAGCGAGCCTGGCGAGGAGTCAGGCACTTAAGCCGACCTGATAAACCCAAGATTACGATGATCTGTCTAAACGACTATTTGGTGTGCAAGCTCCTTGCAGAAGTGTTTCTCCATTCTTTGAAGGCGGCAATAATGGCCAACAACTCTCTATTGCCACATCGTAGTTCTTTCAGCCGAAGACAACTGTGGGAAAAGAAGGCACAGGATGCAAGACTTCTTCTCACTGTTCTCTGAGAGAGGGTATAGCTCCACGGCACAGTCTGAGCATCCCCTATTATGAAGCCAAGCTTGGGTTGGATGTACTAGAATAGGTGCCATGTGGTAAAATTTATCTTTTAGCGGGAAAATGCTTCCTGGGCTTGGGAGTCCAGGAGAACTTAGACTTTTCCGGGTAATTGTTTGGGTGATAGGTGACACTTCCTCAGAGAAATTTCTAATGAAACGTCTATAGAAGTTTTGCAACCCGATGAAGGCCTGTACCTCCTTCACGTTTTAGGACTTGGCAATCATTGATGGCTTGGGTTTTACTTCCATCCATACTAATTCCTTGTGTAGACAGTACATACCCCAGAAAATTGAATTTCGGTTTATGGAATCACATTTTCAGCTTGATGTAAAGTGTATTTTGTCTTAGAGTTCAAGACCATTCTCACATGTCCATGATGTTCCTCTGTGGAGTTAGAAAAAATTTTAAAATATCATCCAAAAAATTACCACGAATGTATCTAGGAGATCCCTGAAGATGTCATTCACAAGTGTTGGAAAGTGGCTGGGGCGGTATCTCAGACCAAAAGGCATAACCAGATATTCAAAGTGTCCATAGCGTGACCTGAATGCAGTCTTCCATTCACCCCAGGTCTAATACGGACTAAGTTATAGGCCCCACGAAGATCTAGTTTAGAAAAAATTTTAGCATGTCGCACTCTCTCAAAACATCGGGATAAAGCAATGGATAACGGTTTCTAATAGTAACCTTATTAAGTTCCCAATAGTCTACGCATGGTTCAGGATCCAACTTTCTTCTTACAAAGAATAATGGGTGCCCCTGCAGGAGATGAAGGGGCGTATGAAGCCCTTGGCTAGATTTTCGTCTATGTACTCTTTTAAAGCCTTCAGCTCGGGCCCCGCCAGGGGGTAGATCTTACCAAAAGGTATCTCTGCTCCAGGCAATAATTCAATTGGACAATCATTGGACGGTGAGGAGGAAGCTGGTCAGCGTTCTTCTTGTCACATAAATCCACATAGTCCGGTATACAGCTGGTAATTCAGGGACTGACATGGTTCCTTTAGGAACGAGCAAGCTGAAATTTTTTGACTCATCTGTTTCTCTGGAAGTGTAATTCCTTGGTCTCCCAGTTAATGGTAGGATTGAGCCTGCAGCCATGGTTAGCCCTAGAATAATGGGAAAGTGAGGAGAAGAGATAAGCATAAAGGGACAGTTTTCTTGATGATTCTTACCCATAAAACCTTTAAAAGGCTCTTTTTCCGATCCCTGGTCCAGAGGTGCGGGAAGCCATCCACAGTTTCCATTGTACGGGAGCAGCCTTCTTCACTGAACGTATTCCCTGTTTTAAGCAAAGGAGACCATCCATAAAATTTCCACTTGCACCTGAGTCGATCATGGAGAGCTAGAACCCAGGCTGAGTCAACCCAGAGTTTGTATGGAAAGAAAAACAGTTGAGAATTGTTTTTTTACAACTCAGCTGGGACACCGCTGAGGAAACTTGAAAGTTGGCAGATTTACACAGTCAACGTCCTCAGAGGTAACGGAGTTTAAGTCCGAGAAATCAAGATCTGCTGCGGCAGCTATCTCTGGAGCCTGAGGCTCGACCTGACAGATCCCCTCTCGCAAACACTCACAATGAATGAGTGCTGCAGTAGTCTTGCTGAGAACGGCTGGGACAGTTAATAATAAAGGCCCTGACTTACCACAGTAAAAACATAGAATTCTCCTTTAAACGAATGTTCCTTGCGTGATACTAAACCCGTCGTAGAAGAGTCTACGCATGGGTTCGTTCAGTTCCCGTGTAATCCTATTCAAAGGTTCCTTAGCTGGGAGGAAGGAGGAAAAGGTTGTCGAATTGCTTTCGAACCATCTCTCTTGCCTGCGTTCGTTTAAACGAGTATCAATACGGATGCAGTAGTTAATAAAGTACCTAAGCAGTGGGAGGGTCGGCACGAGCAAGTTCATCCTTAATTAGTGGGGATAACCCCTTTCGAAAAATAGATTTTTTGGCGGAATTGTCCCAGGTGGTATCAAGGGCCATCTCCTGAAATCCAAGGCATATTCAGCTACTGAGTGCTTACCTTGGCGCAAAACTAACATGGCTGCTTCAGCTGTTGCACCTCGATTGGGGTCATCAAACACCTGCCCCATGGCTGAAATAAAGTCATCAAGGTGATTCAAACAATCATCCTCAGTCTCAATCAGAGGGTTTGCCCATATCAAAGCCTTGTTGGTAAGCAACATAATTATAGTAAGCACCTTAGATCGTTCAGTAGGAAATTGTGAAGCATGTGCAGAAAAAAAAAGATATACATTGATTAACAAATCACCTGATTTTTCGTTCACCACCAAAACGAAATAGGGGGCAATTGGAATCCCAGAACTCGGGGCCATGGCAGGAGCCTGGACTCGCCCTCTAGAACCCAATACCTGGCTCGCAAATCCTGAGTAGTCTGTCCAACCACTTGCAAATTGTGATTATTTAGGTCCTGAAGATTTGTAAGAGGGTCTTAAATTCTGCAAATCTGCAAGGATATTATCAGTCACTCCACAAAGTTCCTTTATGCGGGCCTCCATTTTCCAGATCTTTTAAGACAGGATACTGAAGAAAGGAGAGAAAAAAAAAAACAATAGTGTTCACCTGTGGCAACACTGAAGAAAGAAAAAACTTTAAGGGAACTGCTCACCTGGAATGGTTGTGAGAAGTCACAACCACTATCATCACAGAAAGCTTTCAACCAGAATCTGATATCCAGAGTTTCAGCAGACAAAAGAAGAGAAAAAAAAAAAAACAATAGTGTTTACCTGTGATAACTCTGCAGAAAAAAACTTAAGGGAATTGCTCACTGGAATGGTTGGGGAGAAGTCACAACCACTGTTATCACAGAAGTAAAACTGGACATCCGATATCCACCAGTACAGCAGACAAGCCTTTCCAGACCCAGCAGACACTAACGTTTGGCTTCAGAATCTTGTAATGTATGTGATACAGTTCATATAGCGTTTGTGTTTGGGGTGCGATGAAAATACTTGAGACACAGGTTGAAAAAGAAAGTCTTATTGCTTCATACAAATGGCAAAAATAAAACAAGGTTGCAAACACAGAAGCAGGAGACACAGCGGCCAAAGTAATCTAAGTTCATCAAAAAACTCTCCCAACAGATTCAGATCTTTTCTATGTTACCGCAAGTCCATGCAACCGTGAGGCTTTCAAGAGCAGAGTTCAGAGTCCACAAGAGCCCCAGAGCTTCTCAGTGAACGGCTGGAGTACAAAGTCCAAGGCTTCAGGAGTCAGAAACACAGGTTCATGCAGGCAGATTCTGAAGCACTGATTGCTAGGTGTGGCTGTTTAAGAAGCAACGGAGAGAATCAGGGCGGGGAACATGCAAGCGGGAAAACTCCATTTTAACTGAGGCAAGATAGCAGCAGCAAAACAGAAGCAAAATGGCCGACGAACAAAACTGAGTTTCAGAAACAGATATACAGAACCTTAAATGGATTTTAAAAGAGTATTGGAAATCTCAAAATGCTGAAACAGTTAGAGCAAATTGGGTTGAAACATTTGGTACTCAAGCCCAAAGGGGACAAACCATTTACCGCATTTGTGACAAATTCGATGCCACTGGCTCAATCCTTAATGCTCCAAAAAACTGGTCGACCCAAAACAGCCTGTACAGAAAATAATAAACAACTTGTGGCTGAAACTTTGTTCAGAGTCCAAAAAGTCAACCAGAAGAGTCTTTTTAGAATTGGGAATTTCACGAGCTTCCATCATGTGAATCCTGAATCTATTAGGGGGAAAAGCTTATCTTCCACGTCTAATTCATGGTTTATTGGAGGATGATCCAGACAGGCGGCTGCAATTTAGTGAGATTATGCTTAACGAAACTGAAGAAAATCCAGTAATTTTAGATAACATTATGTGGAGTGATGAAGCTTCTTTCACATTATCTGGCCATATTAACAGACAGAATTGTATTTACTGGTATAATGACAACATGCATTTAACATTAGAGCAACAACTGAATGATCCTGGTGTCAATGTTTGGGGTGGTATTTCAAGTTTTGGTGTTTTTGAACCATTTTTTTTTTGATGGAACAGTCACAGGAGATAAGTATCTCGAAATTCTAATGAATCAAGTTGTTCCCCAGTTACAGCAACAGCCTAATTCAAATGACCTTTTTATTTCCAACAAGATGGGGCCCCTCCACATTATTCAAGAGTAGTCTGCGAGTATCTTGATGAAACATTTCCTAATAAATGGATTGGCTGAAGAGGCCCACTTGATGGCCGGCACATTCACCAGACTTAACCCCAATGGATTTTTTCTTTTCGGGAGTATCAAGGACAAAGTTTATAGTCGAAAACAAAAGTGTCAGTGATTTGAAAAATTACAAGAGAAGCATTTCAAGAAATTAATCCCGAAAGAGACTTGTGCAAAAATGTTTGTCGAAGCGTAAGAGGCAGACTTCCAAAGCTGTGCAAATTGTGGTGGAAAACAGTTTGAGCACCTGCGCTGATAAAATTTAAGGGCTTTTGTATCATTGTTCAGAATAAAATTTAATTGTCAATGTTATGCATGTATTAGTAAATAACATTTATTTTGATTTATACTGTATATAAAATTATATTATTTTCTGTCCACCTACTTTAGGACCACCCTGTATGTGTGCTTAATATGAATATGCACGTAAAAGCATGTATGCAGGCGTAGCATGTCAGAGGGTTGGAGGGTCCAAACACAAGTTTTGCATAGGGCCCTTCACTGTGTTCCACACTGGCAAGAATTGTGATTCAAAAGATTCATGAAAATGGGTTTCCATGTTCAATATGTTATGGAGTCGATTTTAGACGCAAAACCTTCATACTAACACCTATGGTTTGGAGTGGGATCTCTTACAAGGTCTTATGAGTGTGATGGACGGTTTTCGACCATAGGGGATAATTTACCTATGACTATAGACCATGTTTGCTAAAAACCTGGGATTTTTTTACCAATCTTGTTAATTTTTAAAAGTGGTAAGAAAAATGCACTGTTTAGTGGAGAGTGGAGTGACCAACCAAGGTCTGACAATTTATTTTAAATATGGCTAGGGTTACACAAGGGATTTTCTCTCAGAGAAATTGGTCCAATAAGATAATCACACTCTGATCTAAGGTGGTCAGAGTGTGGTCAGATTTTCTTGGGTGAGGAGGTAAAAAAATCCTCCATCTTCTCCATTCAGTCTGGCGTAGAAAATGGACCAAACTCATGTCCGATGTTTTCCAAGACCCATAGACACGAATGGCCGAGTATGATCCGATAATTTTTTTTTTTTGGAACCGACTTGGTCCGAGGAAAAAAAAAATCGGATATGTTCACAGCCCCATAGAATAACATGGGGACAAGTGCTATCTATCAAAACAATGGATAGAACTTCTCTGATTTTTACAGTCGTGTGCACGATCCCTTGCAGAGCATACCCAATCTCTGTTCATATGAGATGTAGATATTAGAGATGTGCCAAATTTTGCGGGAACTTGCACATTTTAAATAAATGCGGCCCATCTTATTCCTCTGCTCAGGGATTTTAAGTGTATTAAACGCCAGCTCAAACCCAAGTCCTTTTTACCCAGTATAATGAAGGGCAGTCATTATTTCTGCTTTTTAGAGCTTTACAGATAGAGATCTCCAGGTTCTCATTATCTACTTATAAACACACAGTTTTGAAATTCTATTAACTTTGGGAAATGACTCCATTCATTCCTCAGCATTTTCACACTTCTATCTGGGTATCATTTGAAGCTGTCATCCTGATCCTGGCAGCCTGTTGATGGATCTCGCTGTGTGTTCCTAATGACAACCTCAGATATAATGGTTGCTTATGCACTTAATTAAAGAAGTCTTTTTCTTTTCCATGATAAAACTCAGACTATTCACAAAGCATTTTAGAATTTATTTAATAGAAACTCTAACTCCCTAGCACAGCCTTAGATACCTCCTCTGGAATAGCACGACCACATGGCTTCATAAATGACTCACCTGAAATCCCACTCACTTTTTCTGAGTTACATTTACCGGAAAATATGAAGCAGCGGCAAAGACTTCATATATATAATTATTCTCATCTTTATAAATGATCGCAAATCATCACTAGTAAAGGTCCAACTTCTGAGGATGCCACTGATCCTGAGAATAAAATGGTTGTGGTGCTATTTTAGTGCTGCATGAATAGTTTTCCCAGTACATGGGGTGCCTAGACCACCCCACTATGCTGAGAAGTGCAGTATGGTTTTATTAAAGGATTATTATGAAAATAGCCAATTATCTGCAATCCAGATCACTTGCTCATTGCTGAGGGCCCGGATTCTGGGACCCTTTGCTCAGTTTTCTCAGGCAGTCCCATAGACAATAATGCAGCAGAGGTCCAACATGCGCAGTTATACTACATTTACAATGCCCATTCTTGGTATCATAGGGGTCCTAGTGGTCTTACCCAAAGCAATCAGCAAATTATATGGATGGACAGGTAGTAGCTTGGTGTTTTAGGAATAACTCTTTAAAGAGAAGGAGGTAAAGGGAACTGACAGATGATACATGCTGCCGATCTAAGGGCGGCATGTATCAGGTTCTGCCTGTACGATCTGAGTCAGGTGTGTTAGACTTAAAAGATGCTATGGACTGAGCCACGCTGGAGACTAGTCAGACAGGCGGGTTCCCAGAAGCTTCTACCCTCCCACTGCCTTGGAATGACTGTGTGAGTGTAGGCAGAAACCTGTAAATCCAGGGAAGATGGCAGCTTTTATATTCTCTGACACGCCGCAGTGTTAAACAGACCTGGCTGAGATCATACAACCAATGTCTGATGTATGCCGCCCGTGGATTGGGCAGCATGTATCAGCTGTCAGGTTCACTTTAAGCTGCTTTGGAAAAGCTTAGAAGGTGACACAATGCAACACTAGCTCTACATGTCCTGCATTCTCAAGTTTGGTTGGAGACCAGGAGGTTGGACTCCACCAATCATACAGTCATTCTATATCTGACCTTATTTCCCAGAAAAAAAAATGAAAAAAAATGAAAATCAACATGTTCTGGTTATAGAGTTTGGTGCGAATTGCGACCAAGAGCCATGTCAGTAATCTATGGTCCCTGGACAGTAGCTCCGAGGATCGGCTCTTGCTTTCTGTCATCAGTGTCTCTCTTTTGATTAACTGGCACAGTGTGATGTCATCATTATGGTTTCCAAGGGGTAACGTTTCTCCTTGCGGAGAGTGACATGTCAAGCCTGACATGCCAAGGTGAGGAGACTTAAGCTTCGCAATGCTCCCCTGGAAAATATGCAAATTGTCTCTTCAGAAAGGAGGTGGACTAGAACATAGTGTTGACTATTGGAAGTAGCAATCCTAAAAGTCAATATCAACTCTCTAACAAGCCTTGCCACATGACTTAGGATAAAAGCCAAAAGGTGTGATGCACATGTGACGTACTGTTCAAGATTAGAGCCGCGGATGCCATCATTAATGGAGGTCACTCCTGATCATTTGAGGTCTGACTTGCTAGACTCTGCTTTTATTGGCAATCCCATTGCAATTAGATTTTTGGGATTGCTGGGCATTAAAGAGTGGAAAGTCCAGGCTTGTACTGGTCCACAGGAGAACAGCAGAATTCTCTGGTGGGCCACTGTGCAGGAGTGGGTAATCACCCTCTTATATGAGTAGTATTTGGCACAATATACTTGAAACACTATTGTGCTGTGAATGTGTCACGCGGTCTTATGATATGTGTACGATGTCAGTAAACTATTCTTAAAAGAACAACACTCTATACAACATATAGATTAGCAACATCAGCATGTAAATATAGAATAGATTTACCTGACACGATATCCGTTGAACTCAGGGTTAATCTTGAGGACTTGATACACTGTCACAGGAAAGAGGAGGACCGGGGGTCTAACTGACCCTAAACTGGGGTCCTAACTAATCCCTCACCTTGGAGGTACTGATAATGGTTCAGAGGTCCAAGTCTCCAGCCTAACCCTGTCTCCTATCAGTCCCTGAACCTGTAATCAGTCCTAAGAAGGATTCTGATTACCACCAAAGGGATATGGGCTGATCTCTGCTAAATACACAGATTAGACATATAAGACAGACTGGAGAAAACACAGACTTGCATACACACTCAAACACAGAAGGAACATAAATGATCTGGGATATTAAACTCTAAGCAAGGTGAGCTTAAAACAACTAAGGAGCTCTTTAACTTAAGTCTATACAGATACAATCCTATCTGTGGTCTGCATGAAGAATTTCACTGGCAACTCCCAACACAGACAACCAGAGATTTAAAGGAAACCAATCAACAAATAATTAATTGCAGCCGGGAGAAAACTGCACCCAGTCCCAGAACTGAGCACAGACAGAATTAACTCCCTAACTGCCAAACACAAAGAAACAGCAACTCAGCTGTGAGAAGTCAGAATGTGCAACCGCGACGATCTTCGTGGCGATGCACACATGACAGTACCCCCCCTTCTACGAGGGCCTCCGGACCCTCAGGGCCAGGTTTGCCCGGGTGAGTTCTGTGGAAGGTCCACACCAAACGATCTGCGTTAATGTCAGACGCAGGAACCCACGTCCTCTCCTCTGGACCATACCCTTCCAATGCACCAAGTACTGAAGGGACCGGCGATTCAGACGTGAGTCAATGATCTTTGACACTTGAAACTCCAAGTTACCATTGACCACCACTGGAGGAGGAGGTAGAGGTGATGGTATGACTGGTGCCACGTACCTCTTAAGTAATGACTTGTGGAACACATTATGAATTTTAAACGTAGGAGGGAGGCCCAGACGAAATGCCACAGGATTAATTATGGAACTGATCCTGTACGGCCCGATGAATCTGGGGCCCAGCTTCCAGGAGGGAACTTTAAGTTTTATATTCCTGGTAGACAACCATACCAGATCGTTCACATTAAGATCTGGACCAGAAACTCTCCTCCTATCAGCCATACGTTTATAACGGTTCCCCATAGCACTCAGATTATTCAATACACCTCTCCACACTGAAGCAAGTGACGACGAGAAACGCTCCTCCTCAGGAACCCAGAAGGGCCCCCCCCATTGAATGTACAAAACTGGGGATGAAAACCATATGCCCCAAAAAACGGGGACTTACCAGTGGACTCGCTCCGCCTGTTGTTAAGAGCGAACTCTGCCAGAGGCAAGAAAGAAGACCAGTCCTCCTGGTTCTCTGAGACAAAACACCGAAGATAAGTCTCTAGGCTTTGATTCAGACGCTCTGTCTGACCATTGGTCTGCGGATGAAAAGCCGAGGAAAATGACAATTGCATCCCCCGACGTAAACAAAATGCCCTCCAAAACTTGGACACAAACTGAGACCCCCTATCTGACACCACATCAGAAGGCAACCCATGAAGTCTCACAATCTCCCCAATGAACACCTGCGCCAGAGTTTTAGCATTAGGGAGGGCAGGAAGAGCAATGAAATGTGCCATCTTACTGAACCTGTCAACAACCACCAGTATGACAGTCTTCCCTGACGACTGAGGAAGGTCCGTGATGAAGTCCATAGACAAATGAGTCCATGGATGCTCCGGAAGTTTCAAGGGTAAGAGGGTCCCAGACGGACGGGTATGAGGGGTCTTAGAGCGAGCACAAACCCCACAGGACGCGACAAAAGTTAAAACATCTTTATTAACGTTAGGCCACCAAAACCGGCGAGAAAGGAGATCTAAAGTAGCCTTACTCCCTGGATGTCCTGCTAAAGCAGAATTATGATGTGCCTCAATAACCTTTTGTCTCAACTGATTTGGGACAAACAGTCTCCCTGGAGGTCCTGCAGGGGCGTCCCCTGAGCCTCTAACACCTCCTCCTCAAGCTCAGAACATACAGCCGACACTACCACCCCTCCTGAAGGATAGGAATCGGGTCATCCATTTTCCCGGCCCCTGGGAAACTGCGAGACAAGGCATCCGCCTTAACATTCTTAGATCCAGGGCGATAAGTGACAACAAAATTAAACCTGGTAAAAAACAACGACCATCGAGCTTGTCTGGAATTCAGACGCTTAGCAGATTCCAAATACAGCAGGTTCTTGTGATCAGTAATGACGGTGACCGGGTGGACTGCCCCCTCCAAAAAGTGACGCCATTCTTCAAAAGCCAACTTAATGGCCAAAAGTTCCCTATTGCCGATATCATAATTCCTTTCGGCGGACGACAATTTTTTAGAAAAGAAAGCGCACGGATGCCATTTACCAGGGGACGGACCCTGGGACAATATTGCACCCACCCCTACGTCAGACGCGTCCACCTCCACAACGAACGGCTGTGATGCATCTGGTTGGATGAGAACGGGTGCCGAAGCAAAACATTTTTTCAAAGAGGAAAAAGCTTGGCAAGCTTTATCCGACCATTTAGAAAAATCCGTCCCTTTTCTTGTCATGTCAGTGAGAGGTTTGACAACAGATGAGAAATTACAAATAAATTTCCGGTAGTAGTTAGCAAACCCCAGAAAACGCTGCAGAGCCTTAAGATCCTCTGGCTGATCCCATTCAAGCACTGCTCTCACCTTTTCAGGGTCCATACGGAAACCGGAGGCTGACACCAAGAAACCCAAAAACTGAAGTTCCTGTACGGCGAATACACACTTTTCCAGTTTGGCGTATAGTTTATTGTCTCGCAAGATCTGCAACACCTGTCTCACATGCTCCTGGTGAGACACAAGATCTGGTGAGTAAATTAAAATGTCATCCAAATATACGACCACAAACAGCCCCACCAGATGACGAAAAATGTCATTAACAAAATGTTGGAATACTGCTGGTGCAGTAGTCAGACCAAAAGGCATGACAAGGTTCTCATAATGTCCCTCCGGCGTGTTAAACGCCGTTTTCCACTCATCCCCCTCTTTTATCCTAATCAGATTATACGCCCCCCTGAGATCCAATTTAGAGAACCATTTGGCGCCAACAATTTGATTGAAGAGATCAGGAATCAGAGGGAGTGGATACGGATCTCGAACAGTAATCCGATTAAGTTCGCGGAAATCCAAGCAAGGGCGTAGGCCTCCATCTTTTTTCTTCACAAAGAAGAACCCCGCGGCCACTGGGGAAGATGAAGGTCTAATATGCCCTTTGGCCAGACTTTCCGAAATATAATCTTTCATAGCCTGCCTCTCAGGACCAGAAAGGTTATATAACCTAGCTTTAGGTAACTTAGCATCAGGAAGTAAATTAATAGAGCAGTCATACACGCGATGAGGAGGCAACTCCTGACACCCCTCCTCAGAGAACACATCCCCAAAGTCCTCCAAAAAAGGAGGCAAAGTACTAGGCACGACCGCACTGATGACTGTGTTCATGCAGTTACTTTTGCAAAACTCCCCCCATTGGCTTATTTCTCTGGACTGCCAATTAATCACAGGGTTATGTTTAACCAACCAAGGAAGTCCCAACACAATAGGAGTAGGTAGACCCTCCAACACATAACAAGATAATAGTTCCCTATGTATTGCCCCTACCCGAAGGTCAATGTTATGAACCTCATGAACAAAGCTACCTTGGCCGAGAGGCCTGGCGTCAATGGAGAATATAGGGATCGGTTTGACCAATACACTCAGATGCATACCTTGAGCCTGAGCAAACTGAGCGTCAACCAGATTAGCCCCGGACCCACTATCAAGAAAAACAGAAAATCTCTCCACTCTCGTACCAACCACCACCTCCACTGGTACAAGGAACTGAGAAGAACTAGCGGACGAAATACATACTCCCAGGTTGTCGTCCACCACACAACCTGGGATTAACAGTTTTCCGGCGACTTTTTGCTCAACAAGGCACGGGATGGACATCCCCCAACAAAATGTCCCTCTTTCCCGCAGAAGAAACACCTTCTAGTCCTGCGGCGTACCGCCAATCCCCTCCTACGAAATGATGTCCCTCCCAACTGCATAGGCTCCTCCGAACAGACAAGGGGAACCTCAACATAAGGGACTTTAGTAGTAGGTGGAGTAACAACAGGGGGCGGAGTTACCTCGCACCTCTCCCGGAGCCGTCTATCAGTACGGATAGCTAGGGCCATAGCAGCCTCCAGTGATGGAGGAGAATCATACTGAGCCAAAACGTCCATTAATTTGTCAGAAAGCCCATGACAAAACTGGCTCCTAAGAGCTGGGTCATTCCACTGAGTATCTGTGGCCCATCTACGGAACTCAGAAGCAAATTCCTCCGCCGGACGATCTCCCTGCTGTATCTTACGTAATTTTGTCTCAGCAAGAGCGACCCGATCTGGGTCATCATATACCAAACCCAGGGCAGTAAAAAATCGATCTACTGACTGTAGAGCCGGGGATCCCGGAGGAAGGGAGAAGGCCCAGGATTGAGGGTCCCCTTGTAGGAGCGAGATAACAATTCCCACTCTCTGCTCTTCACTCCCTGATGATCGAGGCCGAAGCCGAAAATACAATTTACATGCTTCCCTGAAGGTAAAAAATTTGTCTCGCCCACCAGTGAACCTGTCCGGGAGAGCTACTTTAGGTTCAAATCTGGTTTGCTCCGAGGGAGACAAAACTTTGGACTTAATGTCCGTCAGCTCCATGGATAATCCCTGCAACTGCAGAGCCAGCTGGGCTACTGGATCCATGGCAACTGGGAATAATTTTATTGGCCAGTGAAAATGTCACGCGGTCTTATGATATGTGTACGATGTCAGTAAACTATTCTTAAAAGAACAACACTCTATACAACATATAGATTAGCAACATCAGCATGTAAATATAGAATAGATTTACCTGACACGATATCCGTTGAACTCAGGGTTAATCTTGAGGACTTGATACACTGTCACAGGAAAGAGGAGGACCGGGGGTCTAACCTGACCCTAAACTGGGGTCCTAACTAATCCCTCACCTTGGAGGTACTGATAATGGTTCAGAGGTCCAAGTCTCCAGCCTAACCCTGTCTCCTATCAGTCCCTGAACCCTGTAATCAGTCCTAAGAAGGATTCTGATTACCACCAAAGGGATATGGGCTGATCTCTGCTAAATACACAGATTAGACATATAAGACAGACTGGAGAAAACACAGACTTGCATACACACTCAAACACAGAAGGAACATAAATGATCTGGGATATTAAACTCTAAGCAAGGTGAGCTTAAAACAACTAAGGAGCTCTTTAACTTAAGTCTATACAGATACAATCCTATCTGTGGTCTGCATGAAGAATTTCACTGGCAACTCCCAACACAGACAACCAGAGATTTAAAGGAAACCAATCAACAAATAATTAATTGCAGCCGGGAGAAAACTGCACCCAGTCCCAGAACTGAGCACAGACAGAATTAACTCCCTAACTGCCAAACACAAAGAAACAGCAACTCAGCTGTGAGAAGTCAGAATGTGCAACCGCGACGATCTTCGTGGCGATGCACACATGACAGAATGTGTTGGAGATGACTTCGGAGCTGAGGCTCCCTCCGGTGGTTGCTGAGGGTATTGAACCAATTCAGGAATGGGTGTCAGGTGGGCACTGGCCTGATATAAGTGAGCTGAATTCCCATGATCCTCTCCGGTAATCAATTGTTGCTTCCAGGTCTTTGTTGGAATTTCGGCTTGCTTTCCTGCTATCATTCAGATAAGTGACTTTCTGTTTTTTTTCTGTGGTTGGATTTTCCTTGCTTTTTGCAGTCTTGCCTTGGACTTCAGCCGGGTGTCACGGGTGTGTCGCTGCGAAGATCGTCGCGATTGCACACCCTGACTTCTCACAGTTGAGTTTCTGCTGCTGGGTGTTTTTTGGCAGTGAGAGAGTTAATTCTCCCTCTCTCTGTGCTGGACAAGACCAGCCTCGCTCAGCTGCAATTAATGTTGCGATAATTGGTTTCCTTCAAATACCTGCCTGTCTGCTAGGGAAGTGTCGGTGAAAGCATTCATGCAGACCAGCAGAGCGGATCATATTGAGAAATCTAAAGCTAAGAGTACCTGTTGTGGTTTTCTCCTCTCCTCGCTTTATTATTTATCTCCTTGCCCGTTGGTGTTCCCTCTGTAGTGGTAGTTTTGTATGCAAGGTGTCTTTTGTTTTACCCCTTGTACTGTCTCGTTCGTCTTATACTGTGTGTAGGCAGTTACCTTCCCGTTTCCCTGTGGTGGTAATCAGGGTCCTTCTCAGGACTAGATTACAGTGGTCAGGGATTCACAGGAGATAGGGTTACGCTGGCGGCCTGGACCTCTGTACCATCAACAGTACCTCCAGGTAGAGGGATTAGTCAGGACCCCAGCTTAGGGTCAGCATAGACCCCGGTCCTCCTGTATGCAGAGGCAGCGTGACATTTTCACCGACCGCTAAAGATTTTCTCCAGTCACCATGGATCCAGTAGTCAGTCTAGCTCGGCAGTTGCAGAGTTTGTCCATGGAGCTGGCGGACGTTAAGTCCAAGGTTTTGTACCCCCCGGAGCAGGCCGGACCTGAACCTAAAGTAGCTCTCCCTGACAGGTTCACTGGGGGGCGGGACAAGTTTTTTGCTTTCTGGGAGGCATGTAAATTGTCCTTTCGGCTGCGACCTCGGTCATCTGGGAGTGAAGAACAAAGGGTGTCATCTCGCTCCTACAAGGAGACCCCCAATCCTGGGCGTTCGCTCTCCCCCCGGGCTCCCCAGCTCTCCAGTCAGTGGATAGGTTTTTTGCAGCTCTGGGTCTTGTATATGATGACCCGGATCGGGTCTCCCTTGCTGAATCTAAGTTACGTAAGATACAGCAGGGAGATCGTCCGGCGGAGGAATTCTGTTCGGAGTTCCGTAGGTGGGCCACGGACACCCAGTGGAATGACCCGGCTCTTAGGAGCCAGTTTTGTCAAGGTTTATCTGACAAATTAAAGGATGTGCTGGCACAGTATGACCCTCCCACATCACTGGAAGCAGCTATGGCCCTTGATATTCGTATTGACAGACGTCTTCGGGAGAGGTGCGGGGTAATTTCGCCCCCTGTGATGACTCCACCTTCCTCAAGGGTCCCTTATACGGAGGTTCCCCTGGTCACTCCAGAGGAGCCTATGCAATTAGGAGGGATATCATTCCGGGGGAGGGGATCGGTGGGGCGCCACAAAACAAGAAGTTGTTTCTTCTGTGGGAAAAAGGGATATTTTATTGGGGGGTGTCCATCACGTCCTTTGCAGAGTGAGAAGTCGCCGGAAAACTATTGATCCCAGATTGTGTGGTGGACGGCAATCTGGGAGTAAGTATTTCGTCCCTAAATTCGTCTTAGTTTCTCGTACCGGCGGAGGTGGTGGTGGGTGCGAGAACTGAGAGGATATCTGTTCTTCTGGATAGTGGGGCCGGGGCTAATCTAGTGGATGCTCGCTTTGCCCGAGTTCAAGGTATGCGATTGAGTGTGTTGGCTAAACCGTCCCCATATTCTCGATCGATGCCAGACCTCTCGGTCAGGGAAGTTTTTTGCAAGCAGTGCATAACATAGATCTTCAAGTGGGGGCGTTACATAAAGAACTGTTGTCTTGTTATGTGTTGGAGGGTCTTCCTACTCCTATAGTGCTGGGCCTTCCTTGGTTAACTAAGCATAACCCGGTTATTAATTGGCAATCCAGAGAGATAAGCCAATGGAGTGAATTCTGTAATAAAAACTGCATGAATACGGTCATTGGTGCGGTCGCTCCTAGGGCCTTACCTCCATTTCTGGTGGACTTTGAGGATGTATTCTCGGAGAAAGGGTGTCAAGAACTACCTCCTCATCGCGAATATGACTGTTCTGTTAACTTGCTCCCTGGGGCCAAATTACCGAAATCTAGGTTGTATAACCTTTCTGGTCCTGAGAGACAGGCCATGAAGGATTATATTTCAGAGAGTCTGGCTAAGGGGCATATTAGACCTTCATCTTCCCCGGTGTCCGCGGGGTTCTTCTTTGTGAAGAAAAAAGATGGAGGCCTACGCCCTTGCCTGGATTTCCGTGAGCTTAATCGGATTACGGTCCGAGATCCGTATCCGCTCCCACTTATTCCCGATCTCTTCAATCAGATCGTGGGTGCCAAATGGTTCTCTAAGTTGGATCTCAGGGGGGCGTACAATCTGATTAGGATGAAGGAGGGGGATGAGTGGAAGACGGCGTTTAACACTCCGGAGGGGCATTATGAGAACCTTGTCATGCCATTTGGTCTGAGTATTGCCCGGCGGTGTTTCAACACTTTGTAAATGACATCTTTCGCCACCTAATGGGACAGTTTGTGGTCATATATCTGGATGATATCTTAATTTACTCGCCGGATCTGGTGTCTCATCAGGAGCATGTTAGGCAGGTGTTACAGATCTTGCGGGATAATAAACTGTACGCCAAATGGGAGAAGTGTGTGTTCGCCGTACAGGAACTTCAGTTTTTAGGATTCCTGGTGTCAGCATCCGGTTTTCGTATGGACCCTGGGAAAGTGCGGGCAGTTCTTGAGTGGGATCTGCCAGAGGATCTTAAGGCATTACAACGTTTCTTGGGGTTTGCTAACTACTACCAGAAATTCATTCGTAATTTTTCGTCCATAGTTAAACCTCTCACAGACATGACTAAAAAAGGGACGGATTTTTCAAAGTGGTCTGACAAGGCTTGTCAAGCGTTTTCTTCTTTGAAAAAATGTTTTGCTTCAGCACCCATACTTATTCAGCCTGATGCGTCACAGCCATTCATTGTTGAGATGGACGCTTACGAGGTAGGGGTGGGAGCAGTATTGTCACAAGGTTCGTCCCCTGGTAAATGGCATCCGTGCGCCTTCTTCTCTAAAAAATTGTCGTCCGCGGAGAGGAATTATGATGTCGGCAATAGAGAACTCTTGGCCATTAAGTTAGCTTTTGAGGAGTGGCGTCATTTTTTGGAGGGGGCAGTCCACCCGGTCACCGTCATTACCGATCACAAAACCTGCTATATTTAGAGTCCGCTAAACGTCTGAATCCCAGACAAGCTAGGTGGTTGTTGTTTTTTACCAGGTTTAATTTTGTCGTCACATATCGTCCTGGGTCAAAAAATGTTAAGGCGGATGCCTTATCTCGCTGTTTCCCAGGGGCTGGGAACACGGAGGACCCGGTTCCGGTCCTTCAGGAGGGGGTGGTGGTGTCGGCAGTATGCTCTGAGCTTGAGGAGGAGGTATTGGAGGCTCAGGGGACGCCCCTGTAGGACCTCCAGGGAGACTGTTTGTTTCAAATCAGTTGCGACAAAAGGTGATCGAGGCACATCATAATTCAGCTTTGGCAGGACACCCAGGGAGTAAAGCAACTGAGGATCTCCTCTCGCGCTGGTTTTGGTGGCCTAACTTACATAGGGAGGTGGTAACTTTTGTCACCTCCTGCGAGGTTTGTGCGCGCTCTAAGATCCCACATACCCGTCCGTCTGGGACCCTCTTACCTTTGAAGATCCCGGAGCGTCCGTGGACATATCTGTCTATGGACTTCATTACGGACCTCCCGCCATCTTCGGGTAAAACAGTCATACTCGTTGTAGTGGACAGGTTCAGCAAGATGGCACATTTTATCGCTCTTCCTGCTCTTCCTAATGCTAAAACTCTTGCGCAGGTGTTTTTTGGGGAGATTGTAAGACTTCACGGGGTACCCTCCGATGTGGTGTCGGATCGGGGGTCTCAGTTTGTGTCCAAATTCTGGAAAGTATTTTGTACACGGCGGGGGATGCAGTTGTCATTTTCATCGGCTTTTCACCCGCAGACCAATGGTCAGACAGAGCATCTGAACCAGAGCTTGGAGACATATCTCCGGTGTTTTGTGTCGGAGGACTGGGCTTCTTTCTTGCCTCTGGCGGAGTTTGCTCTAAATAATAGGCGGAGCGAGTCCACTGGTAAGTCCCCGTTTTTTGGGGCATATGGTTTTCACCCCCAGTTTTGTACCTTTAATAGGGGGCTCCTCTGGGGTTCCTGAGGAGGAACGATTTTCGTCGTCACTTGCTTCAGTGTGGAGAGGAGTGCTGAATAATCTGAGTACTATGGGGAACCGATACAAACGTATGGCTGATAGGAGGAGAGTGTCTGGTCCGGACCTAAGTGTGAACGATCTGGTATGGTTGTCTACCAAGAATATAAAACTTAAGGTTCCCTCCTGGAAACTGGGTCCCAGGTTCATCGGGCCATACAAGATCAGTTCTATAATTAATCCGGTTGCATTCCGTCTTGACCTCCCTCCCACATTTAAAATTCATAATGTGTTCCACAGATCGTTGCTTAAAAGGTATGTGGCACCGGTGATACCTTCACCTTTACCTCCTCCTCCTGTGGTGGTCAATGGTAACTTGGAGTTCCAGGTGTCGAGAGTCATTGATTCACGTCTGAATCGCCGGTCCCTTCAGTACCTTGTTCATTGGAGGGGGTATGGTCCTGAGGAGAGGACGTGGGTTCCTGCGTCGGATATTAACGCAGACCGATTGGTTCGGGCCTTCCACACTACTCACCCAGATAAACCCGGCCCTGAGGGTCCGGAGGCCCCTCGTAGAAGGGGGGGTACTGTCACGGGTGTGTCGCTGCGAAGATCGTCGCGATTGCACACCCTGACTTCTCACAGCTGAGTTTCTGCTGCTGGGTGTTTTTCGGCAGTGAGAGAGTTAATTCTCCCTCTCTCTGTGCTGGACAAGACCAGCCTCGCTCAGCTGCAATTAATGTTGCGATAATTGGTTTCCTTCAAATACCTGCCTGTCTGCTAGGGAAGTGTCGGTGAAAGCATTCATGCAGACCAGCAGAGCGGATCATATTGAGAAATCTAAAGCTAAGAGTACCTGTTGTGGTTTTCTCCTCTCCTCGCTTTATTATTTATCTCCTTGCCCGTTGGTGTTCCCTCTGTAGTGGTAGTTTTGTATGCAAGGTGTCTTTTGTTTTACCCCTTGTACTGTCTCGTTCGTCTTATACTGTGTGTAGGCAGTTACCTTCCCGTTTCCCTGTGGTGGTAATCAGGGTCCTTCTCAGGACTAGATTACAGTGGTCAGGGATTCACAGGAGATAGGGTTACGCTGGCGGCCTGGACCTCTGTACCATCAACAGTACCTCCAGGTAGAGGGATTAGTCAGGACCCCAGCTTAGGGTCAGCATAGACCCCGGTCCTCCTGTATGCAGAGGCAGCGTGACATTTTCACCGACCGCTAAAGATTTTCTCCAGTCACCATGGATCCAGTAGTCAGTCTAGCTCGGCAGTTGCAGAGTTTGTCCATGGAGCTGGCGGACGTTAAGTCCAAGGTTTTGTACCCCCCGGAGCAGGCCGGACCTGAACCTAAAGTAGCTCTCCCTGACAGGTTCACTGGGGGGCGGGACAAGTTTTTTGCTTTCTGGGAGGCATGTAAATTGTCCTTTCGGCTGCGACCTCGGTCATCTGGGAGTGAAGAACAAAGGGTGTCATCTCGCTCCTACAAGGAGACCCCCAATCCTGGGCGTTCGCTCTCCCCCCGGGCTCCCCAGCTCTCCAGTCAGTGGATAGGTTTTTTGCAGCTCTGGGTCTTGTATATGATGACCCGGATCGGGTCTCCCTTGCTGAATCTAAGTTACGTAAGATACAGCAGGGAGATCGTCCGGCGGAGGAATTCTGTTCGGAGTTCCGTAGGTGGGCCACGGACACCCAGTGGAATGACCCGGCTCTTAGGAGCCAGTTTTGTCAAGGTTTATCTGACAAATTAAAGGATGTGCTGGCACAGTATGACCCTCCCACATCACTGGAAGCAGCTATGGCCCTTGATATTCGTATTGACAGACGTCTTCGGGAGAGGTGCGGGGTAATTTCGCCCCCTGTGATGACTCCACCTTCCTCAAGGGTCCCTTATACGGAGGTTCCCCTGGTCACTCCAGAGGAGCCTATGCAATTAGGAGGGATATCATTCCGGGGGAGGGGATCGGTGGGGCGCCACAAAACAAGAAGTTGTTTCTTCTGTGGGAAAAAGGGATATTTTATTGGGGGGTGTCCATCACGTCCTTTGCAGAGTGAGAAGTCGCCGGAAAACTATTGATCCCAGATTGTGTGGTGGACGGCAATCTGGGATTAAGTATTTCGTCCCTAAATTCGTCTTAGTTTCTCGTACCGGCGGAGGTGGTGGTGGGTGCGAGAACTGAGAGGATATCTGTTCTTCTGGATAGTGGGGCCGGGGCTAATCTAGTGGATGCTCGCTTTGCCCGGGTTCAAGGTATGCGATTGAGTGTGTTGGCTAAACCCGTCCCCATATTCTCGATCGATGCCAGACCTCTCGGTCAGGGAAGTTTTTTGCAAGCAGTGCATAACATAGATCTTCAAGTGGGGGCGTTACATAAAGAACTGTTGTCTTGTTATGTGTTGGAGGGTCTTCCTACTCCTATAGTGCTGGGCCTTCCTTGGTTAACTAAGCATAACCCGGTTATTAATTGGCAATCCAGAGAGATAAGCCAATGGAGTGAATTCTGTAATAAAAACTGCATGAATACGGTCATTGGTGCGGTCGCTCCTAGGGCCTTACCTCCATTTCTGGTGGACTTTGAGGATGTATTCTCGGAGAAAGGGTGTCAAGAACTACCTCCTCATCGCGAATATGACTGTTCTGTTAACTTGCTCCCTGGGGCCAAATTACCGAAATCTAGGTTGTATAACCTTTCTGGTCCTGAGAGACAGGCCATGAAGGATTATATTTCAGAGAGTCTGGCTAAGGGGCATATTAGACCTTCATCTTCCCCGGTGTCCGCGGGGTTCTTCTTTGTGAAGAAAAAAGATGGAGGCCTACGCCCTTGCCTGGATTTCCGTGAGCTTAATCGGATTACGGTCCGAGATCCGTATCCGCTCCCACTTATTCCCGATCTCTTCAATCAGATCGTGGGTGCCAAATGGTTCTCTAAGTTGGATCTCAGGGGGGCGTACAATCTGATTAGGATGAAGGAGGGGATGAGTGGAAGACGGCGTTTAACACTCCGGAGGGCATTATGAGAACCTTGTCATGCCATTTGGTCTGAGTATTGCCCCGGCGGTGTTTCAACACTTTGTAAATGACATCTTTCGCCACCTAATGGGACAGTTTGTGGTCATATATCTGGATGATATCTTAATTTACTCGCCGGATCTGGTGTCTCATCAGGAGCATGTTAGGCAGGTGTTACAGATCTTGCGGGATAATAAACTGTACGCCAAATGGGAGAAGTGTGTGTTCGCCGTACAGGAACTTCAGTTTTTAGGATTCCTGGTGTCAGCATCCGGTTTTCGTATGGACCCTGGGAAAGTGCGGGCAGTTCTTGAGTGGGATCTGCCAGAGGATCTTAAGGCATTACAACGTTTCTTGGGGTTTGCTAACTACTACCAGAAATTCATTCGTAATTTTTCGTCCATAGTTAAACCTCTCACAGACATGACTAAAAAAGGGACGGATTTTTCAAAGTGGTCTGACAAGGCTTGTCAAGCGTTTTCTTCTTTGAAAAAATGTTTTGCTTCAGCACCCATACTTATTCAGCCTGATGCGTCACAGCCATTCATTGTTGAGATGGACGCTTACGAGGTAGGGGTGGGAGCAGTATTGTCACAAGGTTCGTCCCCTGGTAAATGGCATCCGTGCGCCTTCTTCTCTAAAAATTGTCGTCCGCGGAGAGGAATTATGATGTCGGCAATAGAGAACTCTTGGCCATTAAGTTAGCTTTTGAGGAGTGGCGTCATTTTTTGGAGGGGGCAGTCCACCCGGTCACCGTCATTACCGATCACAAAAACCTGCTATATTTAGAGTCCGCTAAACGTCTGAATCCCAGACAAGCTAGGTGGTTGTTG
This sequence comes from Oophaga sylvatica, assembly GCA_033576555.1. Classification (NCBI taxonomy): domain Eukaryota; kingdom Metazoa; phylum Chordata; class Amphibia; order Anura; family Dendrobatidae; genus Oophaga; species Oophaga sylvatica. The sequence goes on along the minus strand of JARQOD010000001.1, from coordinate 946,380,284 downwards.
TTTTTTACCAGGTTTAATTTTGTCGTCACATATCGTCCTGGGTCAAAAAATGTTAAGGCGGATGCCTTATCTCGCTGTTTCCCAGGGGCTGGGAACACGGAGGACCCGGTTCCGGTCCTTCAGGAGGGGGTGGTGGTGTCGGCAGTATGCTCTGAGCTTGAGGAGGAGGTATTGGAGGCTCAGGGGGACGCCCCTGTAGGACCTCCAGGGAGACTGTTTGTTTCAAATCAGTTGCGACAAAAGGTGATCGAGGCACATCATAATTCAGCTTTGGCAGGACACCCAGGGAGTAAAGCAACTGAGGATCTCCTCTCGCGCCGGTTTTGGTGGCCTAACTTACATAGGGAGTGGTAACTTTTGTCACCTCCTGCGAGGTTTGTGCGCGCTCTAAGATCCCACATACCCGTCCGTCTGGGACCCTCTTACCTTTGAAGATCCCGGAGCGTCCGTGGACATATCTGTCTATGGACTTCATTACGGACCTCCCGCCATCTTCGGGTAAAACAGTCATACTCGTTGTAGTGGACAGGTTCAGCAAGATGGCACATTTTATCGCTCTTCCTGCTCTTCCTAATGCTAAAACTCTTGCGCAGGTGTTTTTTGGGGAGATTGTAAGACTTCACGGGGTACCCTCCGATGTGGTGTCGGATCGGGGGTCTCAGTTTGTGTCCAAATTCTGGAAAGTATTTTGTACACGGCGGGGGATGCAGTTGTCATTTTCATCGGCTTTTCACCCGCAGACCAATGGTCAGACAGAGCATCTGAACCAGAGCTTGGAGACATATCTCCGGTGTTTTGTGTCGGAGGACTGGGCTTCTTTCTTGCCTCTGGCGGAGTTTGCTCTAAATAATAGGCGGAGCGAGTCCACTGGTAAGTCCCCGTTTTTTGGGGCATATGGTTTTCACCCCCAGTTTTGTACCTTTAATAGGGGGGGCTCCTCTGGGGTTCCTGAGGAGGAACGATTTTCGTCGTCACTTGCTTCAGTGTGGAGAGGAGTGCTGAATAATCTGAGTACTATGGGGAACCGATACAAACGTATGGCTGATAGGAGGAGAGTGTCTGGTCCGGACCTAAGTGTGAACGATCTGGTATGGTTGTCTACCAAGAATATAAAACTTAAGGTTCCCTCCTGGAAACTGGGTCCCAGGTTCATCGGGCCATACAAGATCAGTTCTATAATTAATCCGGTTGCATTCCGTCTTGACCTCCCTCCCACATTTAAAATTCATAATGTGTTCCACAGATCGTTGCTTAAAAGGTATGTGGCACCGGTGATACCTTCACCTTTACCTCCTCCTCCTGTGGTGGTCAATGGTAACTTGGAGTTCCAGGTGTCGAGAGTCATCGATTCACGTCTGAATCGCCGGTCCCTTCAGTACCTTGTTCATTGGAGGGGGTATGGTCCTGAGGAGAGGACGTGGGTTCCTGCGTCGGATATTAACGCAGACCGATTGGTTCGGGCCTTCCACACTACTCACCCAGATAAACCCGGCCCTGAGGGTCCGGAGGCCCCTCGTAGAAGGGGGGGTACTGTCACGGGTGTGTCGCTGCGAAGATCGTCGCGATTGCACACCCTGACTTCTCACAGCTGAGTTTCTGCTGCTGGGTGTTTTTCGGCAGTGAGAGAGTTAATTCTCCCTCTCTCTGTGCTGGACAAGACCAGCCTCGCTCAGCTGCAATTAATGTTGCGATAATTGGTTTCCTTCAAATACCTGCCTGTCTGCTAGGAAGTGTCGGTGAAAGCATTCATGCAGACCAGCAGAGCGGATCATATTGAGAAATCTAAAGCTAAGAGTACCTGTTGTGGTTTTCTCCTCTCCTCGCTTTATTATTTATCTCCTTACCCGTTGGTGTTCCCTCTGTAGTGGTAGTTTTGTATGCAAGGTGTCTTTTGTTTTACCCCTTGTACTGTCTCGTTCGTCTTATACTGTGTGTAGGCAGTTACCTTCCCGTTTCCCTGTGGTGGTAATCAGGGTCCTTCTCAGGACTAGATTACAGTGGTCAGGGATTCACAGGAGATAGGGTTACGCTGGCGGCCTGGACCTCTGTACCATCAACAGTACCTCCAGGTAGAGGGATTAGTCAGGACCCCAGCTTAGGGTCAGCATAGACTCCGGTCCTCCTGTATGCAGAGACAGCGTGACACCGGGTCCCCTTAGGGGCTTGCGCTGCCCTCTGTTCTCATTTTGTATTTGCACTTGTTCTCTGTTCCATTGATATTTATTATTGCTGGGTAGCTGTGTGTCACTCCAGAGATCTGATATAGGTGATCGAGATCGTGTGGTCTCAGGTTTTTTGTAATCAGACGTGCTGGTATTTTTATTAGGGTTTTTCTGGGTTGCAGACAGAATTTCTCTCCTGTACTTTACTTTCTAGACACATTTGGCCCCAACATTTGCTCATTCTATTTCTGTCTGTGTTTGTGTTTTCCTCTTGTCTAACCTCCATTACATGTTTGGGGCTTCCTGTTTCTTTGGGGCTTTACTCCGGGGCAGCTAGCTTTCCTCTTTCTATCTTCAGGTGTAGCTAACTCTCCGGCTGTGCCGAAGCGTCTAGGATCACCGTAGGTACGCTCCATGGCTACTTCTAGTTGTGCGATTAGTTTAGGAATCTGCAACCCATTAGCCTCTCTGGTGTCTTGCTGCTTTGGCGGTATTTTGTCCTGTCCTCCTCAGCTACCAAATCATAACACTATTGTGAAGGAAACCCCCTTCCTTCCACGTCACCAATGTGACGTACTACACAGGCACAGCTCTCCGGCGCCCCCTTTGTCTCTCAGGTCAGTAAGGAAACTGCACCTAGAGCAAATGGCCGCCGGGGAGGGTGTACTGTTACCCACTGGGTATTCTAAGATTTATGATCAGAGTAAAAGCATCAGCCCAAAATTAATTTTATGGTTTAATTGCCGTAAGGGCGCACTAGATAATTACAGAAATATACAGTAAGCTATGCAACGGAATTACATTGGATTTGCAGTCAGAGTAAAATACAACAATAATGGTACAAGACTTAGAGGTATTAAGCTAGAGGTCAATATTTCCAGGTTGTAGGTTGCATGTGGAGGCAGGGAGCTCTGCGATCCACAGGTGAGAATCTTAGTTGCTGGACCGTCCTCCAAAACGTGTGCTGCTGCTCCCTTGGCAGATCTGTCCCTTGTTCCTTCTTAGATCTTCATAGTCTTGGCTTCTGTGAGAATAGAGAGTCTGCCGTCCGCTCACAGTTCTTAAACCTGCTAGGTCCCTCCCCTCGGTGTCCGAGGGTGTTCTGATAATCTCCACCCTTAGCTCCCTGCAGAATTTATTCCCAATATCTAACAAAGGGGTTAACTTTCTCCAGGACGATCGGATCAGGACACGAGAGGTACCAGCGGATGCAGTATGTTTTGCCTGTCACGTGGAGCTCAAACCTGGCCTGATTGGGTCTCTGTGGAGGGCCAATCTCTATATCTCAGGCCCCCGAGCCATCACCGACTCGGGAGTTGCACTGTCAGATGCCCAAGGTCCGCAGGATCATGCAGATATTTTTTATGAGTCTGTACCTACAAAGATGTGCTCATAATTCATAATCCTAGAACGGAGCCTTCGGGTCTGGGAAATGCAATGGATGTGTTTTCTGTGTCTAGCTGGCAGGTATAATCTAATTTAAGCCCCCAGCTTTGAAGTACTGTTTTTTGGCCTGACCCACTTAGCATACTAAAAGGCCTGGTTATTCACAGTGAGACTAAACCCTATTGTCTTCAATATGCCTAAGGCCATGGGGGCCAGGTGCAGCCAGCTGCCTGTGGCCCTGTGAATTCAGACAAAATGGAGGCTGGTACAGGCCAATCCAAGATGGTGGCTGTTCCTTCATCACACCTCCCTGCTTTAGCGGGCACTAGGGGGTATCACATTCCTGTGTTCCCCATGCGCCCTTCCGCACCCTCTCCTTGCCGGGACAACCCATCAGTGTTACCATGTTCCCTGCCTCTTTCGTGGCGAATGGTGAAGTGTTACTGTTGGAGAGCGAGGCTCCAGCGTAGCAACCTCCCATTCGTCCCAGAGACCGTGTGTAACCAGCTGAGGGGGTTGTGGTCTGTACCCATGGTGAAGTGGCGTCCGTACAAGTATGGCTGCAGACGCTGCAGGGCCCACACAATTGCCAGACATTCCTTCTCCATCGTGGAAAAGGCCACTTCCTTCGGCAGGAGCTTCCGGCTCAGGTACAAAACCGGGTGTTCATGGCCCGTAGTGTTGACCTGGCTGAGCACAGCACCGAGGCCGAAGTCACTGGCGTCGGTCTGCACTAAGAACGGCAGCGTGAAGTCGGCTGCCTGTAGTACAGGAGAGCTAGAAAGGGCAGTCTTGAGCGCCTGGAAAGCTGTCTCGCAGGCGACTGTCCAGCAGCCTTTTCTTGGTGAGGTCCGTCAGGGGCGTGGCCAGGGCACTATAGTGTGAAACAAACCTTCTATAGTCCCAGCAGTCTCCAAGAAGGACATCACCTGCTTCTTGGTCCTGGGGGTGGGCCAGGATGCGATGGCATCCCCCTTCCCGGGCTCTGGCTTCAGAGCTCCCCACCTACCCGGTGTCCCAGGAAGTGGACCTCACTCATACCCAGCTGGCATTTTTCCGGCTTAATGGTCAAGCCTGCTCGCTGGATCCGCTCGAGCACCTGCACCAGGTGCTCTAGATGATCCTCCCAGGTGGGACTGAAGATGGCAATGTCATCCAGGTACACGGTCGCATACCCTTCCAGTCCCTCGAGCAGCGTGTTGACCATCCGCTGAAAAGTGGCAGGGGCATTCTTCATGCCGAAGGGCATCACCATGGACTCGTACAGTCCGAATGGGGTGATAAAGGCAGAGCGTTCCCGTGCCCCAGGGGTCAGGGAATCTGCCAATACCCCCTGCTCAAATCCATGATGGTCAGGTACCTGGCCCCGGCCAGCTGTTCGAGCAGGTCATCGATGTGCAGCATTGGGTACGCATCGGTGACCGTCACAGCGTTGAGCCCTCGGTAGTCCACGCAGAAACCGCGTAGTTTGGTCCTTCTTAGGGACGAGGACTACAGGCGAAGCCCACGCGCTGTTGGACACTTGGATCACCCCAGCTTCAGCATCTCGTCAATCTCTTGGCGCATTTGCAGTTGCACCTCAAGAGAGACCCGATATGCTGAATGCCGGATCGGGGGGTGATTGCCGGTGTCCACATCATGGTTGGCTGTCTCAGTCCTTCCGGGAAGGCGGCTGAACAGCTCCCAAAAGGGGTGTAGGGTGACCCCCAGTTGGGAACGTTGGTTTCTCCGAGAGCTGGTGGCCAACCCCCACATCCTCGATGGATCCACCCGCCTTGGCTTGAGTGAGCAGATCCAGGAGGGTTTCTACCTCTCCTTCCTCGGGAAGGTTGCACACTGGGTGGGCACAAGCCTCCCGCTCATGATGGGCCTTCATCATGTTCACGTGGAAGGCCTTCCTCCTACCACGGGCGTGGTCCAGGGTGACCAGATAGGTGACGGCGTTGAGCTGCTTGTGCACGAGGTATGGACCCTCCCAGGCCACCTGAAGCTTGTTTTGAGGTACGGGACCAGTACCCACACCTTTTGACCCACCTGGTAGGTCCGCTCACAAGCATTCTGGTCGTATCACCGCTTCTGCCATATTGTCATGCACCAGTCGTGTCAAGGCCATCATTCGGTCCCGAAGCACACAACATACTCAATGACTGACACTCCAGGGGTGGCTGAATCCCCTTCCCATGCTTCCTTCACCAGAGCAATGGGCCCCCGTTCATGTCGCCCATACAGGAGCTCAAAGGGGGAGAACCCCGTTGAGGCCTGTGGGACCTCCCGGTAGGCAAACAGCAGGTGTGGGAGATACCGCTCCCAGTCTCTCCCGTGGGAATCGACCAACATCTTCAGCATCTGCTTTAAGGTGCCATGAACCGGTCACACAGGCCATTGGTCTGTGGGTGATACGGGCTGGCTACCAGATGTTGCACCTGTCCCTGTTTACAGAGAGACTCCATCAGCTGCTACATGAACTGGGTCCCTCGGTCAGTGAGCATTTCCTGGGGAAACCCCACTCTGGAGAAATCTCCAGTAAGGCAGTGGCCACTTTGTCGGCTCGAATGGACTACAAAGCTACCGCCTCCGGGTACCGGGTGGCATAGTCCACTACCGTTAGTATGAAGCATTTCCCGGAGCGGCTGGGAGTGGACAGAAGTTCAATGAGATCCACAGCCACCCTCGAGAAAGGCTCTTTGATGATGGGCAGAGTTACCGGTAGGGCTTTGGGGCGCCGCCACACCTTTCCCACCCTCTGACAGGTGTCACACGAACGGCAGTAGTCAGTCACCTCGGTCCTCATTCCAGGCCAGTAGAAATGCTGAGCTAGCCTGGCCCTGGTTTTAGCGATCCCTAGGTGCCCGGCCATGGGAATCTCGTGTGCGATCCGCAGCAATTCCGCCCTGAACGGATAGGGTACCACTAACTGTCGGTCCCTGGGCCACGCCTCCGGTGAACCCTGCTGGACCATTACTCGGTACAGCCGTCCCTGGTCCCAGACCACTCGCTCGAGGTAAGACTCCAGGGAGGCTGTGCTGCCTGCTCCTTGAGAGTTTTCAGGCTAGCGTCAGCTTCCAACGCTGCCTGAAATCCCTGACTTGATGTGGCAAGAATTGATGAAACTGCCAGATCCTCTGTCAGCTCCCCTGGATCTGTCTCCTGGCCGCTGTCTGACTCGGCAGCCTCTTGGTCGGAGAGGGAGAAACAGTCGGACCTCCGCGAGGCTCCTTGGGCTTCAGCGCTCCCACTCCTGGTAAGAGTGGCCATGACCGCTGAGACCACGGGTGGCGCCTGCTTCCCCCCTCGTCCCCTAACCAATTCAACGGGTCAGGCAGACTTCCCTGGCCTCCTGACATCCCGGATGTGGGGAACTCCTGCCCTGGGTCTTACCTGGTGGCTCCTCTCCCGGGACGCCCCCTTCCCCATGGCCTGTTCCTCTTCCTGCAGAGGCCCTAGACTCAGCAGGCTGGATTCCCTGAGGGGCCCTATATGCCCATAGCAGCCCCTCCTCCACCTCTGAGCTCTCCCCCGCAGTCTCCTCACCTGTCCTTACTGTGAGTCCTGTGTGTGTAGTGTCAGTGCATGGCTTACCATCAGGTTTCACTCCCTCCTCCACTGTTGGAGGCACAGTCGACACATTAGCATTCACAGTAGAGTCATGACATTCTTGGGGAGCTGCACTTGGGGGTTCAGTGGCCACATACTGAGACACTAGCCGCCCCAAATCGGTACCAAGCAACACATTGGCAGCAATATTTGACATTACTCTCACCTCCCGCTTCCCCCTCCCCGGCGCCCAGTCCAAATACACCTTGTCGACGGGCAGCGACGGTTCAATGCCTCCAATTCCGGAGATGGAAAGGGTTTTCCCAGGCACCAAGTCTTGAGGGACACCACCTCAGGACGTACCAGGGTTCGTTCAGCGCCTGTGTCCCGCAGTCCCATAACCGCTGAGCGGCCGATGGTGACGGGTTGGTAATTGTCCAGGGACCTCCCACCACCCCCTCCCACACACAAAACAGTGGACGGTTTCTGGCACAGGATGGGGCCCTTATGGAGCTGGGGACACGCAGCCTTAAAGTGTCCTGGCTGGTTGCAATAATGACAACGCCTGGGTTCTGTTCATGGCCTGGAGAGGGCAGCAGGGGGTACACCCCTTGCACTCTGGGGCTGGATATGTGTCCGGGGCAGGATTGGGCTTACCCCCTCTCCAGGTGCTGCTGGCAGGCTTCTTCGACTCAGGCACCCTGTTGTTGGCATACTAGTCTGCCAGGGTGGCTGTAGCAGAAGCCCCCTTTGGTTTCCGGTCACGGAGGAACTGCTGTCCGTTTCCCACTGGGTATTCTAAGATTCATGATCAGAGTAAAAGCATCAGCCCAAAATTAATTTTATGGTTTAATTGCCTTAAGGGCGCACTAGATAATTACAGAAATATACAGTAAGCTATACAACGGAATTACATTAGATTTGCAGTCAGAGTAAAATACAACAATAATGGTACAAGGCTTAGAGGTATTAAGCTAGAGGTCAATATTACCAGGTTGTAGGTTGCATGTGGAGGCAGGGAGCTCTGCAATCCACAGGTGAGAATCTTAGTTGCTGGACCGTCCCCCTAAACGTGTGCCGCTGCTCCCTTGGCAGATCTGTCCCTTGAAAGGCTCAGTACTGTCTGTAACCACCAGAGGGAGCCTCTGCTCAGAAACCATCTCTAGCACATTCATAAACAGTACCCCCCCTTGAGGAGGGGTCACCGAACCCTCACTTGTGCAACCAGGCCGATCAGGATGAGCTCAGCTCGGTGATAGGCACGAATCAGTCTACTACTTGAATGTCCGAAGCAAACACCCAAGAATTGTCCTCTTGACCATAACTTCTCCACTAACCAAATACTGGAGTTTCTGTCTAGAAAAACGAGAATCCAATATTTTCTCAAACCACATACTCCACTTGCCCTCAATCAAACAGGGTCAGGAGGCGCAGCCATAGGAACCACTGGCTCGACAAACCTCTTCAATAAGGACTTGTGGAACACATTATGGATCTTAAATGTCCCTGGAAGAAGCAAACGGAAGGAAACAGGATTAAGAATCTCCATGATCTTATAAGGTCCAATGAACCTAGGCTTAAACTTTGGAGATGCAACCCTCATAGGGATATTTCTTGAGGACAACCAAACCAAGTCCCCCACTTTAAACTGAGGACCATCAGTCCTATGCCGGTTGGCAAACCATTGGCCTTCTCCTGAGAGAGAGACAACATCTCCACTACCTGGTCCTAAACCTGCTGCATTCACTCCACAACAGAGTCAACACCCGGACAGACCAGAAGCCTCCGTCTGTCCCGAAGAAAATCGAGGGTGAAACCCAAAATTGCAAAAAAATGGAGACATCAAGGTGGCAGAGCTAGCCCTATTATTAAGAGAAAAACTCAGCCAAAGGCAAAAAAGAGACCCATCATCTTGATCAGCAGACACAAAACATCTCAAATAAGTCTCCAAGGTCTGGTTTGTTCTCTCGGTTTGTCCATTGGTCTGAGGATGAAAAGCAAGGAGAAAGATAATTGAACACCAAGTTTAGAACAAAATGTCCTCCAAAATCTGGAAACAAACTGGACTCCTCTGTCAGACACAATGTTCTCCGGAATGGCATGTAACCGAACCACGTGCTGAAGGAACAAAGGCACCAATTCGGAGGAGGAAGGTAACTTAGGTAATGGAACAAGATGTATCATCTTGGAAAACCTATCACAGATTACCCAGATAGCGGGTCATTCTCTGAGAAACAGGTAGGTCGGAAATAAAATCCAATATAAATATCTGTCCATGGCCTCTTGGGCACAGGTAATGGCATTAACAAAGCACTAGAGCGAGAGCAAGGCTTGGAGCAAGAGCAAGTCCCGCAGGACTGCACAAATTCTCTGACGTCACGAGACAAAGTAGGCCACCAAAAGGACTGACTCACCAAGTCTCTGGTACCAAAAATCCCGGGATGACCAGCCAACGCGGAACAAGAATCTCAGACATCACACACTTCTTCCACTGGTCTGGGACAAACAATTTCCCAATAGGGCAGCGCTCAGGTTTATCCTTCAGAGCCAGTCTCAAATGGGCGAGATGGCGGAAAGAACTACACCCTCTTTCAAATAACATTTAGGACAGATAACTCAGGAGAGTCCGCAAAGAAACTCCTCGAGAGGGCACCCCCTTTAAACATTCTTAGTGCCAGAAGAAAAGAAACCACAAAATTAAAACGTGTGAAAAACAAGGCCCACCCGGCCTGTCTAGGTTTAAAAGTCGCTTGGCTGATTCCAGATAAACCAGATTCTTATGGTCTGTGAGGACCACCACCTGATGTTTGGCTCCTTCCCAGCCAATGTCCTCCACCTCTTCAAAGGCCCACTTCATGGCCAATAACTCCCGATTACCCACGTCATAATTACGTTCAGTTGGAAAAATTTTCGAGAGAAAAAGGCACAAGGGTTACTCTTAGAGGTCTCTGGATCTCTTTGAGACAAAATGGCCCCTTTCCCCAATTTCAGAGGCATCAACCTTCACCTGAAACGGTAAGAAACATCAGGCTGCCGTAGAACAGGAGCAGAAGTGAATCTCTGCTTAAGTTCCTGAAACGCAGAGACTGCCCAGGAGGCCAATTCACCACATCAGAACACTTTTTGGTCAAATCAGTCAATGGTTTAACAATACCAGAGAAATTACCAATAAATTTACGATAAAAATTGGCAAAACTCAAAAATCTCTGAAGAGCCTTTAATGAAGTAGGTTGGCCTCAACACAGATGGCCTGAACCTTGACCGGGCCATTTCAATAACAGACGGAGACAAAATGAATCCCAGAAATGAGACCTTCTGTACACCAAAAAGACACTTTGATCCCTTTACATATATGCTGTTATATTTGGTAGCTGAGGAGAGCAGGCAAAAACGGCAATACACCAGAGAGGTTGGAATCTATTGGATTACAGTACCCTGACTAACACCACAACTAAAGGCAGCCATGGAGCGTTCCAAACGTTGGTCCTAGATGCCTCTTCACAGCCGAGAGATTAACTACACCTAAAGATAGACAGAGGAAAGCTATCTGCCCAGAGCAGATCCCCAAAGAAACATAGGAAGCCCCCAAACATGTAATTTTGCGGTTAGACAAGAGGAAATACAGACACAGACAGAAAATAGTATGAGCAAACGCGGGGCCCAATCTGCCTAGACAGAAAAGGATAGAAAGGATACTCAATGCAATCCAAAAAAACCTTAAAAAATGCCAAATCTACTGATTGCAAAAACACCTGAGATCACACGACCTCTACCACCTAAATCAGTTCTCTGATGTAACAAAACTAAGCCGCACCACTGAAAAGCTGGAAAAGGCAAATGAACAAATAACAGTGGCTCCAGCGGAAACTGAGAGGAGCCCAAGCCCCCTGGGGGGAACCTGGCTAACCTCACAGAAATGCAGAGAAAAAAGCAAAAGGTAAGCACAAAAACAAAAACAGAAAATATCTTATCTGAAAGCAGAAGAAGAGGCAAGGCTCAGCAAGCTTCCAAGTGAACCAGGAACCACAGTTGAGACAAGAACAATTGATCACCGGCAACCAGATGGAGGGAACCTCCCTTATATCAAGCCATTCTGTGACTCCTGATTGCCAATCCTCATTGAATGGTTCAGTACTGTTTTTAACCACCAAGGGAGCTTCTGCTCAAGAATTACATTTCCAAAACATTCACACAGTATCCCCCCCTTGAGGAGGGGTCACCGAACCCCATTTGCGCAACCAGGTCGGGCAGGATGAGCTCGGTGATACGCACGGATCATTCCCTAGCAATGGATGTCCGAAGCAAACACCCAAGAATTGTCCTCCTGACCATAACCTCTCCACTTAACCAAATACTGGAGTTTTTTGTCTAGAAAAACGAGAATCCAATATTTTCTCAACCACATACTCCACATTGCCCTCAACCAAAACAGGGTCAGGAGGCACAGCCATAGGAACCACTGCCGACAAACCTCTTCAATAAGGACTTGTGGAACACGTTATGGATCTTAAATTCCCTGGAAGAAGTAAACGAAAGGAAACAGGATTAAGAATCTCCATGATCTTATAAGGTCCAATGAACCTAGGCTTTAAACTTAGGAGATGCAACTCTCATAGGGATATTTCTTGAGGACAACCAGACCAAGTCCCCCACTTTAAACCGAGGACCATCAGTCCTATGCCGGTTGGCAAACCGCTGGGCCTTCTCCTGAGAGAGGGACAACCTCTCCACTACCTGGTCCCAAATCTGCTGCATACGCTCCACAACACAGTCAACACCCGGACAGACAGAAGCCTCCGTCTGTCCCGAAGAAAATCGAGGGTTGAAACCCAAAATTGCAGAAAAATGGAGACATCAAAGTGGCAGAGCTAGCCCTATTATTAAGAGCAAATTAGCCAAAGGCAAAAAAGAGACCCAGTCATCTTGATCAGCAGACACAAAGCATCTCAGATAAAGTCTCCCAATGTCTGGTTTGTTCTCTCAGTTTGTCCATTGGTCTGAGATGAAAAGCAGAGGAGAAAGACAATTGAACACCAAGTTTAGAACAAAAAGTCCTCCAAAATCTGGAAACAAACTGGCTCCTCTGTCAGACACAATGTCTCAGGAATGCCGTGTAACAGAACCATGTGCTGAAGGAACAAAGGCACCAATTCGGAGGAGGAAGGCAACTTAGGTTAATGGCACAAGAGTTTTCATCTTGGAAAACCTATCACAAATCACCCAGATAACGGTACATTCTCTGAGAAACAGGGAGGTCGGAAATAAAATCCATAGAGATATGGTCCATGGTCTCTTGGGCACAGGCAATGGCATCAAAAACCCACTAGAGCGAGAGCAAGGCTTGGAGCGAGAGCAAGTCCCACAGGACTGCAGAAATTCCCTGACGTCACGAGACAAAGTAGGCCACCAAAGGACCGACTCACCAAGTCTTCTGGTACCAAAAATTCGGGATGACCGGCCAACGCGGAACAATGAATTCAGATATCACACTCTTTTTCCACTGGTCTGGGACAAACAAATTTTCCAATAGGGCAGGCCTCGGGTTTATCCTCCTAACACCTTCCAGAGCCAGTCCAAATTGGGCGAGATGGCGAAAGAACCTACACCCTTTTCAAAAATAACAGCAGGATCATATAACCAGGAGAGTCGCAAGGAAACTCCTCGAGAGGGCATCCACCTTAACATTCTTAGTGCCAGGAAGAAAGGAAACCACAAAATTAAAA
>JARQOD010000001.1:946233204-946367379 GCA_033576555.1 Oophaga sylvatica | reverse complement strand
AGAAGGTAGAATGAGCCTCATTACCTCTTGTGGACAAACACAGGTTGCACCAATGATATGTCCGCTCCTGGAGAGCACACACACACATATTAGTACAGCGCTGTAAGGAAACACACGAGAGGGAGTCGAGGGATACGGATATCCTCCGCCGTCACCAATCTGTTGCAGAGCTTACACAGTCGCAGCTCTCTGGCGCCCCCTTATCCTCAGATCAGTCAGGGAACTGCACCTGGAATAAGTAGTCACAGCCCTGTCACGTACTGGTTATCGGGGCACTCTGCAATGAGGGCGGTATATATATCACCAGTCCCAGGCTGGGAATATATATATATATATATATATATATATATATATATATATATATTCGGATCCTTCCTCCACCAATCAGCGTGTGAAACAGTGTATTGCGGCGAGTCAGCGCATCGGAGACAGAAGCAGAGCGCCGTGGAAATGAAAGAATGGCGAGTAGGTGGTGTTTTTTTTTAATTTATTTATGTGTATGGGATGTTTGACTGCACATGTTGAGGCTAAGGCTATGGGGTCTTATCATGGACATGGGGAGCCTGTGTGGGCCTCAGATGCTGGCCCTTGGTAACCTGTGTGAGCCTCATACGATATATTAAAGGGGCTGTATTTAGGTTCAAACGGTATATAGGGAGATGTCAGCATATTTAATTCTGCTCAATATTAAGTTATATAATTAATATTAATATGTTGATATTAATATTGAGTAGAATTAATTTCAGCCTATTGGTTTGGCCTTCCACAACAGTAAATCACACCATAATTTCTATGTACTCCACTGACTGCCGCCCTCCGTTCTGTAGGCTGTCGGTCACTTTAGTCCTGCGGATAGCACAACGGCGGGTCCAGAGCAGAGCGACACGATGACATCATTGTGCTGCGACACGCTCAGGACGCGAGTCCCGGAGTGAGGACATCACCGTATTCATCTGCTCGGAACCTGCTGCTGTCTGTTGCTGGATTCGCTGGGGTAAGGCGAGTATGTGATGTTAATTTTTATCCTTTTAAAATTGTGTTATGGCCATAATGCGTAGGGGCTACTAACGGGATCTCTAAATAGTGGGGGCTACTAAGGAGGCCACCATAAATAGTAGGAGCTACGAAGGGAGACCCCATAAATAGTGGGGTCTACAAAGGTGAGGCCATCATACACAGTGAAGGCTACTAAAGAGGCTATCAGAGTGTAGGGGCTAATAAGGGGGCCATGACAGTGTGGGTGGCTACTTAGAGGGCCATGACACAATGTAGGGGGCTACTAAAGGGGCCATGATGCAGAGTGGGGGCTACTAAAGGGGTCATGATACAAAATGGGGGTTACTGATGGGGTCATCATACAATTTTTAGGGCTACTGAGGGGGTCATGATATAGAATGGGGGCTACTAAAGGGGTAACCATATAATGTGGGAGCTACAGAGCAGACCATCACACACTGTGGGGACTACTTTGAGGGCCATCATACAGTGATGGGGCCATCATACAGTGTGGGAGCTAATGTGGCCTTTGTACAGTATGGGGGCCTTGAAACAGTTTGGAGGCTACTAAGGGGTTAGAATACAATGATGGAGCATTATACTTTGTAGCATGGAGTCTCAGGACAATGTTAAATGTTAAGTGGGCACTTATTGTTATAGGGGAACTCAAGTTATTGTCAAAGTGGCACACAGGGGTCATTATCACTTTCTAGCGGGCAAAATGTGGGCACTGTTTTCTAGGACACTTGCATGGAGCATTAATTTATTCTAGAGATTTATGTTGCTATTTAGAGGGCACAGAACTACACAGTAGGTGAATAAGGCCTCTTTCACACACACGTTTTTTGCCGTCAGGCACAATCCGTCCAAAAACGGAAAGGACGGATCCGACGCTGATTTTGAAAAAGATGATGCAACGGATCAGGTTTTTTGCCGGATCCGTCCTGAACTTTTGAACCTGAAAATGCTTGGTACGCATGTCCAGACCGAGAGAGAGAGAGAGAGAGAGAGAGAGACATTGGTTTCCGGAATCCGGATCAGTCTTTTGCAGGATTGCACAAAAGACTGATCCGGCACCATAGACTTGTATTGTTTGCGCCCGCCGGATGCGCCACTTCAGGCGCTATCAGGCGGGTGCGGCAGAAAAAAAAAACGTTGTAGTGACCGTTTTGTCCGGCCGCCGGAATGTACAAAAACGTACGCAACGCAATGACATCTGGCGCGATCTGGCGCTAATGATAGTCAATGACAAAAAAAACGCATCTGGCGGTTTAAAAAAACGGATCTGTTTTTTTTCAAAATGCTCCGGATCGCGCCTGATGGCAAAAAACGGATATGTGAAAGAGGCCTAATATGGACACGTATGGCAGCAGCAGCTCAGGGTTGGGGTATCAGCAGGATGAGGCGTTTGGGAATAGATATGGACGGTGCCTGAAATGTGAGAAGTGAAATGTGTCCTTGTGTAATCTCAGCAGTCGAGTCCTGGCTGGAAGAAGTTGTCATGTCGGTCTGGGCCAGATAGAAAAGACGGGAGAAGTGAACAACTTCACCAGAAAGAGCATCAGCTGTAAGTTACTATCCATAACTGTACAGTGATCTTACGCTTTCTGCAGGACTGGTATTTACCACTATATGGTCACAATATGGCAGTAATATCAGTGTTGGTCTTTGTGTAGGGATTTTTTTGGTAACAGCATAGTCATCTGCTGAGGTTCCTCTACACCCACCATTAGGGTATGCCACCCACTCAGAAGTTTTTCTCCCCCCGAATCAAACCCCGAGCTACGCCCCTGCATACAGCACACGGATGACATCAGTGTACTGTCCACACTTATCATGGCAGAGTATAGGAGAAGCTTTGTAATTTATACACTGATGAGTCACCACACTGATGGTAAAATTACACTGCAAGGCATGGTGCACATTTTATTTTGTATAAGATTCTCCTTCTTGCTCTGTGCTTTAAAAAACAGACGTTTCTCAGAAAAAAAAATGCAAGGAAAACAAGGGCTGTGAGGCACACATGGCCTTAATGCCACACAACTGTTGCCTGCACGTTGCACTAAGACTTCCTGTCTGACTTCATTAGCAAAATGGCAGCTAATCCACTTGTGTCAGAGATAAGTGTGATAAGAACCCAAGAGAAGCACTTAATCATTTTGCTCACCTTTGACATTTAGCTTAGGCAAGAAGAGCACAGAACAGCCTGGCCTGCGCCCATTGCAATCTGGGCAGGGGGCTAAAGAGCAAAGAGACACAGATTACACTGAGGTGACCATGATGTCCAAAGTTTTGTGAATGACAAACCGCAAATAATAATAATAATAATAAAAAAAAAAAACACTAGACCCGACGCGATTCGGCCCGTTTCTAAATCAGTTTAGTAATTGCTCTTTCTTCATGTAACTGAATAATTGCAAATTTTTCACAAAGCCTAAGCTTCGCCTATAAGCTTCACATCTGCCAACATTACCAGGCAGCAACAGTGATTTTCTAGTGAGTGTGACTAGAGACATCTGGATACATGGGATCTGGGAAAAGGTCCAACGAGCAAATTGGCCTACATAGCAGATTGCAGCCTATGCCGGTTTCACACTTGATTTCTTAGGCACAAGAAAGAAATTATCATGAGAGACGTTTTCTCAGAGATTGAACTGGAGATATTGTACAGAGCTTTCCATCTCCGCGAAAGAAAACTGTGCGGAAATTCTCTACTCTGAAGCTGTGTGCCTATTATATGTGATATAATAATCTCCCAGACAGGCAGCGATCAGGTGGGTGCGAGATGCTGTCACATTCATTGTTTTCTGAGGTTTTGACTCGTTTTTTTTTTTTTTTAGTGCTTTCTAATTGTGCTTTAGGTTGTATTTTAATTAAACAATGCAAGTCATGTGATTCACAGATCATGGGGTAACAAAATTGCTTAGAATCTTTTGATTTCTATTATCATCAAAAATAGAACAAAAAAATCCCCCCCTAAAAAAAGGACTTATTCAAGGGTATTCTAAAATTGTGTGCTTTGCAGTCTCCTTACTTTCTAGTTGAGGGGTGAGCGGCAATTCTGGTCAGCAGCTTCTCCTGTTACTGTGACACATTGAAGGTAATCTGTCCCTGATTCCAGCGATGTATCACTTACTTTATTGGGTGCTGCAGTTTGGATTAAAATCAGTTTTCTCTGCTGCAGATCTAGCAGTTCTCTGAATGCTGATCTCTGTATAACCCCGCCCACACCACAGATTGGCAGGTTTCTGCGTACATAATCAGTTGTTGGACTACATGGCATCAGGTCACGTAGTCCACTGGTGATAATCTTCTGCTATTAAAACTACAGCGAGCAAACCAATTAGTGACACATCACTGGAATCAGGGTTTAGGTCTCTACATTATGCTTATCTCATTGTGCTTACCTGGTGACAGATTCCTTTTAATCGTCTCAGTTTTCTTAAGTGTACACTATTATGAGTGTATAGAAATAACAGGGCTTTTAAGTAAGCACACGGTACGGGAAAGTGAGAGCATCGATTAGGAGAACTGCTCTGGAAACTGCCCATGCTGGGGGACGGGCTTGTGATTATGCAGGACTGATAACTGCAGCTTATCAGAACTGAGAAGGAGGAGAGAAGCTAACTGCTGTAAGGAAATCATTGTCTGGAGAGACCTGACCATTATCTCAGGAATTAAAGGGAACCTGTCACCTCATTTTTCGCATATAAGCTGCGGCCACGGCCTTTAGGGGCTTATCTACAGCATTATAGAATGCTGTAGATAATCCCCCCCAAATGTAACTTGAAAGATAAGAAAAACAAGTTAGATTATACTCACCCGGGGCGGTCCGGTCCGATGGGTGGCGCGGTACGGCTCCGGCGCCTCCCATCTTCATGCGATGACGTCCTCCTCCTTGCTTCTGGCGCGCTCCTGCGCAGGCGCACTGATCTGCCCTGTTGAGGGCAGAGCAGAGTACTGCAGTGCGCAGGCGCCGGACCTCCCTGACCTTTACGGCGCCTGCGCACTGCAGTACTTTGCTCTGCCCTCAACAGGTGTCTTTTTTTTTTATTGAAAATACAAAATGATGGATCGATATTTTCCCTTCCTGCTACATCAACTTCTGGCATTGTCTCAAATCCTCTTTCCCCATAAGAAAAAAAAACAAATGACAAGAGGTTTGTGTATTGCTGTAATTTAGACGCTAAAATGCCCCCGGTTACGACCACCTGACAGCAGCCTGTGCTTCATACAGCATTTTATATAGGTAAATGAGCGTTTAAGTAGACGAAACTCCGGTCACAGTGGTAGATACGGGTTTTGTCTTGGAAAAGGATTCTCGCTCCATGCAGGGGTTAACCTTTGTAAATAATGATGTATCCTTAGGAGAAATCAAAGCAGGGAGGATCAAAACATGCCAAATGTGTAGAATAAAGTGGTGGCTGCAGTGAGATGTGTGCACGGGCTAATGGCGGTCGATCATTAGATATCCATCCATAGAGACGGGAAAAATGGACTTTTACCTAGAGCCGCTCACAGAATGACAATATACGAGACACATCACGGTCCGGCTCTGAAACACATAGGAAATCAATTATTCCTTCTCCATTCTCAGTAAAAGCCTATTTTCCTTCCTATCTCTGGATGTATATCCTTAGGATAGGCCATCTGTTTTCAATCAGCGGTGGTCCGACCTTCGACAACCCTAAGCAGGGATACCAAGTGGTGCCCCTATGAAAAGAATGAATTATGCCAATATACACCAGAGATTGTCATTTCTTCAGAGAGTGTAAGCTCTTGGGAGCAGCTGTTCACTCGTATTGTTGGAATTTAATAGTTTATTACTCTGTAATGTCTGATATCGTATGGACATGTATCCTCCGGGTTCATACAGCGCTGCAGAATTTCTTGGAGCTACGAATATTATTAAAACCCAATACAAACAATCTCAACAGTTTATTGATGAGTGTGTCAAGAATCGCCCCACACCCATCCAATATCGGTCGCTTATCTTTAGGCTAGGATCACACCACCCAGAAAATCAGTCCTATTATGCTAATCTCACTCTGATTATAGTTTTTTTTTCTTGGACGAGGAGAAGATGGAAAAAACATTTTTCACCTTCTCCGTTCTGTCAGTCCGTGAAAGTCTGACTGCACTCAGATATCATCCGAGTGCAGCGTGATGTTTTCCACTCAATCATTGACTTGCATGGCTGAGTGTGATCCGATTTATGCAAATAGTGCACTTTCGATTTTCTTCCTTGGACAGACTCGTTCGGAGGAGAAAAAAAAAATCAGCCGTGCACAGCCCCACAGAATAACATTGATCCGAGTGCGAACTGATGTTTTGTCGCATCGCACTCGGACTGAAAATATGGTCATCTGCATGAGCCCTAAGGATGGGCTATCATATTAAGAAGCCTTGATAACTCCTCCGACATTCACATTTATTTTCTATATTGTAGCAATGGGTGACAGTCATTTTCTTGATGCAATATTCTTTGGAAGGCAGAAAGAGTGACAAATGATAATTACCTCTCCTTACCAATGTCAATTTTCAGGTACTCAGTTATGCAACCACTAGGTTCCTTCCAGAGAGTTAAAAATGGAAAAATTCTAGTTTAGACACTGTCCCGCTAGTCCAAACTGAACTGAAAGATAAGGCTGGGGCTCAACAGCAGCTCAACAGCGGCGCAGCAGCATTACCGTGTGCACAGCCACAATCTGTCCTCTTGATGAAAAAGTTACGAGGGACTTAGGAAGATCAAAAAAATACTATACTTTTTCAAGAGGAAAATTGTGTAATGCTTCCCCCCCATATCACTATCTATCAATCTATGTATTGTAGGGGGTTGCCACTCACAGGTAGGAACTAGAGATCACACAGGCATCGGATTCATGTTTCCAGTGAGGTATTTTGACTTCATAAACTTCCACAGATCTTTGAAAGAAGCACTAACATTTTTTGTCACTTTCTGTAACACATGTGGTAACAAAACACAGTCCTTTTAAAAAAGAAGGTAAAGCAAATAGTGTCTCACCCAGACAGCAGCAAAAATCCCTGCTTACTCTCTGATTCACCAGCTCCCACCACCCACCTGAGGGAATTCAGCTGCCTTTGCTAGGAGCTGCAAAAGCTGGATTAGAGGTATGGGACTAACCATTCCCACCCAGGCCCTTTGGCCGCTCCTAAATCCCGGACCCAAAACCCAGTCCCATTAAAAACCTCCTCAGCAACCCATCATTGCTGAAGCCTTCTTTTCCAGGACTTACATCACTGAAGCTAGCCACCTCAGTGACACATACCTATTAGCCAGGATTATACCTCCTACTTACCTATAATATATATATATATATATATATATATATATATATATATAATAAACTTCAGGAATCTTGCAATTTTCACACTGACTATTAAGCCTAATATTAGATTCATGATTTCTGCTCTTTAGAGATGACTTTCAGCAGTCCCTTTTTCATTACAGGCAGGATTACAATGAAAAGTGACACCTCTATACACAGTAGGTAGCACAGGCTCCACTAGTCACAATAATTGATGTCACAGCTTCACAATGACCTTTACCTAGATCAAGTAAGTGCCCAGAAATACTTCTGTACGGGTCAATAGGTTCAGAGTCAGTCTGTTGCTGCTTATGTCCATGGCTGCTGAGAAGAAGAAGAGGGAGGATTCCGGATGATGCAGATTATGCTGCGGAAAAGTATTTTATCTGTTTTTACTGTGAAGCCTATTTTTCAGGCAGGCAGAAAAACACGGTCGACTTTTTTTTTTTTTTCTTTAAATGCATACTTGAAAATGGCGGATAGTACTGAAAATGAGGTCAGAAGAAGCACAGAGTGACACAGTCTGCTTTATTAAAGTCAATGGCGATAGATATACCTGAATCTCATTTTTCATTACTTCAAACGGAAGCCCCAATGGAGTCACAAACGTGGTGTGAACATAGCCTTATCCGATCTGTCACTTGTACAAAACGAGCAGAAAATTATTCAGAATCAATTAATTTTGAAAAATTCCTCCCAATCTCGACTGATACAGAATCAGTTCATACTTAATGCAAAAATCCCGGAAATGTTTTCAGCCATATTTTACCTCTTCAGTTTTCAGTTCTTCAGAACGTGCAAAGCAAAAGATGGATTCTGATATCTGTTTGTTACAGTCATAAACGATAGCGATGAAAATGTCATGTGGCAGGAATCTGCCAGTGGCAGCGACCATAGGCCACTATAAGAAGTGTATAATCAGCATTTCTGTAGTAAGAATAGTTCAGAGAAACGCTGCACACTGAATCTGTCACCCGCTGACAGCGCGGCGTACACCTGACATCATATTACCCCAGAAATTATTACCGTCTTTATATTGGGTAAATCCCCCTAAAGATCAAGTCAAAAGCGGCAAACAGCCTTTGTGGCGAGATGGTGGAGGATAAAAGCAGTTACCGACTGCGATTATGTCACTATAAAGAATTTCCCCCCATGGAAGCTGCTGTATTTTTGGGCGTTTATTTTCCTGAAAGGGATTTTGAAAAAATGCCTGAATGAAAAAATGTGCACGTCACTTCTTAGAAAGAACCTGCCCCAAACCGGTCATTGTTAAATCGAAAGGCTGCAAAAAAAGACTGAGGGAAAAAAATGATTCCAAGACTCTTACAAAATCTCCTTCAAACCCCCCCTTCAAAAATAAAACAAGTATTTCTACACTGTATTTGCCCTCTTTAAAAACTCATCCAGCTTTCCCAGACCCCTGAACGGCAATTCTTATTTTTCCATTATTTTGGAAGGATATATAGTATAGGATATAATGTGAGCAATATACACTTTCCAATTTTTGACTTATTTTTTTTTTGATGGTTCACCAGCTTGTAATCCTCATCTACATATCTGCGCTTTGTCACTGCAGAAGTGTCACTGTCACTAACCCCCTATAGCTGCGCTCCGGTGACCCCACAGTCACAGCTCTTTTGGCATTAGTCCCAGGACCTGTGCGCCATGAGATTGGTGGCCCTAATACGGATTTATAAGTGACAAGGTAAATTAGAGAAGCAATTCTTTCAGGTCCTGTACCCCTGCACATGCCCATGCTGCACCCCCTACTTCTACCAGGATCCGGACGCAATCCCTACTTCGCCTCCATCTTACGGCAGGACTCCAGGACTGAACTGTGTTAACCCCCTAATCCATTTTGCTATGGCACACCATTTACTAGCAGCGGCTAATAAACCTGCAGCCAATCACAGGGTGCGTCTCATTGCCACTTGCTGATGTAACGCAATTTATTATTGGTCCACCACTTACTGTTGCTACATCAAAGCTGCGGGAAGCAAATTCAAGGGGACTACATTGAGAATGACCCTTCATGCAGACATTGTCATGTGTCATTAGCTGGCATGGCGTGCCATCCTGCCTGTGATGCATGGAGAGATGGGCGTGCAATCTGACCTTGGCATCCAGAGCCTGGCAACATTAAATGGCTCTAATAATATGCTGGAAAGGAAAGGAAAAGGAAATGTTAGAAGCAGCAGCAGCTCACAAGAGAAAGAGAATCCAGCCTGCTACTGATAAATTCTGCTGTCATCCAGGAGGGGGAGGGGAACACAGGAACCTAAAATGACTCAGATACATTCATGTGTGTTGGAAATAGCAGGCAGTCACACTAGACATCTGCATTGCGCAGGCTGGACTGTCATAAGCCCATTCACACAGTGCCCAGGGGCTGCGAGGGATGCGCCATGGAGCCAGCAGCAATTATTCTAACACCACTGTGCCAGGGCATGCTGGGATTTGTAGTATCAATTGGCTATGTCATGGTGCGGGCTAGCAAGGATAGACAGATCTTCTACTCAGTCCTCTGGGAAAGCTGGGTGACAACCCCTATGGGAGCTGTAATGGTATTTCACATATAACCATCAATAAATTGGTTGCCGGTAGGTGGAGTCCATTAAAATATTGCATGGCTCTTAAAGGAGTTGACCAGTCACAAGATATTGTTGACTAATCCTTAAAATAGGTCATCAATGTCAAATCACTGGGGTTCATCATCCGGCACCACCACCAATCAGCAACCCCTCCCAGCATGGGCAGACACAGACAGGAGAGGGCCCCTGTGCAAGAACTGTATATTGTCTCTTTATGTGTCTGACAGAGGTGGGTATGGACCCCCTTATTTCTTTGTCCCCTATGCGACTGCACAGGTTACACCAATGGTGTGTCCTCCCCTGGCTCCCAGGTATTACAGAACAGCTACATGGGGGAAATAAGTATTTGATCCCTTGCTGATTTTGTAAGTTTGCCCACTGACAAAGACATGAACAGTCTATAATTTTAAAGGTGGGTTAATTTTAACATTGAGAGATAGAATATCAAAAATAAAATCCAGAAAATCACATTGTATAAATTATATACATTTATTTGCATTTTGCAGTGAGAAATAAGTATTTGATCCCCTACCAACCATTAAGGCTATGTGCACATGTTCGGAATTGCCGCGGGAAATACGCATTTTTTTTGGTATGCGTATTCCCGCCAGAAACTAGCGTTTTGCAAGCGTAATTAGCTTGCAGAATGCTAGCGTTTTCCAAGCGATCTGTAGCATCGCTTGGAAAACTGATTAACAGGTTGGTCACACGAGTCAAACATAGTGTTTGACAAGTGTGACCAACTTTTTACTATTGATGCCACCTATGCCGCATCAGTAGTAAAAGATATAATGTTAAAAATAAAAAAATAAAAAATCTCACCTTCCTGCGGCCCCCGCAGCCTTCCTGGTCCTCGTGATGCTCCCGGCAACTCCCGTTCCCAGTGATGCCTGGCAACAATGACCCCAGATGATGTAGCATCACGCGAGACCGCCATGTCATCTGGGGTCATTGTCGCAAGGCATCCCTGGGAGCGTCGCTGAGGGTGGGAAAGCTGCGGGGGCCGCCGGAAGGTGAGAATATCACGATTTTTTATTTTAATTATTGTTTTAACAGGGATATGGTTCCCAGGACCTGGAGGAGAGTCTCCTCTCCTCCAGACCCTGGGTACCATCTGCACATGAAGCGCTCACTTTGCGTTTGGTGGGCATAGCCACATGTGGAAAGTAAGTGGTTCAATGCATTCCTATGGCGGCGGAATCGCCACGATTCCGCAAAAAGAATGAGCATGCTGTGTATTTTTCCGCGATGCGATTCCGCCACGGAAAAATACGCATTAGCACAGCATTGCAGAATCCTATAGAATATAATGGGTTGCGTTGTGTAAGCGTTTTTGCCGCGAAAAAACACTGCAAAAACGCTAACAATCCACAACGTGTGCACATAGCCTTTGAGTTCTGGCTCCTACAGACCAGTTAGACGCTCCTAATCAACTCTTTACCTGCATTAAAGACAGCTGTCTTACATAGTCTTATAAAAGACTCCTGTCCACAGACTCAATTAATCAGTCAGACTCTAACCTCTACAACACGGGCAAGACCAAAGAGCTTTCTAAGGATGTCAGAGACAAGATCATAGACCTGCACAAAGCTGGAATGGGCTACAAAACCATAAGTAAGACGCTGGGTGAGAAGGAGACAACTGTTGGGGCAATAGTAAGAAAATGGAAGAAATACAAAATGACTGACAACCAACATCAATCTGGGGAACAATGCAAAATGTCACCTCGTGGGGTATCCTTGTTCACGAGGAAGGTGAGAGATCAGCCTGAAACTGCACGGGGGATCTTGTTAATGATCTCAAGGCAGCTGGGACCACAGTCACCAAAAAACCATTGGTAACACATTACACCGTAAAGGTTTAAAATTCAGCAGAGCTCGAAAGGTCCCCTGCTCAAGAAGGCACATGTGCAGGTCCGTCTGACGTTTGCCAATTAACACCTTGATGATTCTGTGGTGATTGGGAGAAGGTGCTGTGGTCAGATGAGACAAAAATGGAGCTCTTTGGCATTAACTCAACTCGCAGTGTTTGGAGGAAGAGAAATGCTATCTGTGACCCAAAGAACACCGTCCCCACTGTCAAGCATGGGGTGGAAACATTATGTTTTGGGAGTGTTTCACTGCTAAGGGCACAGGACTACTTCACTGCATCAATGGGAGAATGGATGGAGCCATGTACCGTAAAATCCTGAGTGACAACCTCCTTCCTGCCGCCAGGACAATAAAAATGGGTCGGGCTGGGTCTTCCAGCAAGACAATGACCCAAAACATACAGCCAAGGAAACAAAGGAGTGGCTCAAACAGAAGCACATTAAGGTCATGGAGTGGCCTAGCCAGTCTCCAGACCTTAATCCCATAGAAAACTTATGGAGGGGGTTGAAGCTCCGAGTTACCAAGTGACAGCCACAAAATCTTAATGATTTAGAGATGATCTGCAAAGAGGAGTGGACCAAAATTCCTCCTGACATGTGCGCAAACATCATCATCAACTACAAAAAACGTCTGACTGCTGTGCTTGCCAACAAGGGTTTTGCCACAAAGTACTAGGTCTTGTTTGCCAGAGGGATCAAATACTTATTTCTCACTGCAAAATGCAAATACATTTATATAATTTATACAATGTGATTTTCTGGACTTTATTTTTGATATTCTATTTCTCAATGTTAAAATGAACCTACCCTATAAACTGTTCATGTCTTTGTCAGTGGGCAAACTTACAAAATCAGCAAGGGATCAAATACTTATTTCCCTCACTGTATGTCCACCCCCAGGTCCCAGGTATTACAAAACAGCTATGTCCACCCCTGGCTCCCAGGTATTACAGAATAGTTATGTCCACCCCTGGCTCTCAGGTATTACAGAATAGTTATGTCCACCCCTGGCTCTCAGGTATTACAGATCAATTATGTCACACCCTGGCTCTCAGGTATTACAGATCAGTTATGTCCACCCCTGGCTCTCAGGTATTACAAATCAGTTATGTCCACCCCTGTCTCCCAGGTATTACAGATCAGTTATGTCCACCCCTGGCTCCCAGGTATTACAGAACAGCTATGTCCACCCCTGTCTCCCAGGTATTACAGATCAGTTATGTCCACCCCTGGCTCCTAGGTATTACAGAACAGCTATGTCCACCCCTGGCTCCCAGGTATTACAGAACAGCTATGTCCATCCCTGGCTCCCAGGTATTACAGTACAGCTATGTCCACCCCCGGCTCCCAGGTATTACAGAACAGCTATGTCCACCCTCGGCTCCCAGGTATTACAGAACAGCTATGTCCACCCCCGTGTAATGATACTCCCATTTTTTGCCCACATTCAAAGTCCCTACCTGTTGTGAGCATGTTGGAAATGACTTCTGAGTTGGGGCTCCCTCTTGTGGTTGCTGAGGGTATTGAACCAGTGTTGAATAATAGAAGTCCATCACCTGCGAGCGATGACTGGTGATCAATTGTTGTTTCCTGGTTCATTTGGAAGTCAACTTGTGTCTTGCCTTCGTCTGCTACTTTCAGATAAGTTATTTGCTGCTTGTTTCAGATAAGTTATTTGCTGCTTGTTTCTATCGTGTTTGCTATTTTCATTTTTTGCCTGCACTTTTGTGGGAGGTTAGCCAGGTTCCCCTCCAGGGGCCTGTGCTACTTTCTGTTTTTCAGTAGCCACTGTTTATTTTTTCCATTGCTCTGTCCCTGCTATTTGAGTAGCTGCATGTTAGCCGCTTGGTCACACCAGAGATCTGATTTACCGGGTGGCGAGATCATGTGGTCTCAGCATTTTTTGAAATCAGAAGTGTTGGAATTTTTCTAGGGTTTTGCTGGCTTGCAGCTAGTATTCTATCCTGTCCTGTCCTATCTAAGCAGTATTTGGCCACAGTGTTTGCTCACTCTATTTTCTGCCTGCGTTTGTGTTTCTTCTTGTCTAACTGTCATTATATGTTTGGGGGCTACCTATTCCTTTGGGGCTCTACTCCGGGGCAGTTAGCTTTCCTGTTTCTATCTTCAGGTGTAGCTAATCTCTCCGGCTGTGCCGAGGCGTCTAGGTCACCGTAGGTACGTCCCACGACTTCTTCTAGCTGTGCGGTTAGTTTAGGGATCTGCAACCCATTAATTCCCAACCTCTCTGGGTGTTTGGCTGCCTTTTCTGTTTTTTGCTCCTGTCCTCCTCGGCTAACAAATCACAACACCTACCAGAACCTTCCACACACAATGAGCTCTACTACATCCATTAGGTTTTTGTAGACACACGCTGTGGGCTTTTGACCCCCTTCCCCTCTCCCTCCAGCTACACATACTCTGTGTAACGTGATACTAGGTTGCTAGCACCCACTGAGTAGTTATGGCCCAAGCTGGCTGAAGGCAGTTGGGAGAACATGTGCTCTATTGTTCATGTAAAAACTTAATATCAGGGCATATCTTGACCCTAGTTGGTGGTAGGAGTATGACAATTACATATTTGGGGTGTGCGTCGACCCAGCTACCCGGCCTGTAGTTTTCTAGAATCCAGCGTCAGCAGAATCCAAGAAACGAATTCCTACTTAGCCGACCCATCCAGGTACTTTGCGTCCTGCGGAGTTAGATGGTACCCTATGCGTCGCCGTAGGGGGTTCCATCTCTGAGTTATGCAATTCAGAAGTTTTGTAGCAAAATGTTCATTCTGCGAAAAGAGGAGTGCATCCATAGCTCCACCCACTTCAGTGATGTCACGACCAGAGGGTATAAGGTAGTGCTAGTTCATTTTGCTTCAGATTTGCCCTGAAACCTGATGCAGTGAAACTCTGTAATGCACTGTGACATGTTGACCATCCCCCAACCGCATGGTTTGCCTGAAATGATCTAATCAACTGTAAGTATTTGTCTTCCTTCTGTTAATCCTTTTTATTTTGTAATCATCTTGTACATATTTTCAATTGTCTCATGTTGTAATATCTTTTATACCTATTGTAAACACTGCCTACCTTTTTGGAGTAAAATATGAAATTACTAGTTTCGTTTCTCCTTGCTCTATAATGTACTGTCATGTCCTCCGAAGGGAATTACGCTACTAAATTGAGGTGGCCCCTGCCCCACATTATAGAACCAGAGGCTGGTGGCAGCAAGTGTGTGCTCTGCCTTGGGTAAAGCTGGCAGTGATGGAGTGGGTTTTAAAAGTGAATTGCCTGGCTGCGACTAGTAGTTATAATTCCATCGCTGCAGTGTGCCTAATGGCCAGTACACATCCAAGCAGGCCCGTCTGGCGACTAATTATCCTAGGTGCAGTTCCCTGACTGACTTGAGGGTAAGGTGGACGCCAGAGAGCTGCGAGTTCCTAAGCGGAACTGGAAAGTGGGATATACATAAATCCCTACAGTTGGTGACATATTGGTGGCAGAGGTGGGATAACTAAAATAAGCCCCCCCTGCAGTATAGTGTAAGGTCAATAGACTTGTTTGCTGTTGTTTCATCACATTTGGTGGCAGCGGTGGGATCATAATCCATATCCCCCGTGCCTCTGTTCCGTTTTCGTCACATTTGGTGGCAGCGGTGGGATCATAATCCGTATCCCCTGTGCGTCCGTCCTCCGTTTTCATCATTTGGTGGCAGCAGTGGGATCATAAACTGTATCCCCTGTGCCTCCGTTTTCGCTGCATTGGTGGCAGCGGTGGGATCATAAACCGTGACCCCCATGCCTCCATTTTCATCACATTGGTGGCAGCTGTGGGATCATAAACCGTGACCCCGGGGCCTCCGTCATGTTTCATCACATTTGGTGGCAGCGGTGGGATCATAAAACGTATCCCCCGTGCCTCCGTTTTTGTTACACCCCGACTCCCAAGTATTACACAACAGCTATGTCCACCCCTGGCTCCCAAGTATTACAGAACAGCTATGTCCACCTCTGGCTCCCAGGTATTACAAATCAGTTATGTCCACCCCTGTCTCCCAGGTATTACAGAACAGCTATATCCACCCCTGGCTCCCAGGTATTACAGATCGGTTATGTCCACCCCTGTCTCCCAGGTATTACAGAACAGCTATGTCCACCCCTGGCTCCCAGGTATTACAGATCGGTTATGCCCACCCCTGTCTCCCAAGTATTACAGAACAGCTATGTCCGCCCCTGTCTCCCAGGTATTACAGAACAGCTATGTCCACCCCTGGCTTCCAGGTATTACAGAACTACAATGTCCACCCCTGGCTTCCAGGTATTACAGAACAGCTATGTCCACCCCTGTCTCCCAGATATTACAGAACGGCAATGTCCACCCCTGGGGAGCAACCTGTGAAGCTCTAGTGAACTCCATGACCAAGAGAGTTAAGGCAGTACTTGAAAATAATGGTGGCCACACAAAATATTGGGCGCAGTTAGGCCGTTTTCACTTAGGGGTGTACTCACTTTTGTTGCCAGTAGTTTAGACTTTAGTGTCTGTGTTTTGAGTTTTTTAGAGGGCGCAACAAATTTACACTGTTATACAAGCTGAACACTGAATAGTTTACATTGTATCAAACTGTCAGCTCTTCAGTGTAGTTCCTTGAACAGATATAATAAAATATTTACAAAAATGTGCGGGGTGTACTCACTTATGTGAAATACTGTACATTCACCCCTGGCTCCCAGGTATTACAGAACAGTTTCTACTTTGGTGAATAGCATCAGCTGTTCTGCAGCACCCAGCAGCGGCTGCTACACTTTGAGTGGAGTTGCGATTTACAGCTACAATGTGTTTGCAACCGGTACCCGCCAGGGTCTGTCACAGCTGATTGGTGAGGATGATGGGTGTCAGAACCCAAATGTTCTGACATTGATTACCTATTTGCAGGATAGGTCATCAAGATATCAAGCTATAAATCCTGTATGCAAATTATCTCTAGTCTACAGACCACTACCTTCAATAGGTGACACTAGAAAACCAGCTTAAAGGGAATCTGCCAGCAGGTCTTTGCAAACTCACCTGAGAGCAACGTAATATAGGAAAAGAGACCCTGATTCCAGCGATGTGTCACTAAGTTTACTGGGTGCAGCAGATGTGATACAGTCAGAGTTTTTAAAATGTGTTATAAAGCAGAGTTCAGAAATCTGATCCCTCCCATGCCAGGCTCTTTATGTACATTGTATATTGACAGTGAGCTGCTTATCACAAGAGGAGGCGTGGTCCGACCAGGGCTCAGCTGTAGTCCAGGAAGTGATAATCTCCTGGTGATAGAACCTTCATTATATGGAAATTACAGAACACAGCCTAAGGCGGGGGTCACACTTGTGAGAAACTCGCACGAGTCTCGCACCTCAATACCCCGCAGTGCCGCCGGCACTCGGGACCGGAGTGTGCGGATGCATGTATTTCTATGCACCTGAACGCTCCGGTCCCGAGTGCCGCCGGCACTGCGGGGTATTGAGGTGCGAGACTCGTGCGAGTTTCTCACATGTGTGACCCCAGCCTCATAAGTGACACATCCCTTAAATCTGTGTTTCAGCTGCTACATTATGCTGCCCTCAGATTACATAGCAAAAACCTGCACTTTATGGCCCAGATTTCATACTGACCATAGAAGTCGATACGAATAATTTCAATGGTCTCCGTCCTACAAGTGCTGGCGTCCACATGAAATTCGATATCATGAGATCATCTAATGCACAATATAAAAAATCAGGGGCGGACATATCATTGGTGCAACCTGTGCAGCCGCACAGGGGCCCTAGAGGTAAGGGGCCTATTTATACCTCCAAAGTAGGTGGAATTGTGCATTATGAGGAACTATTGGACTGGAAAGGGCCCATATATTGTTCTCGCACAGGGGCCCTCTTCTGTCTGTGTCCACCAGTGTAAAAAATACTATTTTTTCATACCAAATAGCTATATTTGATTTACCTATTAGAAATATTGATTTTTAATAAGAATGCATGTGATATTAAGACATTTTGGGATCCCAGATCGGCTAGAAGCAGCTGTAGGTTTTCAAGGACTGATCTCAATGTCACCAGGTAGTCTGCCTCGCTGGAAGGACAGACTGCTAGGCGGCGCAGGTCCAGCAGGTGGCGCTGCAGAGAGGCTCGCACTGTGTCAGCTGCAGAGGAGAGAGGCTGAGCTCCTGAAGGGCATCAGATGAGAGCGGCAGAGGTGTAGACCAGGAGCTCCCGGAGCCCAGTCTTCGTCTCCACAGCGTCTTCCCCCCATTCTGCGCTGCTGAGCATGGAAAGCAAATTAAACTCCTCGTCCAACAGCAGAGATGAAGGCAATAACGTTTTCCAGGGGAAAGGAGAGAAAAGTCTGACAGCCAGCAGTTCCAGCGTGAAGGAGCATGGCAACTCCGTGTGCTTCAAAGCGGATGGCGAGGACCCCGTGGTCGGATTTGAGGATGCAGAGGGGCCCAGCAGGCAGTACGGGTTCATGCAGAGACAGTTCAGCTCTCTGATGCAGCCAGGAGTCAATAAATTCTCCCTCCGCATGTTTGGCAGCCAAAAGGCAGTGGAGAAAGAACAAGAAAGGGTTAAAACTGCGGGCGTTTGGATCATACACCCATATAGTGATTTCAGGTAATCTCATGCCAATCTCCCTCCTGTGTAATCCCGGCGTCCGGCGGGGCGGCACATGCCACAAGTAGCCCGGGGACTGGAGAGCCTGCCAGGCTGGGGACATGGTGTGTGGGGTCTCTCCTGGGGACATGGTGTGTGGGTCTCTCTGTGGTGGCCAGGATGTGTGGGGGTCTCTCCTGGTGACATGGTGTGTGGGGGTCTCTCCTGGGGACATGGTGTGTGGGGGGTCTCTCCTGGGGACATGGTGTCGTGGGGGTCTCTCCTGGTGACATGGTGTGTGGGGGGTCTCTCCTGGGGACATGGTCTGTGGGGGGTCTCTCCTGGGACATGGTGTGGGGGTCTCTCCTGGTGACATGGTGTGTGGGGTCTCTCCTGGGACATGGTGTGTGGGGGTCTCTCCTGGGGACATGGTGTGTGGGGTCTCTCCTGGTGACATGGTGTGTGGGGGTCTCTCCTGGTGACATGGTGTGTGGGGGGTCTCTCCTGGGGACATGGTGTGTGGGGGTCTCTCCTGGGACATGGTGTGTGGGGGTCTCTCCTGGGACATGGTGTGTGGGGTCTCTCCTGGGACATGGTGTGTGGGGTCTCTCCTGGTGGACATGGTGTGTGGGGGTCTCTCCTGGTGACATGGTGTGTGGGGTCTCTCCTGGGACATGGTGTGTGGGGGTCTCTCCTGGGGACATGGTGTGTGTGGGGTCTCTCCTGGTGACATGGTGTGTGGGGGTCTCTCCTGGGGACATGGTGTGTGGGGGTCTCTCCTGGTGACATGGTGTGTGGGGGTCTCTCCTGGTGACATGGTGTGTGGGGGTCTCTCCTGGGACATGGTTGTGGGGGTCTCTCCTGGTGACATGGTGTGTGGGGGGTCTCTCCTGGGACATGGTGTGTGGGGGGTCTCTCCTGGTGGACATGGTGTGTGGGGGTCTCTCCTGGTGACATGGTGTGTGGGGTCTCTCCTGGTGACATGGTGTGTGGGGGGTCTCTCCTGGGGACATGGTGTGTGGGGTCTCTCCTGGGGACATGGTGTGTGGGTCTCTCCTGGTGACATGGTGTGTGGGGTCTCTCCTGGTGACATGGTGTGTGGGGGGTCTCTCCTGGTGACATGGGTGTGGGGGTCTCTCCTGGGGACATGGTGTGTGTGGGGTCTCTCCTGGTGACATGGTGTGTGGGGGGTCTCTCCTGGTGACATGGTGTGTGGGGGTCTCTCCTGGGACATGGTGTGTGGGGTCTCTCCTGGTGACATGGTGTGTGGGGGTCTCTCCTGGGACATGGTGTGTGGGGGGTCTCTCCTGGTGACATGGTGTGTGGGGGGTCTCTCCTGGGGACATGGTGTGTGGGGTCTCTCCTGGTGACATGGTGTGTGGGGGTCTCTCCTGGTGACATGGTGTGTGGGGTCTCTCCTGGGACATGGTGTGTGGGGGTCTCTCCTGGGGACATGTGTGTGTGGGGTCTCTCCTGGGGACATGGTGTGTGTGGGGTCTCTCCTGGTGACATGGTGTTGTGGGGTCTCTCCTGGTGACATGTGTGTGGGGGGTCTCTCCTGGTGACATGTGTGTGTGGGGTCTCTCCTGGGGACATGGTGTGTATGGGGTCTCTCCTGGTGACATGTGTGTGTGGGGTCTCTCCTGGTGACATTGTGTGGGGTCTCTCCTGGTGACATGTGTGTGGGGGGTCTCTCCTGGTGACATTGTGTGGGGTCTCTCCTGGTGACATTGTGTGTATGGGGTCTCTCCTGGTGACATTGTGTGATGGGGTCTCTCCTGGTGACATTGTGTGTGTGGGGTCTCTCCTGGTGACATTGTGTGTGTGGGGTCTCTCCTGGTGACATTGTGTGTATGGGGTCTCTCCTGGTGACATTGTGTGTATGGGGTCTCTCCTGGTGACATTGTGTGTGTGGGGTCTCTCCTGGTGACATTGTGTGTATGGGGTCTCTCCTGGTGACATTGTGTGTATGGGGTCTCTCCTGGTGACATGTGTGTATGGGGTCTCTCCTGGTGACATTGTGTGTATGGGGTCTCTCCTGGTGATTGTGTGTAGGGGTCTCTCCTGGTGACATTGTGTGTATGGGGTCTCTCCTGGTGACTTGTATGGGGTCTCTGTGACATTGTATGGGTCTCTCCTGGTGACATTGTGTGTGTGGGTCTCTCCTGGTGACATTGTGTGTTTGGGGTCTCTCCTGGTGACATTGTGTATGGGGTCTCTCCTGGTGACATTGTGTGTGTGGGGTCTCTCCTGGTGACATTGTGTGTGTGGGGTCTCTCCTGGTGACATTGTGTATGGGGTCTCTCCTGGTGACATTGTGTGTGGGGTCTCTCCTGGTGACATTGTGTGTATGGGGTCTCTCCTGGTGACATTGTGATGGGGTCTCTCCTGGTGACATTGTGTGTGTATGGGTCTCTCCTGGTGACATTGTGTGAGTGTGTATGGGGTCTCTCTCTGTGGACATGTGTGTGTATGGGGTCTCTCCTGGTGACATTGTGTGTGTATGGGGTCTCTCCTGGTGACATTGTGTGTATGGGGTCTCTCCTGGTGACATTGTGTGTATGGGGTCTCTCCTGGTGACATGTGTGTGTGTATGGGGTCTCTCCTGGTGACATTGTGTTATGGGGTCTCTCCTGGTGACATTGTGTGTATGGGGTCTCTCCTGGTGACATTGTGTGTGTGGTATGGGGTCTCTCCTGGTGATTGTTGTATGGTCCTCCTGGATCTTGTGTGTATGGGGTCTCTCCTGGTGACATTGTGTATGGTCTCGTGTGTGTATGGGGTCTCTCCTGGTGACATTGTGTTATGGGTCTCTCCTGGGGACATTGTGTTATGGGGTCTCTCCTGGTGACATTGTGTAGTTGTGGGGGTCTCTCCTGGTGACATTGTGTGTATGGGGTCTCTCCTGGTGACATTGTGTATGATCTGTGTGTGTATGGGGTCTCTCCTGGTGACATTGTGTATGTGTGGTATGTCTGTGTTGTTGTGTATGGGGTCTCTCCTGGTGACATTGTGTATGGTTCTGTGTGTTTTATGGGGTCTCTCCTGGTGACATTGTGTATGGTCTGTGTTGTATGGGTCTCTCCTGGTGACATTGTGTATGATCTGTGTGTGTATGGGGTCTCTCCTGGTGACATTGTGTATGGTTGTGTGTGTATGGGGTCTCTCCTGGTGACATTGTGTATGGATCTTGTGTGTATGGGTCTCTCTGTGACATTGTGTATGATCTGTGTGTATGGGTCTCTCCTGGTGACATTGTGTATGATCTTGTGTGTATGGGGTCTCTCCTGGTGACATTGTGTATGGTTCTGTGTGTGTATGGGGTCTCTCCTGGTGACATTGTGTATGATCTGTGTGTATGGGTCTCTCCTGGTGACATTGTGTATGATCTGTGTGTTATGGGTCTCTCCTGTGACATTGTGTATGGTCTGTGTGTGTATGGGGTCTCTCCTGGTGACATTTGTGTATGTTTGACTGTGTGTTGTATGGGTCTCTCCTGGTGACATGTTTGGTTGTGTGTATGGTCTTCTGTGATGTGTGTATGGGGTCTCTCCTGGTGACATTGTGTATGGATCTGTGTGTGTATGGGGTCTCTCCTGGTGACATTGTGTATGGATCTGTGTGTGTATGGGGTCTCTCCTGGTGACATTGTGTATGATCTGTGTGTGTATGGGGTCTCTGCATGTGATGACTTGTGTATGGGTCATCTCCTGGTGACATGTGATGACTGTGGGTAGGTCTCTCCTGGTGACATTGTGTATGTCTGTGTTATGGGTCTCTCCTGGTGACATTGTTATGATCTGTGTGTGTATGGGGTCTCTCCTGGTGACATTGTGTATGGATCTGTGTGTGTATGGGGTCTCTCCTGGTGACATTGTGCTATGGATCTGTGTGGTGTATGGGGCTCTCCTGGTGACATTGTGTATGGATCTGTGTGTGTATGGGGTCTCACCTGGTGACATTGTGTATGGATCTGTGTGTGTATGGGGTCTCTCCTGGTGATCTGCCATAGCAGGAACGTATCAGGACTGCAGTAACTTTATATAATGTGAAGCAGCAGTTCAGGCTGTTATGGAAATGTCAGCTCAATGTCAAGTCTGATCATAGTGCGCTAGATGGCTGCTTTCAGCTTTAGATATTATGTTGCTTCTGTTCTGTTAGTGCACAGAAGGTGCATTCTAATATTTACACTCTACACTTACAGCATTGGGCTGTACTTCAGATGGATTCAGTTGACACATGTAAGAATGCCATCATAGTATATACTATATGAGAAACACCAATCTTATATACTTATCAGAAGCGCAATCATGTTAACTATATGGAAGCGCCAACATCAGTATATACTATATGAGAACGCCAACATTAGTATATACTATATGAAAATGCAAACATCAGTATATACTGTATACGAAACGCCAAGATTAGTATATACTATAACAGCTATGTCAACATTAGTATATATTATATGACCATTGTCATCATTAGTATACACTATATGACAATGCAACATTAGTATATACTATATGAGAAACGCCAACATTACTATATACTATAAAGCAATGCCAACATTAGTATATACTATAGAGCAATGCCACATTAGTATATACTATATGAACAATGCCAACATTAGTATATACTATATGAGAAACGCCAACATTACTATATACTATAAGAGCAATGCCAACATTAGTATATCTATATGACATTGCCAACATTAGTATATACTATAAGAGCATGTCAACATTAGTATATACTCTATGAGCAATGCCAACATTAGTATATACTATAAGAGCAGTGTCAACATTAGTATATACTATAAGCAGTGTCACATTAGTATACTATAAGAGCAGTGTCAACATTAGTATATACTATATGAGCAGTGTCAACATTAGTATATACTCTATGAGCAATGCCAACATTAGTATATACTATAAGAGCAGTGTCAACATTAGTATATACTCTATGAGCAATGCCAACATTAGTATATACTATATGAGCAGTGTCAACATTAGTATATATCTATGAGCAATGCCAACATTAGTATATACTATATGAGCAGTGTCAACATTAGTATATACTCTATGAGCAGTGTCAACATTAGTATATACTATAAGAGCGTGTCAACATTAGTATACATATATGAGCAATGCCAACATTAGTATATACTATATGAGCAATGCCAACATTAGTATATACTATATGAGCAGTGTCAACATTAGTATATACTCTATGAGCAATGCCAACATTAGTATATACTATAAGAGCAGTGTCAAACATTAGTATAACTCTATGAGCAATGCCAACATTAGTATATACTATATGAGCGTGTCAACATTAGTATACACTTATGAGCAATCCCACATTAGTATATACTATATGAGCAATACCAACATTAGTATATACTATATGAGAAACGTCAACATTAGTATATACTTATGAGCAGTGTCAACATTAGTATATACTCTATGAGCAATGCCAACATTAGTATATACTATAAGAGCAGTGTCAACATTAGTATATACTCTATGAGCAATGCCAACATTAGTATATACTATAAGAGCAGTGTCAACATTAGTATATACTCTATGAGCAATGCCAACATTAGTATATACTATATGAGCAGTGTCAACATTAGTATATACTCTATGAGCAGTGTCAACATTAGTATATACTATATGAGCAGTGTCAACATTAGTATATACTCTATGAGCAGTGTCAACATTAGTATATACTATAAGAGCGGTGTCAACATTAGTATATACTCTATGATGCAATGCCAACATTAGTATATACTATATGAGCAATGCCAATGTATACTATATAGACGCCAATTATATAACTATATGAGAAACGCCAACATTAGTATATACTCTATGAGCAATGTCAACATTAGTATATACTATAAGAGCAATGCCAACATTAGTATATACTATCTGAACATTGCCAACATTAGTATATACTATATGAGAAACGCCAAAATTAATATATACTATATGAGAAACACCAACATTACTTTATACTACAGTATATGAGCAGTGCCAACATTAGAATATACTGTGTCATGTCAACATTAGTATACTGTATGTGTCATGTCAGCATTAGAATATACTGTATTTGTGATGTAAGTATTTGAAGATACTGTATGTCTGATGTCAGCATTAAAATATAGTGTATGTGTGATGTCAGCATGAGAAGATACTGTTGAGTTTTCTCTTCCTTAGAATGTACAATATGAGCATTTGAATAATTAGAATGTAATATATGAGCACTCTATTCCATTCTATTTTATATGAATTCTATTAGAATGCTACAAAGAATGAACATTATATACATTAGACTATACAGTATGAGAATTGTGATCAGTGGTATATACTGTATCAGCATGCCGAACATTAGAATGTAATCTATGAGCTTTCTATACAGTAACATAATGAATGAGCATTGAACAAAGTCAGACATCAATTTATTAACTATAGAGAATGTGCATTGGTTTAAAAAAACATATACCGTTAGCATTCCATTATATCTGAGATTTCTGTTCCATACTATGTACAGTATGAGCGTCCTGTTCAGTCCAATATTACGTATCAGCAGTGTATTCTATACTATGTACAGTATGAGCGTCCTGTTCAGTCCAATATTACGTATCAGCAGTGTTTCTATACTATGTACAGTATGAGCGTCCTGTTCATTACAATATTACATAACAGCAGTGTATTCTATACTATGTACAGTATGAGCCTCCTGTTCAGTCCAATATTACATATCCGCAGTGTATTCTATACTATGTACAGTATGAGCGTCCTGTTCAGTCCAATATTACGTATCAGCTGTGTATTCTATACTATGTACAATATGACAGTCCTGTTCAGTCCAGTATTAGGTATTAGCTGTGTATTTTATACTATGTACAGTATGAGCGTCCTGTTCAGTACAATATTACGTATCAGCAGTGTAATTTATACTATGTACAGTATGAGCGTCCTGTTCAGCCCAATATTACGTATCAGCAGTGTATTCTATACTATGTACAGTATGAGCGTCCTGTTCAGTCCAATATTACGTATCAGCAGTGTATTTTATACTATGTACAGTATGAGCGTCCTGTTCAACCCAATATTACATATCAGCAGTGTATTCTATACTATGTACAGTATGAGCGTCCTGTTCAGTCCAATATTACGTATCAGCAGTGTATTCTATACTATGTACATATGAGCCTCCTGTTCAGTCCAATATTACGTATCAGCAGTGTATTCTATACTATGTTCATATGAGCGTCCTGTTCAGCCCAATATTACGTATCAGCAGTGTATTCTATACTCTGTACAATATGAGCCTCCTGTTCAGTCCAATATTACGTATCAGCAGTGTATTCTATACTATGTACAGTATGAGCCTCCTGTTCAGTCCAATATTACGTATCAGCAGTGTATTCTATACTATGTACAGTATGAGCCTCCTGTTCAGTCCAATATTACGTATCAGCAGTGTATTCTATACTATGTACATATGAGCCTGTTCAGTCCAATATTACGTATCAGCAGTGTATTCTATACTATG
Organism: Oophaga sylvatica; assembly: GCA_033576555.1. Lineage (NCBI taxonomy): Eukaryota > Metazoa > Chordata > Amphibia > Anura > Dendrobatidae > Oophaga > Oophaga sylvatica. The sequence continues at coordinate 946,341,414 of JARQOD010000001.1, read as the reverse complement.
TACAATATGAGCCTCCTGTTCAGTCCAATATTACGTATCAGCAGTGTATTCTATACTATGTACAGTATGAGCGTCCTGTTCATTCAATATTACGTATCAGCAGTGTATTCTATACTATGTACAGTATGAGTTTCCCGTTCGCCCAATATTACGTATCACTGATGTACTCTATCTATGTACAATATGAGCATCCTGTTCAGTCCAATATTACGTATCAGCAGTGTATTCCATACTATGTACAGTATGAGCGTCCTGTTCAGTCCAATATTTCGTATCAGCAGTGTATTCTATACTATGTACAGTATGAGCGTCCTGTTCAGTCCAATATTTCGTATCAGCAGTGTATTCTATACTATGTACAGTATGACCATCCTTTTCAGCCCAATATTACGTATCAGCAGTGTATTCTATGCTATGTACAGTATGAGCGTCCTGTTCATTACAATATTACGTATCAGCGTGTATTCTATACTATGTACAGTATGAGCGTCCTGTTCATCCAATATTACGTATCAGCAGTGTATTCTATACTATGTACAGTATGACGTCCTGTTCAGCCCAATATTACGTATCAGCAGTGTATTCTATACTGTTACAGTATGAACGTCCTGTTCATTACAATATTACGTATCAGCAGTGTATTCTAAACTATGTACAGTATGAGCGTCCTGTTGGCCCAATATTACGTATCTGCAGTGTATTCTATACTATTCACAGTATGACCGTCCTGTTCGCCCAATATTACTATCAGCAGTGTATTCTATACTATATATAGTATGAGCGTCCTGTTCATTACAATATTACGTATCAGCAGTGTATTCTATGCTATGTACAATATGAGCATCCTGTTCAATCCAATATTACTTATCAGCGTGTATTCTATACTATGTACAGTATGAGCGTCCTGTTCAGTCCAATATACGTATCAGCAGTGTATTCTATACTATGTACAGTATGAGGTCCTGTTCAGCCCAATATTACATATCCGATGTATTCTATACCATGTACAGTATGAGCGTCCTGTTCAGCCCAATATTACGAATCCGCAGTGTATTCTGTGCTATGTACATTATGAGCGTCCTGTTCAGCCCAATATTACGTATCAGCAGTGTATTCTATACTATGTACAGTATGAGCGTCCTGTTCAGCCCAATATAACATTCAGCAGTGTATTCTATACTATGTACAGTATGAGCGTCCTGTTCAGTACAATCATACGTATCAGGAGTGTATTCCATACTATGTACAGTATGAGCGTCCTGTTCAGTCCAGTTTACGTATCAACAGTGTATTCTATACTATGTACAGTATGAGCATCCTGTTCAGTCCAGTATAAGGTATTAGCGTGTATTCTATACTATGTACAGTATGAGCGTCCTGTTCAGTACAATCATACGTATCAGCAGTGTATTCTATACTATGTACAGTATGAGCGTCCTGTTCAGTCCAATATAGTATCAGCAGTGTATTCTATACTATGTACAGTATGAGCATCCTGTTCAGTCCAATATTAGGTATCAGCATGTGTATTTCTATACTATGTACAGTATGAGTGTCCTGTTCAGTCCAATATTACGTATCACAGTGTATTCTATACTATGTACAGTATGAGCGTCCTGTTCAGTCCAGTATTAGGTATCAGCAGTGTATTCTATACTATGTACAGTATGAGCGTCCTGTTCAGTACAATCATACGTATCAGCAGTGTATTCTATACTATGTACAGTATGAGTGTCCTGTTCAGTCCAATATTACGTATCATAGTGTATTCTATACTATGTACAGTATGAGCGTCCTGTTCAGTCCAGTATTAGGTATCAGCAGTGTATTCTATACTATGTACAGTATGAGCGTCCTGTTCAGTACAATCATACGTATCAGCAGTGTATTCTATACTATGTACAGTATGAGCTTCCTGTTCAGTCCAATATTAGGTATTAGCTGTGTATTCTATACTATGTACATATGAGCTTCCTGTTCAGTCCAATATTAGGTATCAGCAGTGTATTCTATACTATGTACAGTATGACCGTCGTGTTCAGTCCAATATTACTTGTCAGCAGTGTATTCTATACTATGTACAGTATGAGCGTCCTGTTCAGTCCATATTAGGTATAGCTGTGTATTCTATACTATGTACAGTATGAGGTCCTGTTCAGTCCAATATTACGTATCAGCAGTGTATTCTATACTATGTACAGTATGAGCCTCCTGTTCAGTCCAATATTAGGTATACAGAGTGTATTCTATACTATGTACAGTATGAGCGTCCTGTTCAGTCCAATATTAGGTATCAGCAGTGTATTCTATACTATGTACAGTATGAGCTCCTGTTCAGTCCAATATTAGGTATTAGCTGTGTATTCTATACTATGTACAGTATGAGCTTCCTGTTCAGTCCAATATTAGGTATCAGCAGTGTATTCTATACTATGTACAGTATGAGCGTCCTGTTCAGTCCAATATTACATAGCAGTGTATTCTATACTATGTACAGTATGACGTTCGTGTTCAGTCCAATATTACTTGTCAGCAGTGTATTCTATACTATGTACAGTATGAGCGTCCTGTTTAGCCAATATACGTATCAGCAGTGTATTCTATACTATGTACAGTATGAGCGTCCTGTTCAGTCCAATATTACGTATCAGCAGTGTATTCTATACTATGTACAGTATGACGTCCTGTTCAGTCCAATATTACATATCAGCAGTGTATTCTATACTATGTACAGTATGAGCGTCTGTTTAGCCCAATATTACGTATCAGCAGTGTATTCTATACTATGTACAGTATGAGCGTCCTGTTCAGCCAATATTACGTATCAGCAGTGTATTCTATACTATGTACAGTATGAGCGTCCTGTTCAGTCCAATATTACATATCAGCAGTGTATTCTATACTATGTACAGTATGAGCGTCCTGTTCATTACAATCATACGTATCAGCGGTGTATTCTATACTATGTACAGTATGAGCGTCCTGTTCATTACAATATTACGTATCAGCGGTGTATTCTATACTATGTACAGTATGAGCGTCCTGTTCAGTCCAATATTACATATCAGCAGTGTATTCTATACTATGTACAGTATAAGCATCCGGTTCAGTCTAATGTTATGCATCAGCATTGTATTGTATACTGTGTACACTATGAGTTTCCTGTACATTACAATACTAGATAGAGGCCCGATGCTATCGTATCGTGAGGGCGGTAATGTAACAATGGAGGCAGGCTTTGCAGCGTTGAGACTCTCTTCCCCCATGTGCTCACCCACCTATCAGGATACATTTTGTGAGGTAAAATATTGTTTAAAAACAGTCAGTGAAATATTTTACCTCACAAAATGAATCCTCTGTCATCCCCTGCTGTAATGTCAGTATTGTGTTTGCTTACGGCGTATGCAGTATGTATGTGTGTGTGGTGCGTACGGCGTAAATTGTGTGTGTGTGGTGCGTACGGCGTATACAGTGTGTGTGTGGTGCGACGGTGTTCCGCTGGTAGTACTGTGCAATAGGTTGTTACCAGCAGCAGTTTCCATTTTGAGTCACCCATCACTTGGGTATAACAATATGGCGGTCGATGAATTTCCTCCGCTTGGAATTCTGGGATACGATGACGTATGGACAGAAAAGGAAATGAAAACATTACAAGGCAATTATATAAATAGATATTACGTATCAGCATTGTATTGTATACATTACAGTATGCGTTTCCTGTTCATTACAATACTAGATGGAGGCCCGATGCTATCGTATCATGAGGGCGGTAATGTAATGATGGAGGCAGGCTTTGCAGCGTTGAGAATCTTTCCCCCATGTGCTCACCCACCTATCTGGATACATTTTGTGAGGTAAAATATTGTTTAAAAACTGTCAGTGAAATATTTTACCTCACAAAATGAATCCTCTGTCATCCCCTGCTGTAATATCAGTGTTGTGTTTTGCTTACAGCGTATACACTGTCTGTGTGTGTGTACGGCATAAACTGTTTGTGTGTGTGTCGTGAATACGGCGTATACAGTCTGTATGTGGCGCGTACGGCGTATACAGTGTATGTGTGTGTGGTGCGTACGGCGTGTATAGTGTATGTGTGTATGTGTGTGTGTGTGTGTGTGGGGTGGTGCGACGGTGTTCCGCTGGTTGTACCACGCAATAGGTTGGTACCAGCAGCAGATTCGATTTTGAGATACCCATCACTTGGGTGTCCCAATCTGGCGGTCGGTGAACTTCCTCCGCTCGGAATTCTGGGATACGGTGACATGTGGACAGAAAAGGAAATGAAAACATTACAAGGCAAATATATAAATAGATATTACGTTTCAGCAGTGTATTCTATACTATGTACAGTATGAGCGTCCTGTTCAGTCCAATATTACGTATCAGCAGTGTATTCTATACTATGTACAATATGAGCCTCTTGTTCAGTCCAATATTATGTATCAGCAGTGTATTCTATACTATGTACAGCAGGGTCGACAAACCCGGGCGCCAGGTCGCCAGTGGCGCCTAGAAAATCATGCCTGGCGCCTGGGGAATTTGATTAGCACCAGCTCCTCCTGCACCGTCTGCAGGGCCGGCGTCAGGCAGGCGGGGGGCCCACTCGCCGTCGGGCACCCCGGCGCCCGTTAGCGTGTCAGCGCCGCCACTGGGCCCCCCCGCTTGCTCAGGGCCCGGCAGCAGCCGGCGCAATACTTACCTCTCCCCGTGCCTCCGCTGCCACAGCTCCGAGCTCCAGAGGGCGCCTGCGCCGGGGCTTCCTCTCTCACAGCAGCGCCGCTGAATGACGTCATCATTCAGCGGCTGGCTGTGGCAGAGAGTGCGCTGACGTCGGACAGGTGAGGCGTGTGTGTGTGTGCCTGCTTGTGTGTATGTGAGAGAGTGCTGCCTTGCGGTGCTGTATCTGTCATGGTGGTGGGGGGAGGCAGTGATGGTGGTGAGGAGGCAATGATGATGATGATGATGGGGAGGCAATGATAATGGGAAGGCGATGATGATGATATTAATGGGGAGGCAATGATGATGATGATGGGGAGGCAATGATAATGGGAAGGCAATGATGATGATGATATTAATGGGGAGGCAATGATAATGATGATGATGGGGAGGCAATGATAATGGGAAGGCAATGATGATGATATTATTGGGGAGGCAATGATAATGGGAAGGCAATGATGATGATATATTAATGGGGAGGCAATGATAATGATGATGATTGGGAGGCAATGATAATGGGAAGGCAATGATGATGATGATATTAATGGGTAGGCAATGATGATGATAGGGAGATAATGATGATGATGATGGGCAGGCAATGATGATGAGGGGAGGAAATGATGATGATAATGGGCAGGCAATAATGATGATAATGGAGAGTCTTTCCACAGCGCCCTTTCCTGAGCCGTAACAGTGCAGAACGCAGCACAGTGTAGAGGAGAGCTCCATATTTTGTATGGAGCATTATATGTGGTCCAGTATTCTGTATGGAGCATTATATTGGGTCCAGTATTCTGTATGGAGCATTATATGGGGGATCGCGGGGTGACATCCTGCATGAGGTATTATATGGGTGATGAGGGGGAGACTATGTGGTGCCCATAATATTGTATGGAGGACTGTACTGTCCAGTCTGTACTGTGCACTGTGAGGATTTGGCGGTTTTTGAGCTAATGTACAATTTACAATAGGTATCAGTCATGTAATGGAAGAAGAGAAATGTTTGGCGTTGTGCTGTACCCATATTTCTCTGCAGTATCTGTGCATCATGAATCGTGGTCTGTGTTAAGGGGCCTGCTGAGACTCTTTCGCCTGGGGCCCATAAAAACCTGGAGCCGACCCTGGCCGTCTGGATTGCCTCCGCTGCGCTGATTGGCTGCCACCATAATTCTGTGTACTGCCGTTAGCCACTAGCGGCACGTTTGTTATGGGAGGCTTCCCCAAAGCACCTTAGGAAATGTAGTTTTTCTGCACATCATTTTCCTATCTATTAGGTTAAAAAAAACTACAATTCCCAGCTTCAGCTCTAAAATCACAAGGCATGTTCATGGCCACAAAAGCAAAGTGAAAACACTAAAATGTTGCCTAAAATCTAATATATCAAAATATAATATTTATTATCTTTAGAAGTTAAATGTTTATAACGTTTGTAATTTTTTTTGTTAAATTAAAAACCAGTTTGTTAAAAAAAAATTCTGGCTCCTAATTTTTTGCTGGCTCCTAGATTCTGAACAACTTTGTCGACCCTGGTATATGTGGCCATTTATATATGGAGCAGTATATGGGACCAATTACATATGGAGCATCTTATGGGTCCAATTACATATGGAGCATTTTATGAGGCTCATTATTCTGTACAGAGCATTATATGGGTCCATTATTCAGTATGGAACACTATGTGGGCTCATTATTCTGTATGGAGCATTATGTGGTGCCCATAATACTGTATGGAGCAATAGATGGGCTCATTATTCTGTATGGAGATCTACGTGTGTCCAAAATACTGTATGAAGCAATATATGGGGCTCATATTCTGTATGAAGCACTATGTGGTGCCCATAATACTGTATGGAGGACTACTCTGTCTAATTTCTGAGCTTTTGGGTATCACTCATGTAATGTAAGAAGTGAAATTTTTGGCATTGTACTACACCTATATTTCTCTGCCATATCTGTGCATATGAATTGTGGTATGCGTTAAAGGGCCCACTGAGACTCTTTCGCCCGGGCCACGAAAACCTGGCCGCCCTGCAGTCCAATATTACGTATCAGCAGTGTATTCTATACTATGTACAGTATGAGCGTCCTGTTCAGTCCAATATTACATATCAGCAGTGTATTCTATACTATGTACAGTATGAGCGTCCTGTTCAGTCCAATATTACATATCAGCAGTGTATTCTATACTATGTACAGTATGAGCGTCCTGTTCAGTTCAATATTACATATCAGCAGTGTATTCTATACTATTTACAGTAGGAGCATCCTGTTCAGTTCAATATTGCTTTAGCACATTCTGTTCCTTACTATGTACAGTATGAACCTACATTATTATTAACCCCTTTCCGACATTGGGTGTTATAGTACGCTGATGTCAGACTCCCCTTCAGCGCCGGAGCCCGCAACCTTCCGGGCACATCACAGCTGTTAACTAGTTAAATGACAATGTCAATTTCTGACAGCAGCATTTAACTCGTCCTTACCGGAAGCTCATTGGTAATCCCGCCAATTGGTGACCCCATCACATGATCGCGGGTCGCTGATGGGTCGGCATGACATCCAGAGGTCTGAAGCATCTGAGCATCGCGTTTGTGTTAGGGTATGGTTCCACGGTCCGGAACCAAAGCCCTTTGGACGGAGCGGAAACCCCGCTCCGCCCAAAGCCCCGCCCCCTTCTGAACGCGCGGTGATTCCAGATGTATTCATTGAATACATGCGGAATCCCCGCACCGCTACACAGGACTGTGCTATTTACCTTGCGGCGACGCTCCGTCGCCGCTAGGTAAATAGACATGCTGTGATCTGAAAAGACGCACCGCATGTCCGGTTTCGTGGATGTGTCACCAGCGTAATCGGACGCATAGGGGAGATGGAATTTCATAAAATCCCCTCTACTATGCAGGAACATCTGACCACTGCGGACTAAACTCTGCGGTAGGACGCAGCGTTCAATCCGCAGCTAATCCGGATGGTTTCCGCTACGTGGAAACATACCCTAGCAGAGACGATCGAAGTACTGCGGCTTCCAGTCACCCATGGAGACTATTGAAGCATGCAAAAAGTAAAAAAAAAGGGTTTAAAAATATAAAAATATAACATTTAAAATCATTTCCCTTTCACCCCATTCAGAAAAAAAAAATATACACATATTTGGTATTGCCGAATTCAGAATTGCCTGATCTATCAATATAAAAAAAATTAAACCTATCGCTATATGGCGTAGCGAGAAACAAATTCAGAACGTCGGAGTTAAGTTTTTTTGGTCACATTGCAATAAAATGCAATAACGGGCAATCAAAAGATTGTATCTACACCAAAATGGAATCAATAAAAACAGCAGCTCGGCACTCAAAATTAAGCATTTACCCTGCCCAAGATTGCAAATAATTTAGACTCTACAGGTCTTTTTTTTCACCAATTTTTGGATTTTTTTTTCACCACTTAAATAAAAAAAAGAACTTAGACATGTTTGGTGTCTATGAACTCGTAATGACCTGGAGAATAATAATGGGAGGTTTTAGAATTTACTTCTGAACATGGTAATAAAAAACAAAAACAAAATACAACTGTGGAATTGCACTTTTTTTTTGCAATTTCACCGCACTTGAATTTTTTTTTACCGTTTTCCAGTACATGACATGTTAAAACCAATACTGTCGTTCAAATGTACAACTTGTCCCGCAAAAAAAACAAGCCCTCACATGGCCATATTGACCAAAAAATAAAAAAAGGTTATGGCTCTGGGAAGAAGGGGGGGGAAGCAAAATATGAAAATGCAAAAACTGAAATACCTATTGTCATTAAGGGGTTAATATAAACAATCTTAGCTTACTATTGAACATACTGTACAGAATTCTACTCGTTACATTATGACGTGTGGACATTGTGTTAATTAGAATGTTCAGCCTCAGCGTTCTCCCCATTACAATTTGCGGAGTGCTCATACAACTTAAGACTTTAGTGCTACTCACACTATGTCTTCTCACTGTTATGAAGAGCCTGTATCTGCAGAGCGTGATTTATAGACTGCATGTGACAATGACCTGGAAACTAGTCCATGCTCGTAACAAGGGAATAGCATACATATGTATGACCACGGGAAGGTATGGCAAGAGGGCGCCAGGAGATTGTGGAAATAAAGCGCACTCTGGCATAGCTGGGTTGTTTGCCCCTTCTCATCTGCTGTTATTAAACTAATTCAATAATTGATTGCTCATAATATTACTTGCACCATATTTTGTTGAATTCATTTCCAATAAATAGATTGATTAGATATGTGGAGAACTTTGGACATTAAAGCTAGAGGAGTCTCTGTCAGCAGTGAGTCCTTGTCACGGGTGTGTCGCCACGAAGATCGTCACGATTACACAGCCTGACTTCTCGCAGCTGAGTGCTTTGTGTTTTTCGGCAGTGAGGGAGTTAATTCTCTCTGTGCTAGATGAGGCCCAGCCTCGCCCAGCTGCAGTCAATGCTGCAGTAGTGGGACTCCTTCAAATACCTGCCGGTCTGTTAGGGAAGTTGTCGGTGAAAGCATTCCTTGCAGACAAACAGAGCGGCTCGTGGTATTTTGGAGTTTGGAGTGAAGTGGACTTGGTGTGGTTTTTTCCCTTCCTCGCTTTATCATTTATCTCCTTACCCGTTTGTGTTCCCTCTGTTGTTTTGGTGTGAGTTTTTGTATGCTAGGTGGTTTTGGTTTTCCCCTTGTACTGTCTCGTTCGTCTAGTACTGTGTTGGCTTATATTATCCTGTCCCCTGTTGTTGTGATCAGGGTCCTTCTCAGGACTAGATTACTGAGGTTCAGGGATCCTCAGGAGGTAGGGGTTACGCTGGCGGCCTGGACCTCTGCACCTTTAACAGTACCTCCAGGTAGAGGGATTAGTCAGGACCCCAGCTTAGGATCAGCTTAGGCCCCTGACCTCCTGTACACAGAGACAGCGTGACAGTCCTCCATTAGAATCCAGGATCCCTGGCAGGGTGAGGATCAGCACTGGCGCTGTCCGTGGTGCTGGAGCCCACACTGATCTCTGCTCTGTATCACATCCGCTCTATAGTTTAGTATCATAAAGTAAATGAAATATTGACTCTGTATGACCAGATTATTCTCTATATCAATCATTTTACTTACAGGAAAAATAGATCATACTATAAATAGGCGGCTTTAGTCCTACACCTGGCAAATAGTTTATAGTTATACTTTTATGCGTTTTTCTTTTCTGGAAACTTGTCTTATGTGGATTATATGGTGCAAAATCACCGATAACATGCGTTATAAGTTATGTTTTGGTTTTTTTTTTAGTTAGAATTTTTATTGAAAAGTTTTTAAAGATAATTCACAGAAAGTAATCTTACAAAACATACACATATGAATGGTATGACAAATTACTACTTTACCATGTTATAAGATGTTTGACCTTAGACATACAAGTCCCTCCATTTATCACTTTTTTTTTTTAAATAAGTGAACATAGCGACATAATCTACCAATATATTCTTGAAAGGTCCAATTTACATTACACTAAGTAAAAGCGACCAATAAGGTCTAATAATTAGAAGACTATTGCCACAACATCCAGACCGAACACAAATGCAGACTAGAGACGTAGGACAGAAACACAAAGGGACATCTGATAGAAGAGTAATGAGTATTATCAGGAAATTACCAATATAGAGCAATAAGACACCTGGCCGCGGTTAGTAGGTGTAATAGCAGATTAGCCGAGTCCTTCCCCATCCCCCTAGGGGTAATATGTAAAATGTTTATCAAGAGGTCTAATGAAATTTCAGTATGCAATACCTATTGAACCATATTTTTAACCAATCCCAAAACCCCTTCAGACTGGAACAAGACAAAAAAATGTGCGGCAAACAACCCTGAGAGGATCTACATCACCAACACATATCCGATATCTCTGGATTGAGTTTATGTAATAAAACTGGTTTATGATACCAATACATCAAAATCTTGTACTGGTTCTCTATGTAGAGACTGCACATTGAAGTTTTACCAGCCTTGTTCCACACTGCCTGCGAGGTCTGAGGCGACAATTCCTTACCCAAGAAAGACTCGCATCTGGCCATATACAAATGCCTTGGAAACTGAACTCCCAATGGAAAAAGTTATGTAATGTGACAGACTCCTGTCTGCACAGACAATACGGAATGGAATTGATGTGAAAAGATGCATTCGGCCATACTCTGTCAGTACTGCCGTCTGAGAAATTTTCTGCCTGATACAAAAAATAATAACTCATTTAGTTTACTACTGACATGGTATATTATGTAGAAGTATTTGAGCGTCTTCATTCCAGACTTAGCTTCATTAATAACAATTGATATCATTGCCTTTGAACCACTCCGGATTTTGCTCCTGTATCTTTAATGTGATATAGCAAAGTAGCGTAAAGTATGCTCAGAACATATCAATTGCCTAAAGCGCCCAACCTTTGCCCAGAATATCCTTTTGGTATGAAAGCTCTGGAGGGAAAGAATGCAGAAAATAGGGTGACCCTATTAGAGGAGTATAAAAAGTAAAAAATATGGTAATACTCACGTAGCGCATAGCGTAGTTAACCTGCTGCCTCGTGGTAAAATTCACCAGAATTCTGGTGAAGACTGTCCTTTTGGTTTGGGCGATGTAGACTTGTATAATTGAAACTATATATAGAACTGTATACTTTTCTTTTTGAAGTATAGAGCATCAAAGGCCGATGTATTAATGACATGACATTGGCACTCGGTATGACGACTACATGCTTTTTTCAAAAAAATCCTTCGTATAAGGTACAATGCACTTTATTTATTGTGCAGATATGTATAACCGTATCCCCATACAATCCATTCATAAAGAAAACAAAATGTTTCCATGTTCATTAACAACAACAACAACAATTACGTAAATATTTATGTCACTGTCTGCACTAAAAATACAATGTCTCATTTATGCACAAAAACAGATGCCGGGATCACTTGCTTTGGTGTTTGTCATCTGGTAGAAAACAATGAGATATCCAAATTAAGAAATATATTTACAGGATACTGAAAAATAAGTGGTGCAAGAGGATTTATTGTGAAATTATTTTGGTTCCTTCACATGTACATCAGATGCCTCATCATCAAAAATTCAGTCATTTCCACTGGTACATTATAGCTACATACAGATAATAATAATAATCTTTATTTTTATATAGCGCTAACATATTCCGCAGCGCTTTACAGTTTGCACACATTATCGTTGCTGTCCCCGATGGGGCTCACAATCTAGATTCCCTATCAGTATGTTTTTGGAGTGTGGGAGGAAACCGGAGTACCCGGAGGAAACCCACGCAAACACGGGGAGAACATACAAACTCCTTGCAGATGTTGTCCTAGGTGGGATTCGAACCCAGGACTCCAGCGCTGCAAGGCTGTAGTGCTAACCACTGAGCCACCGTGCTGCCCAGATCTTTTATTACCCACTAAAACTATGAACAACATTCAGTGACGGACTGGATTGGCAGGAACCCACCAGTAACATTTATTCTTGGGGCCCACTGTTCAGCTACATGCAAAAATAACCTGACCCTAGTACACAAATTTACTTTTGCTCCTATGTAATATTGACTTGCATAGCTTGTTTATTGAATGATGCGATTATACCTATTTTTGCAAATTGTGAATCAAGTGCAATAGCACTACTCATTAGCAATCATTCACAGGGGCCCTCTGGAGGATTCTCCTGTTCTCCCGAAGGGCCAGTCCGAGCCTGACGACTTTACAGAAACCAACAAAATTCTTTACATTTCACAATAGAATTAATCAAGTCCCCGGGTGCCATTGGCGTCCATTGTGTCGTGTTGTCTGTTATAAACATGTGCTTCTTGGTTCTTCAGATATATCAGTGAGTAGTAGGATCATTTCACATGACACCTGTCCTCATATTTGCTCTCTCCCAAGCTTGTGCTGCTCCAGGTTTTAAAGGCGACCTCTGAAGAGCTGACATATCCATTGGCGGTAGATGGTAATGCGGCCCACAAACTTACTATGTATTAAATTTCATCTAAGTGCCTGAGCTACTTATTACTAGTGGATTTTTAAAGAGACATGAGATGGTGTCGGAAATTGGAGTGCAGGGGGCTGATATACTGTCCCAGAAGAGAGGCTCACATCTGGGACTTCCGGTGCACATTTTAGTTAGTAATTGTACATATTCAAGAGATCCTCTGCCAACCTGGTGGCATAATTGAAAGGCTCAATTGGTATCAATTTTTTTTAACTTTTTTATCGGAGGCAAGATCTGTTCTATGTATGTCTAAAATGTGTAAAAAATTGTGGAGAAATTCTAACAATACGGAAATGATTTCCTCAGTCAATAGTGGCTTCTTCTAGGACATATACTTTAAGCCAGTTAAGCTGTAGCAGGATGCAGTTAGTATTGACTATCTGACCATTTACATGAACTATTGACTATCTGACCACCTAAATGGGCTGTGCATGTTTTCCATGAGTTTTGACAAGGAATTTAGGTTTCTGTAAAGTTTAGCACCATAACTTCCCCAAGTTATACCTACGTATGAAACTAACGTGATCTGGGGAAGAAGAGTGATAGGGAGAGGGGTTAAAATCGAAAAAGAGATAGAATGAATTTGCAATGGAGAGAAATAATCTCCAAGAAAGAAGGAGATCTGATATCAGCAACTTACGTGCTTAGTATTATGGATACTGGGAATGATTTTTCTTTTTTTATTATTAACAGCACATTAAAATAATAAAAGTAAAGATATTGGAACGTCATGGATGTCCTTATTCTACCTATCTTCCATAGCTTTTAGCTGATTGTCCCAGTCTTCTAGGTCAAACCCACTTGTATATGTGAATGATAATCACTCACCCAGCTAATCCATGGGACCCAAAGCTTGTGGAAAATAGGTAATTTCCCTCTTTTAATATAGGTAAGCTTCTGGAATAGTATTAAATGATTAATGGCATTCTTCCAAGCTCGAATTGTTGGAGGATTATTTTTTTTCCCAGGCTTTAGTAACCAATTGTCTAGATAGAATTTATTTTATAGTTACAGCTAATCTTATCTATGTATCCAGGATGTTTACCTTACCCAGAACACATAATTCTAGCCCAGGGTGTAGATCTAATTTTCAATTAATTTTACTTATTTTTGTTGGAGTATCTACAGCAGTGTTTCCCAAACTCCAGTCCTCGTGGCCCCCACGGGTCATGTTTTCAGGATTTCCTTTGTATTGCGCAGATGGTGGAAGTATCATCAAGGCATAAGGAATTCTCTCACCTGTGCAACTCTATGGAAATCCTGAAAACATGACCCGTGGAGTCCGTGAGGACTGGAGTTTGGGAAACATGTGTAGAACATCCAGAACATGCATATTTTTCCGTATAACCATTTTACATATCATACTCATGCCTTGGCAGTCCTGTGTTCTCTTGTCAGCGTCTTTGTCTGCTGAGCCACAGTTTCTGTCGCTGTCCGGGTGCTGATTACCTTTTGTCCATTCTCTTCGGACAGCAGGTGTTTTCCATTTGCTATCTTGCCTGTCCTATCACACTGAGGGTACTTCAATTTACCCCCCCACCTTCTTGTGTTCTCTGCTGGTGATAGTTTTCATATGGATGTTCCGACATTCTGTTATTGTTCAAGCCAGTCAGGGAAATTCCAGCTAAAACCTTTCTCTTTACTATTTCTGTAATTTACTCTGCACCTATCTTCTGTTGTTTATTAGGAAGTAGCTGTCATATTATCTAACAGTACTTTATCCTTTGTTTGGTGCTTCGTGGTTTATTCTACTCACTTTGGAATCTTTCCTTTTGTTTCTGACAATTTTCCCTCTTGGAAGTAATTCACTCTTTGCTCTGCCCTCCGTTTCTTTAGAAGGAACGTGAAGCAACTCGATGGCCTTTTGGGCAGTTAGGTCCGAGTTGCCATCTCCAAGTCTGTGGTTAGGTCTCTCTCTGCACCTGCAGGCACCAGTAGGGACTGTGGAGTAAGGATATCTAGTCTGTACTGGAACCGGCAGGGCCAGTTGCAGTTTTTAGTGGATAACCTACTTTCCCAAGCGAGTTGCTACGCAAGCACACCACATACTTGGGATAAAATGCTTTTTGGTATACCTCTATCAGTTGAGCTTAGTGGAACTTCTGTATATGTCTCTCAGTCTGCCGGTCCTTCCATGACACCTCAAGAAGCCACTTAGACTATTTTAAAGATGATCATTTGTAGGTTTTATGATTTTGTGACCATAAACTATTATAAGCTTTGCAATTACAATTTTTCTTCAGTAACTTCTATTTATTAGAAATAGTAGATCATTAGGTTTACTTTGTATATGCAAATATTTAAAAAGTATTATTTTGAACAGTAGCTTTTTAAATAGGAGCTTTTAATCCGAGTGGAGTAATTTTCCTTTTTTAATTTGCAGGGTTTGGTTGGGGTTAGACTTTATGCTTCAAGTATGCTTGAGTAAAGGGTATGCCACACTGAACAATATCGCTAACGGGATCGCTAAAAAACGTCACTATTTAGCGATCCCGTTAGCGATGTTGTTGTGTGCGGCATCTGCCAGCGACGAGCTTCCTGCTGTGATCTCGCTCGTCGCTGGAATCGTTCCGGACCCTATTTTCTCGTCGGCGCTCCCGCTGGGTAAGTATATATCGCTAGTGTGGCACCTTTTCTTAGCGATTTAGCGGTACTTTTGTACCGCTAAAGTCGTTAAGAAGATCGCTAACGGCGATAGCGTCGTTAACTATATCGCTAAATGTGGCCGCACTTAGCGATATAGAAACAATCCCGCTAGCGATCGCATTAGTATGCGTCGTTATCGTGATCGCTAGCGGGATTGTTTAGTGTGGCAGTACCTTAAGTTAATTCTTTATCTGTATCTTAGAGAACAAGGATATTGTCCAGTGCCAGGAAGAATTACTTGCAAAGTCTCTATTACATTGTTATGTAGTTGATAAGGTTGAAATAAGATACAAGCCCAACAGGTCCATTTTATAGTCCTAAAGTAATGATCCAGAGGAAGGCAAAAAAAACCCTATAAGGCTAATGCTAAGTGCCTCGTATTTGGTGAAAAATGTCATCTCAACTGTAAAAAGAGATTAAATCCTGTGATCCCAATGTGTTATTATCCCTCTACTAATCACTTATAAGGCCACATATTGAATATGGGTATAACTGATGTAGAAGGGTTGAACATGATGGACCTATTATGATGCTAGTCATTACTCATGGATAAGCAATGAGGCTGGGTAGTCAAGAGGTCCGAGGTCAAAAGGCCAAGAAAGTATGTCATAGACAGAAAGTTGAGACAAAGGCGTAGTCAGGAAGCAGTCAAAGGTCAATATTACAAGAAGGGAATTGATTTGAACAAAAAGGGCTAGGCAAACGGATGATTAAGACAAAATCCTATGGTGAACTGAAATGATCAGAATACCAGATAAAGAGCACAGGGAAAGCACACACCTCAAGAGCAAAGCTACAATTGGCAGCTATCAAAGGCAGAGAGCTGGCTAAATAGCCAGGTGATTACTCTGGACACACCCTGGTTTTAATTAGACGGCTAAACTGTCACTCCAGACACTGACAGCTCATCACACCCGAGCATCTGATAGGTCCTCTGAGATGTCCATCAATTTGCTGACAGCCCAGCACACCCCTGTCCTAGATTGGACGGACAGCTCATCACACCGAGCATCTGATAGGTCCGCTGAGATGTCCATCAATTTACTGACAGCCCAGCACACCCCTGTCCTAGAGTGGACGGACAGCTCATCACACCCGAGCATCTGATAGGTCCGCTGAGATGTCCATCAATTTACTGACAGCCCAGCACACCCCTGTCCTAGATTGGACGGCCAGAACTCTCATTCACTGCATCCAGACACTCAAATAGGAGGAATCGTGTGACACCTATGTCTTTTTTCAACCCATATAACTATGTAGCAATGTAACCCTAATTATGGCAATCAGAATAAATCCTTGGATAAGCGTCTTATCTCCGGAATCTAGTACACGTATCCTGTAATATTATATTTTTTCAAGAAAGGCATCCGGGCCCTCCATCAACTTGTTCAGTGAGTACGAGAGAGATCAATTACAGAATTGCTATCTGTGATGATGATTAAATCGTCAATAATGACCCTTGTTAGTGTGGTAGACCTAGGTGCTAATAGATCAACTGTATGTGCATTCATATATTTGTACATTGTTATAAGATCGCCCCTGTGCCTAAGTTTTTCCGAATTAAATAACCTTTAGTTCAGCTATGTCCTTCTTATACCCCTGAGACCAAAATTATACACAGCATCATAGGCAAAACTGTTCTTGTCTTGCGCATCTATGCCTCTTTTAAATCAACTCAAAATTTGATTTTGCCTTGGCAGCAGCTGCCTGACACTGGTCACTCAAGTAGAATTTACAGACCCTAGTCTTTTTCAGTCGAATGCAATTATCCAATGGAAAAATCAGGTTATTTATACAAATACTTATGTGTTTCAGACATCACCACATGTTTAGTCAGTTTTTTTTTTTTTAGATGATTTCGTTTTTCTTTTTTTTTTAATTTCATGAACTCCCATCTAGATTTATTAGGGACAGTACATTAAGGGTAATGCCTCCTAAAACATCTATATGGGCACGTAGGTCATGGAAAGTGCAATAAAATGATACCTTGACAGAAACAGCGATGCCAGCACGGATTGGGTGCCGGGTATCACGTGTCATTTCACCGCATCACAGCCCCGAGACCGCGAGTACCGACACCACGGGAACAGGAAGCGAGTATAGGTTTATTTCTTTTATCGGGGCCGAACATTTAGTTTAAGACGGGGTTGTCCTAGTAGCGGACAACCCCTTTAAAGCGAACCTGTCATTAGATCTACAGTGGCCAGATTTTGCTCATATATTGGCTGAGTTTTCCATTGTTTTTTTTTTTTTTAATCCACCATACATTTCCAGAGCTATGGGTGTTTTTTAGTAGTCTTTTAAAGGGAGGGGGCGTGACCAACAGTATTTCTTGGAGGCGTGTTTTATGTGAGCCACACCCACTTAGTAAAGGGAAATACAGGATTGTTTAGGCTTTTGTCTCTGATATGGAGTCAGTAAGTAGCAGGGAACACAAGTAATAAGGCTAAATTGGAAAAAGGCAATTGCGATATTTTGGGTCCATCATATAGCTCTTTGGGAACAGAACAGTAAAACAATAAGCAGCTCCTGCATTGCAAGTCATTGTTAGTGCATTAAATTAAGGGTGAAATAGTCACCCACCTTGTGATTTTTTGCATTTTGTTGTTGCGTTTTTACTATATTTTTGCAGTATTGCTATAGCACACAATATTAGAATTGAGTAAAAAGACTTTTTGCTGACTTGTCATGATGTTGCGGAGCCTCGTAACTGCAAGATGCACCCAGGGTGCAGAAGTAAAAACTGCCCTAATTTGGCTGTCACAGAGGATCATACTAGATGCTTGTGTAAAGTTTTTTGCTTAACTCTACACATGACCACACGGGAATTCATTATGAAGCCGTTATAGAGGTTGTCCAGGCTTGGGGTTCAAGTCTGTAGTCACTCTATGTGACAGTAGATTTGTGTCTCCTCAGGGTATGTTTCCACTTAGCGGAAACACTCAGGATTAGCTGCGGATTGAATGCTGCGTCCTACCGCAGCGTTTAATCCGCAGCGGCCAGATGTTCCTGCATAGTGGAGGGGATTTTATGAAATCCCGTCTCCACTATGCGTCCGATTACGCGGGTGACACACCCACGAAACCGGACATGCGGCACGTCTTTTCAGAACGCAGCATGTCCATTTACCTTGCGGCGACGGAGCGTCGCCGCATGGTAAATAGCACATGCCTATGTAGCGATGCTGCGATACCGGATGTGTTCAATGAACACATCCGCAATCACCGCGCGTTCAGAAGGGGGCGGAGCGGAATTTCCTCTCCGTCCAAAACGCCAGCTCTCCGCTACGTGGAAACGTAGCCTTACAGTGACTAGTGTGCACGTTCTCGGGATTCTCCGGTGTTGGTGCTGGGAGCTGGCAGGCATGTGTCGACTACGCGTGTGTGACTTTGTTCAATATAAGTGAATTGAGTGAGGCCGGACACATCTACTATGAATATGGCCTGAAGTAGTCAAATCGTTCGGCACCAGAAAATCCTGACAGTGCGCACTGTGCGCACCATGAGGATTCAGAAGTCTACATTCACATGGAGTGACTTCAGATTTGGTCCTCAACCCTGGACAACCCCTTTAAGATCTGAGTGTAGCATACAGTAAAATGCTTTCCATTGACTTGTACCTTTGCAGTATATAGAATCCTAGAATGGTAGAGTTAGACGTGACCTCCAGGATCATTGTGTCCAACCCCCTGCTCAATGCAGGAGTCACTAAACCATCTTCTGTCCAGCCTCTGTTTGAAGACTTCCATTGAAGGAGAACTCACTACCTCTCGTGGCAGCCTGTTCCCCTCATTGATCACCCTCACTGTCAAAGTGTTTTCTAATATCTAATCTGTACCTTCTCCATTTCAGTTTCATCCCATTGCTTCTCGTGTTTCCATGTGCAAATGAGAATAATGATGATCCTTCTACACTGTGACAGCCCTTCAGATTATTGTAGACAGCTATTAAGTCTCCTCTTAGCCTTCTTTTTTGCAAGCTAAACATTCCCAGATCCTTTAACCGTTCCTGGTAGGACATACTTTGCAGCTTAGTTTGTATGCTGTACATCAAACAGCTGTGGTCATCCGTATTTGTACCTCCTAATACTGTATATCAGAGACACATGTATAGCCTCAATACTGTGCTTGATGGAAGGCATTATTCTGCCTCCTAATGTGTCTAGGTGGGCTATGTGCCCCCGGATTCTCAGGGCTTGCTTGTGATTGCAATGTCTTAATCCTCTGTAGCTGCTTAGTGGCAGAATTAGGCTTTAGTGACATTATATGCTTTTTTTACTTTCCATTAGTGTTTATACATGACATCAAATGTTTCTTTTTTGGCTGATACCATTTGTCACATTGCATTCTCAAATAAACATATGTCAAAAAAGGCAAAATAAACCCCAAACGAAGCAATTTAAATATTACGTAACATTATCTGCAGCATCTGAAAGGCAGCTCTTAATTTAAGATGTCGTGAGCTTCAGCATCCTGCAGGGGATTAGCACGACGACTGCCTTGACGGATACTGGTATCTGAGGTCAAGGTGACGAAGTCAGAAGCACGTTTACTGGTTCTACTGCAGTAACGGCTGACATATATGACATCACAAATCAAAGATGGCTGCGTTTAGCTCCTCAAGGACACTTAAGCATGCTGGCGCTTCCTAAAGTCATTACCTTACTGCCACAAGCCTGTGTTTTATGTCCTGAACTTGTCAGGAAATCTGTAAACCTCATAAATCACATTATTCTGCTATGAAAATACAAATGTGGCAGAGCGGAATTTGTTTTGGTTGCCTTCATTTCCGCACTGTGCGTTAGGTTTGCTGGCAGACCTATGTAAATCCATAGAATGCATGATAGAAGTCACGGGTAAAAAAAATAAGATATTGCAAACGCAAATGTGTTTTAGAAACTGACTGATCAAGCTTAAAGCATATGTCGATGTTACATTTTCTGTCCAGTTTAGTGATGAGCGAATGTGCTCGGATAAGGTGTTTTCTGAGGATGCTCCGGTGCTAACCGACTACCTTCGGCATGCTCGAAAAATATGTTTGAGTCCCTGCGGCTGCATGTGTCAACAGGTTGCATATCAAGCAAGCAATTCCTGCATGTGTTGCAGCTGTCGAACAGCCACGAGACATGCAGCTGCGGGGACTCAAACTTATTTTTCGAGCACCCCGAAGACACTCGATTAGCACTTGAGCATGCTCAGATAACACCTTATCCGAGCACGTTCGCTCCTCACTGCTCATTAGTCCAGTTGATCTTCCTCTGTACATGTTGGAAATTACCTGATAGTATTCCTTTTTTCAGTAGTGGCTTAGTAATCTGTAGCCGAACCCCCTACTACCGAAAGCAACCTATATCACAAGTGTCTCCCAAATGGTCGTGTACAGATCTAGCAAAGATTAGAATGACTCCGATATCACAGCACTGGGTTATCATGGCGTAAAAATATAAGGGCTTGTGCAATGTTAAAGAGGTCATCCCCTTTCAGTTAATGTTCGTCACTGGTTGCAGTTTGGTGTATAAAAAAAAAACGCACATTACTCACTTTCCCCAGGTCTTCTGTTGAATCTCCACTGCTGCTTGTGGTGTCTGGTATTGGCTGTGGCGCTGACATCGACAGCGATGCAGCCCATGAGTGAGTTCATCGGCTCTGTCAGTGTAGGCGGAATGCCAGGCTCATGACATGATGTCAGTGGAAGACACCAGAAGCAATGGCGACTTTTTTTTCTTTATAACAAACATTAACTAAAAGGGGATAACCCCTTCAAGTAATATAAATCCTCTTCAGTGAGATTTTGTCAGGGAAGGTTATCAAGATGATGCACTGTGAGTCATGACAGCCATTGTTACATCTGTATGTCACAAGTCCCGTATTGATGTATAGAGTCTTATACAGGTCACAGCCGCCTGTATCTGCCTCCATCGGAGGTGCCTTTAATCTCATAGTATAAATCTGCATGGAGTGGTATGTAGGAAGGATATATAGAAAACTTAACCTTTAATAAGACAATATATTAAAGAAGAGCTATGCCTGATTATGGGGAACAACCAATGGAGCTGCTTTCTCTAGTGGGGTACATAGTCATAACCAGGGGACAGTTGGGAATATGGTTTAATCCCCTTTATTCTAATGTTTTCTGATTTTCTTTGATCATCCCTCCTCCTTGTGTTTGGATCCTATGGCTGGTTCTGAGAGTATCATGGATCTCTGTTCATACCGGGGGATCTCTTTGCTGGTTTTTGAGTACCTCTTTAACCTTCGTCCGGCTGAGTAGGTACAATTGTAATTATTCCGTTTTAAAATAGCAATAACTTTTTTCGAAAAGCCGTAGAGGGCTGAAATTTCGTGACATCTCTGCAGTTTTGGTCCAGAATATATTGGCCAAATTTCAATAAAATATCTCCACCCCCTTCCAAGATAAGGGGGTCGAGATATTTTTGCATCCATAACAAGCTGCATAGGTACAAATGTACCCTCATATATTTTGAATGAAGATAATGCAAGGAAAAAAGAATAATATTTTTTTAATGATAATGCTATTTTATTATTATTATAAACAAGTAAAAAAACTGTTCATTTACATTATAAAAGAAAATGTAAGAAACTTTTTTTTATTGATTTTCTTCGCAAGTAATGCATGTTGTCTTTGCTACCGAGTGTTCATCGCAAATGGGTTTCACACAAACCACACAAGACTTTCTAGTCTTACGTTGTTTTCGCCTCAGGTCTCGGCAGACATAGCAACTACCAACAACAGGGGAGGGTCCACGACTACCATGAGGTATTTGAGGGCCAGCTGCTGCTTGCGATGCTACCAGAATGCATCGTCCAAGCACCATTTCTACTGCACCTCGAAGAAAATGGTTTCTCATCATCATTCGGTTTGTACTACGATCTTCAATTGCATACATACACAGCTGATTTGCGAGACCTTTCAGGAACTTTCTTCATTGATCCTTTGTCCTGAAGCTTGGATTGTGTTCTCTGTAGATGATGTAGAATGCTAACCCAGTGACGTCAATCATATTGTAGAAAAATGCCAGAGGCCAACGTAATGTTCGTCGTTTCACAGTGTACTCTCCCAACATTTTATCCATAACATCAACTCCGCCTTTTGTTTTGTTGTAGTATTTTATTATCTCTGGCTTGGCTGCTAGTGTCTCTTCAACTTCTCCCGTCATGTGCATAGGTGATAGAAGCACGACTGATTTGTTCTTCTTTGGTACATATGAACAGACTGTTGCATCATGATTGTAGGCAAAATTTGTCGAGTTTACAGGCCTTTCTTTGGCAGGCTGCATGTTGCTAGGTAGGAACCTTTTGTTTTTTCTCACTGTACCAACTAGTGTCATGTTCCAGGAGTTCAATACCTTAGCTAGTTCCATGGTTGTAAAGAAGTTATCGGTGGTGACATTTCTTCCAGAGCCTTTATACGAGCTCACTAGGTCCAATACTGTTCGTTCACCAATGTTTACTTGTCGAGGACCATCAGTTGGTTTCCCAGTGTAGCGCTGACCTTGTAATGGGTAGGCGTTTGACGAGTCAAAAGCCCAGAAAATCTTTATGCCATATTTAGCTGGTTTTGAAGGTATATACTGGGTAAATTTCGTATGGCCTCTAAATGGAAATAATTGCTCGTCGACGGTGATACAATTATATGGCTTGTAGGCTCTCTCCAGATTTCTGTTCAGCATTGTCCAGATTATTATTATTATTATTATTATTATACATTTATATAGCGCCATTTATTCCATGGCGCTTTACATATGAAAAGGGAAAAATATAGACAGATACAATAAACATGTGCTAGACAAGGGACACACAAGTACAGAAGGAGAGAGGACCCTGCCCGCGAGGGCTCACAGTCTACAGGGATGGGTGAGAATACACTAGGAGAGGGTAGAGCTGGTCGTGCGATGGTTCAGTAGACTGAGGATCATTGCAGGTTGTAGGCTTGTCGGAACAGGTGGGTCTTCAGGTTTTTCTTGAAGGTCTCCGTTGTTGGTGAAAGTCTGATGTTTTGCGGCAGGGAGTTCCAGAGTATGGGGGAAGCCCGGGAGAAGTCTTGTATGCGGTTGTGGGAAGAAGAGATGAGGGGGGAGTCGAGAAGGAGATCTTGAGAGGATCGAAGGTTGCGTGTAGGTAGGTAGCGGGAGACCATGTCACAGATGTATGGAGGAGAAAGGTTGTGGATGGCTTTGTATGCCATGGTTAAGGTTTTGAACTGGAGCCTCTGGGCAATAGGAAGCCAGTGAAGGGCCTGGCATAGTGGGGAGGCTGGGGAATAGCGGGAAGACAGGTGGATTAGTCGTGCAGCAGAGTGTAGGATGGACTGGAGTGGTGCCAGAGTGCTAGAGGGGAGGCCAGACAGTAGGAGGTCCCGTATTGATGCAGCTTTATCTGTTTGCACACGTTCTGCATGTGTATTTTCGTTGTCAAATCTGATAAATCTGAGTATCATCTTGAAGCGGTCACGAAACATGGCTGCACGTATAAGAGGCAGAGCAGCAACATTCCACATTTCCTCCAGATTCTCTTTGTTGTCTCTGTGCGCACCAGCAGCAATCAGTATGCCCAAAAATGCATGGAGTTCAGTTTCAGTAAATTGCTTGAATGTTTTTTGTGGTGGCCGTTCAGAAGAATCAGGAAAACGTTGTACCAGTTCGTTGTTGTAAGCATCACAAACTCTCTTGGCCTTTCGATTCGTTTCTCGTAATATGATGTCACACATCTCGGGAGTCGTGATTGACTTGAATAGCTCTTTTGCTGTATACAGGTTGCTGATTGATGCAGGGACACCTCTTTGTTGTAGGACATTACGAGATTTTGTTTGTGCATTTGGCAGTGGATCACTACACCATTGAGTTTTATCCTTAACAGTCCAATTGTCGCCTGCACTTTGAGGCACAGACTCATCCTCAACACTTTCGTCTGATTCGTATTCTTTTTCCTTCTCTATGACCATTTCTTGTTCAATGTCTGAATCTTCTTCAGTAACATCCACTTGTGGTACATAGTTTTCATCATCAGATGCAACATATGGTTCTTCCTCATGCTCAGAATCAGATTCTTCTAGCATTCGCATTATTTCGTCAGACGTAAATCTGTAAATATGAAAAAATTAAAAATAAATAATTTTCCGAAATACTACACAATACTACATTATTGGCTTTTCACAAAATGATACTAACCTGCAAACACGTTTTCTTGGATTATGGCGGAAACTAGATCCAGCATCACTATCACTCATGATGACTTGGTAGATAAATTTTGGCTTCGTAATTTAGTTCAGTAACACGTGGCAAGTAGAATGAAACTCGATTATAAAGTGCAGATAAAAAAGTAAATTATTTCTATTGATAATTTTTTATAAATGTCTTTTATATATTATGTAAACTGTATACGGTTTCAGAATTTACATTCCATCTTCGACTGTTTTTTCAACCAATAGGAAAATTGTAACAGAGAACCATCTTTATTTTGTGCTGAATATAAGTAAAATATCGTAAAACAATATGTAGATACTAATTATTATCCATTTTTCGTATATAAAAATCATACCTATAGTGATAAGTTTCATACAAAATATATGTAAGCCAAGTCCAGGCTCAAAGACAATTTCTGACTGTTCTGTCCCCACATAAGGCGAATGAAGGTATAACTGGCTGTTAGATGCTTACCTTCGTATCCAAAAAATTGAAGACTTCACAAGCCTAGATATGTGTGTGCTCACAGCAATGAGATGAACAGCAAAATGGCTACTGAGAGGAGGGAGGCAGGAAGAGAAGTAGAAGCCACTCCCAGTTTGAATCAACTTAATTGACAGCAACATAAGTGAGCAGTAACAACACTGGCCAATAGATATCAGCATAACATTTGTAGCTGAATGAACTTTAGTTTCTGAAACCAAGTAAAGGAGAAAGTCTTCCCACAGTGGAGGTATATATGAAGGTACAATTGCACCTCTGCAGCCTGTTAACGTTGTAAAATTATGCAGCCTGACGAAGGTTAATCTCATCAATTTAATCCCTTCGATACTTTGGTCAATAGCGACGATGTCATCTAAGGCTACTTTCACACATCAGTTTTTTTTTACGTCAGGCGAGATCCGGCGTGTTTTTAAAAAAACGGATCCGGTACCGGATGCGTTTTTTTGTAATTGACTTTCATTAGCGCCGGATCGCGCCTGATGTCATTGCGTTGCATCTGTTTTTGGCCGGATCCGGCAGAAATGTACATTCCGGCGGCCGGACAAGACGGTCACTGCAACGTTTTTTTTTTTTTCCGGACCTGCCTGATAGTGCCTGAATCGGCGCATCAGGAGGCCGGAAATAATACAAGTGCATGATACCGGACCAGTCTTTTGTGCAATCCGTCAAAAGACTGATCCGGATTCTGGAAACCAAGGTCTCTCTCTCTCTCCTCGTTCCGGACATGCGTACCTGTATTTTCCAGATAGAAAATTAATTTTTCCGGGTTGAAAAGGTCAGGTCGGATCCGGCAAGAAAACTAATCCGTTGCATCAGTTTTTTCAAAATCCACGCCGGATCCGTCCTATCAGGTATACGACGGATATGCCTGACACAAAAAACCTGATGTGTGAAAGTAGCCTAAGTGGTTTGAGTGACGGATACCCTCTCTTGTACCATAGGCCACCCAGAGCATAATAGCAGAGTGCCAGCGAGTTATCATGGCATCTGAGGACCTAACGAGGGTCCCCCTGCCTGCCATCTTTGTACTCCTATAAAGCCTTGCCCCTGGCATGATGATAATACACTGCACTACAAAAAAAAACCTACATTAATTTGGCATTGCCATTGTCTCACAGATTTTTTTTTAATTATCTGTATCCTTAGGGCTCATGAAACCATAAAAACGGTCCTAGTTTCATCAGTGATTTTGTTCAGAGTTTCATCTGAGTTTCATCCAATTTTGGTCTGATTTTTTTAACTCTTAGACTTGCGTTGCCAATTTTGATCCGACACTTGAATGAATGAGACCTTAGCTATAGTTATTCTGTGCGCCGTCCATGGGTAAGGTGTTATCCGAACATGCGCGTGGGTACTAACCGAGTGACTTCGATGTGCTCGAAAAATATGCTTGAGTTACCGCAGCTGCATGTCTCGCGACTGTTCAACATCAACAACACATGCAGGATTGCCTGTTTGTTAGAGTATGCATAGAGTATTTTATGCGTGAGTATTTCCGATTGTAACGTTATAAACTGATACAGAAAATGACATTTCAGCTCCTCTACACCAGTACAAACAAGCAATAACATTCAAATGTGCATGCTTGCAGTGCAGAAACTTTTACACAGTGATGATATGTACTTAACTTTGTCATAGTTGGAAGCCGCAAACGTGAATTGCACTAATACAGATTAATAGCGGTTGGAGCATTTTAATTACTGAAGCGGCAGCGAGCATTTCATGCATCAGCCGAATCGAAAGAGCTTCAAATTTATTATCATTGCATTAATGTTTAATAATTGTTGAGGGTTTATCGTTGCAGGTTGTCTACGCGGTGACAATTCTTTTGGTGTTTATTGTGCTTCTTAATGACTTAATAAACAGAAAGTTACAGCAGTTAATTGGGAATGCATGTCTTATGAAACACCTACTAAAAAAAAACTAAAAGTGCATTTTCCGTATAAACTGACTAATCACAAAAATACTAAGCGGTTTCTTAATGATATCTGTGGATAGGTCAAAAGGCTGACATCCGCTGTGCCTCATTTCTCAGCGTTGCGCTTCGTGCACACATCCTAATTTTCTGCCCGAGTATGAGCCGATGTTTTGTCGGATCACACTTGGGCCAAAATTACAGTCGCGTGCCAGTGTTATTCCATGGGGCTGTGCACATGTACAATTTTTTCTTCGGACAGAGCTTATTTGGATAACACTCGGCCATGCAAGTCAATGAGTCCGGGGAAAACATTGGATTGCAGTTGGATGACATCTGAGTACAGTCCACGGACTGACACAATGGAGAAGATGGAGATGGATTTTTTTTTCTCCATCTTCTCCTCATCTGAGAAAATCGGAACACACCATGATCACACTCTGGCCAAACTCTGATCAGATGTTGATTAGAGTGTGATTTGCACAATCGACCCGATTCTCTCAGATGAGGGAATATACGCAGTGACATAACTTTAACCCCTTAACGTCCAATGACAGAGTCCATCATTGGACGCCTCCACCTGTTTGGTGCGGGCTCCGGCAATGATCTGATCAACTGACATGTGCCCTGAACAGCCGTGGGTGGAATCGCGATTCACCAGCGGCTGTTAACATGTTAAATGATGCTGTCAACCCTTGCACCAATTAACGTTAAACCCCCGACTAATCGCTCGTGTGACCCTAGCCTTCACTATCTCACAGGTTGCCACACAGCTCGCTCGTGTAACCCTAGCCTTCACTATCTCACAGGTTGTCACACAGCTCGCTCGTGTGACCCTAGCCTTCACTATCTCACAGGTTGTCACACAGCTCGCTCGTGTGACCCTAGCCTTCACTATCTCACAGGTTGTCACACAGCTCGCTCGTGTGACCCTAGCCTTCACTATCTCACAGGTTGTCACACAGCTCGCTCGTGTGACCCTAGCCTTCACTATCTCACAGGTTGTCACACTACTCGCTCGTGTGACCCTAGCCTTCACTATCTCACAGGTCACACAGCTCGCTCGTGTGACCCAAGCCTTCACTATCTCACAGGTTGTCACACAGCTCGCTCGTGTGACCCTAGCCTTCACTATCTCACAGGTCACACAGCTCGCTCGTTTGACCCTAGCCTTCACTATCTCACAAGTTGTCACACAGCTCGCTCGTGTGACCCTAGCCTTCACTATCTCAGAGGTTGTCACACAGCTCGCTCGTGTGACCCTAGCCTTCACTGTCTCAGAGGTTGTCACACAGCTCGCTCATGTGACCCTAGCCTTCACTATCTCTCAGGTTGTCACACAGCTCGCTCGTGTGACCCTAGCCTTCACTATCTCACAAGTTGTCACACAGCTCGCTCATGTGACCCTAGCCTTCACTATCTCTCAGGTTGTCACACAGCTCGCTCGTGTGACCCTAGCCTTCACTATCTCACAGGTTGTCACACTACTCGCTCGTGTGACCCTAGCCTTCACTATCTCAGAGGTTGTCACACAGCTCGCTCATGTTACCCTAGCCTTCACTATCTCACAGGTTGTCACACAGCTCGCTCGTGTGACCCTAGCCTTCACTATCTCACAGGTTGTCACACAGCTCGCTCGTGTGACCCAAGCCTTCACTATCTCACAGGTTGTCACACAGCTTTTCTGGAGTTCTAAAAGGCCATTCATTGGTTTAGGCTGAGGATGCATCAGATTTGCTATTCAGATGTGGAGAAGAGCTGTGTGATTTCCGGCGGGGACAGTAAACCAGCCAAATAGGTCATTTTTTTTCAACCAATTTTCATACAGAATTTAATTAAAGGGGTTGTTCATGAAGACATTCCTGAAGAGAGGTCCATGCTTAAAACCTGCTCAATGATACTGAACAGACTGAGTGCTACCATGTAATACTTGTTGAATGGCTGCCCTGTCTTGTTGGAGGGGAACTACAGTCATGGCCAAAAGTTTTGAGAATGACACAAATATTAATTTTTACAAAGTCGACTTCTTCACTTTTTCTAATGGCAATTTGCATATACTCCAGAATGTTATAAAGAGTGATCAGCTTAACAACAATTACTTGCAAAGTCAATATTTGGCTAGAAAATGAACTTTATCCCCCAAAACACATTTCAACATCATTGCAGCCCTGCCTTAAAAGGACCAGCTAACCTCTTTTCAGTGATTGCTCCATTAACACAGGTGTGGGTGTTGATGAGGACATGGCTGGAGATCAATCTGTCATGATTAAGTAAGACTGACACCACTGGACACTTTAAAAGGAGGCTGGTGCTTGGCATCATTGTTTCTCTTCTGTTAACCATAGTTATCTCTAAAGAAACATGTGCAGTCATCATTGCAATGCACAAAAATGGCTTAACAGGGAAGAGTATCGCAGCTAGAAAGATTGCACCTCAGTCAACAATCTATCGCATCATCAAGAACTTCAAGGAGAGAGGTTCCATTGTTGCCAAAAAGGCTTCAGGGCGCAAAGAAAGACCAGCAAGCACCAGGACCGTCTCTTAAAAGTGTTTCAGCTGCGGGATCGGGCTACTAGCAGTGCAGAGCTTGCTCAGGAATGGCAGCAGGCAGGTGTGAGTGCATCTGCACGCACTGTGAGGCGGAGACTCTTGGAGCAAGGCCTGGTCTCAAGGAGGGCAGCAAAGAAGCCACTTCTCTTCAGAAAAAACATCATGGACAGACTGATATTCTGCAAAAGGTACAGGCAGTGGACTGCTGAGGACTGGGGTAAAGTTATTTTCTCTGATGAATCCCTTTTCGATTGTTTGGGACATCAGGAAAACGCCTCATTCGGAGAAGACAAGGTGAGCGCTACCACCAGTCTTGTCTCATGCCAACTGTTAAGCATCCTGAAACCATTCATGTGTGGGATTGCTTCTCAGCCAAGGGAATCGGCTCTCTCACAGTCTTGCCTAAAAACACAGCCATGAATAAAGAATGGTACCAGAATGTCCTCCAAGAGCAACTTCTCCTAACCCTCCAAGAGCAGTTTGGCGATCAACAATGCCTTTTCCAGCATGATGGAGCACCTTGCCATAAAGCAAAGGTGATAACTAAATGGCTCAGGGAACAAAACATAGAGATTTTGGGTCCATGGCCTGGAAACTCCCAGATCTTAATCCCATTGAGAACTTGTGGTCAATCATCAAGAGACGGGTGGACAAAGAAAAACCTAAAACTTCTGACAAAATGAAAGCATTGATTGTGCAAGAATGGACTGCTATCAGTCAGGATTTGGTCCAGAAGTTGATTGAGAGCATGCCAGGGAGAATTGCAGAGGTCCTGAAGAAGAAGGGTCAACACTGCAAATATTGACTTGCTGCATTAACTCATTCTAACTGTCGATATAAGCTTTTGTTACTCATATGTTTGCAATTATTATATTTCTGTCTGTGATAAAAACATCTGTCAAACACACATAAAAACCAGAGGGCAGCAGATCATGTGAAAATATAATATTTGTGTCATTCTCAAAACTTTAGGCCATGACTGTATGTTGGTGCCCGCAGCTTTCTCCAGTGGTAAAAACTGACCAACATGGGCTTCTAAAGCTAGGCTTGTAGTGATCAGTTGATCGCCACTTCTACAGTACATCAATAGGAAAAAAAATTGATGGCCTTGAAAAGACATTCCTTTTAAGCAAAAGAAAAAACCTTAAAATACTATGGTAGTAAATATATGGTGGTATATAGGATGGCAACCATGTGCTCTACTTTTTTCTGTCCTTCATCTGTTCACAGGGTCCTTAAATTTTGTCTAAATTAATATAAAAAAATAAATAAAAATATTTTAGAAAATGATTTTAACCTGACATAAAAATTAAGTGAGCCTATATAGGTCAGAGACCAGTCTGAGTCAATACATTGTATTGCAGTGGGCCGTTGAACGTGACAAGGTTGTCAACTGTCCAGAAATTCCAGGACAGTCCGTTAAAAAAATGTAAGGCGTCCGTGATTTTTTTTAAAGCTGATGAAACTTATAAAGATGATTTTGACCGTAATTCTCATCATTTTACGGTTTACAGTGAATGCAGCTGATGTCTTCATATCAGAATTATGGGCTGTAGACACGGATCACTAGCAATCACTGTATGATTATAATCACAATGATTTATTATGGTGTCCATAAAAAATATTATCCGTCCATAATTTTTTTTATAATATATTCCTTATACTTATATAATAAATAGGTAAAATCTGCAGAAATCACATTTATTATAGGTTATTCTGAAAAGAAGATTGGTGACTTCTGTATGGAGACTTCTGTATGGCCCATGCAGTGACAGAATTATGATTGCCATTGGACCTTTGGTCTTAAAGGCACCAGATCTGGTGCTCTGGCCCTGATTCATTAACCCTAGAATTCCGTACACCAGTCTTAATGAATTCATTAAGAGGTGCACGGCACTGCACGCCTCTTAATCAATTCAGCACATATTATCAGTGGTGTGCGCCTTCGTGCATCTTGCTTTAACTATAATTCCAATTGGGGACTAGAGTAGCATTTCTGGCATAAGAAACCCTTTTGAGGAATTTGACTGGCAAGAAAAACCACACCCTGTCATGCCCGGCTCCTTACCAGCTTTACCCATTTTGGGTGTTAAAAATATGACACCCACCAGTCTGCTATTGATAAACTATCACCAGTATAGGCCATCAGTATAATAGCAGTGGAGCAACCCTTTAATCAAACTTCCAAAACTGTAATTATGCTTTTGTATTCTGTGTGAAAACTTATAGTTATAAACCATGGTGTGGAGTCCCTATGCACTGGAACCAAGACAAAACTCAATATAAAAAAACGTGCAGGGAATTGACGTATGCAATCAATAAAGTTTCATTTTCTTCATATGCAGTATGTTTAAAACTTATATAGATAATGCAGCGTTTCTGCAGAATTTGTTTTCTGCTGCCAAAACCAGCTCTACAGGCAGTAAAAATGCTGCGTTCAAAACGTTTTTGCAGTGGTTCTACAGCGCTTGTTAGCAGGGTTTTTATTAAACAAATTACATGTGTGAATTTTCTATAATATATCTTTACTAAAATTAGTTTTATTTACCAAAAATGCAACAAAAACGTGGCAAAAACATTGCAAAATCTGTTTCCTGTGTTTTTCGCACTTTCTCTTTTCTTTTTATGTGTCTGGTTATCAAAAATTTTAAATAAATAATTATGAAAAATGGCATGGAGTTCCCCCCATTTTTGACAACTGGCCAAGCGGTGGACACCGTGTTGGGAGCAAAGCTGCACCATCCACTACATCACCACCGGGCATCTCTGACTACTCTATAGATCATATATCCTATTGGTTTCTTAGTCCTATATCCAATTTGGACCCTACTACAGACAGGGACGTTCATATCTACCTGCAGCTGACAGAGATATATCCCAGTCCTAATATATACCTACTTCACAGGTATCAGCTCTTTCCAAAAACCTGGCTCAATAATTGGTATCTTACCATCACTTCTAGCTCATAGAGATTTGTCATTTGCCCAAATGAGGGATTAATACTCTTGAATTTACTTCCATAAAGCAGTCGGTGTCTTGACAAAGGTCCAAGTGGGACCGAAACATTGTTATTTTGTGACTGCAATGAAAATCTTCGTTTTATACAAGTTGAGTGCCAAGTTATTCTTTCTATGTGCATGCGGTTGGGTTCCTACTTGAGCACCACTCACAGATGTGCCACGTTATATTAATAATTAGCTTTGTCTATAGAACGCCTCCATTGTTAACTCCATAGTCAGATTGTAATAAATACACAGCCAAAATAAAGTCCTTTATTTGAAATAAAAACTAAGACGCCTTTTTTTAAATAAAACTCCCCACCCTCTTTTGCCCATTTATTTTCAAAAATTAAAAATAAAAGAACACCATATTCCTCACCTGTCCAACAAGAATTTAATCCATATCTGTCCCACAATATGCTTCAACTCTGCTAAATCTGGATTTCTTGGCTGAGCAGTGGCATGATGTGACTTCTCAGCCCTGAATCCAGGAGGACACTGAGCTGAGGCTGACAGCTCTGCCGCAGCGCCTAGCGGTGACATCAATAAGTTGACTGGAGGTCTTAGTCAATGAACTCCAGTGATCGAACTGAGAAGCCCTGCAAAGCTGACATAAACGCCACAAATATTACCGCACTTGCCACCGCACCAGGGCAAGCTTGAAGAGCCGGGCAAAGCACCAGAATTGTCGCATGTAATATTTTTTGGGGCAACTGCGGGCTGCTATTTTTAGGCTGAGAAAGGCCAATATACATGAGCCCTTCCCAGTCTGAGAATACCAGCCCAGATATCTGCTTTTGCTTGGCTGGTTGTCAAAAATGGGGGAGACCCACAACATTTTTTTAAAATTATCTAAATGATTAAGAAATACTACGTGGGTATCCCTCTAGTTTTGATAACCATCCAATATAAAGCTGACGGCTGTGATTTATACACCAAGACCAAAGACATGCACTCTCATTGCTACATAAAAGATCAGTGTGTGTGTCTGTGTGTGTATATATAAAGTGGCATGTAAAAGTTTGGGCACCCCTGGTCAAATTTACTGTTATTGTGAGCAGTTAAGCAAGTTGAAGATGAAATGATCTCTAAAAATTTCCTTTGTATTTTAGGCAAAAAAAAGAAAAAAAAATATATATATATATTAATCTTTTAAATTTTAAAAGTTACAAAAAGGAAAATGGACAGGTGCAAATGTTTTATCACTATTTGAGGTTTGTGTACTCAGATAACTTTGACCAAGGTTTCAGACCTTAATTAGCCTGTTAAGTTTATGGCTTGTTTACTATCATTGTTAGATAAGGACAGGTGATACAAATTTCCCAGCTTTATAAAAACCAAGCCTCCTGTAGCTTTGTACCAAAAATCAGCAAACATGGGTTCTTCTAAGCAGCTGCCTAGCACTCTGAAAATAGTGGAGGCCCACAAAGCAGGAGAAGGCTATAAGAAGATAGCATATTGTTTTCAAGTTGCCCTTTCCTCAGTTCGAAATGTAATTAAGAAATGGCTGGTAACAGGAACAGTGGAGGTCAAGATAAGATCTAGAAGACGAAGCAAAATTTCAGTGAGAGCTGCTTGTAGGATTGCTAGAGAGGCAAATCAGAACTCCCGCATCAGCCCATTTTTCTTTTTGTAATTTTTAAAAACCTCATCGATTATAAACTTGCGAGCAGGGCCCTCACTCCTTTTGGTATTTGCTGATTATATGTATTTTTCTGTAATGTCTTTATCAGTCCCCTCTAAAATGTAAAGTGCTGCAAAATATGTTGGCACTAGAGAAATTAAAATTATTTTTATTATAAATGTACAAAATGGCTATATATATATATAGCCATTTTTATTTTTTTTTTGCCTAGAATACAAAGTAAACGTATCATCTTTAACTTTAGTCCTAGAGATCATTTCATCTTCAACTTGCTTAACTGTTCACAATAGCAGCATGATATATGCAAACATGCACAGGGCCGGCTCTAGGTTTTTGCAGGCCCTGGGCGAAAGAGTCTCAGTGGGCCCCTTTAACACCTATCACAATTCATAATGCACAGATACGGCAGTGAAATATAAACATAGTACAATGCGAAAGATTTCACTTCTTAGATTACGTGAGTGATATATATTGCAAATTCTACAATAGCTCAGAAATCGGCGTCCCCTGGGGGATTCAAGACTTTTCATTTTAGACCGAACAGTATAGTTCTCCATACAGTATTATGGGCACCACATAGTCCTCCTTACAGTATTATGGGCACCACATAGTCCTCCATATAGTAATATGGGCACCACATAGTCCACCATACAGTATTATAGCATTACATAGTCCTCCATACAGTATTATAGCATTACATAGTCCTCCATACAGTATTATAACATTACATAGTCCTCCATACAGTATTATGGGCACCACATAGTCCTCCATACAGTATTATGGGCATCATATAGTCCTCCATACAGTAATATGGGCACCACATAGTCCTCCATACAGTATTATAGCATTACATAGTCCTCCATACAGTATTATGGGCACCACATAGTCCTCCATACAGTATTATGGGCACCACATAGTCCTCCATACAGTAATATGGGCACCACATAGTCCTCCATACAGTATTATAGCATTACATAGTCCTCCATACAGTATTATGGGCACCACATAGTCCTCCATACAGTATTGTGGGCACCACATAGTCCTCCATACAGTATTATGGGCACCACATAGTCCTCCATACAGTATTATGGGCACCACATAGTCCTCCTTACAGTATTATGGGCACCACATAGTCCTCCATATAGTAATATGGGCACCACATAGTCCACCATACAGTATTATAGCATTACATAGTCCTCCATACAGTATTATAACATTACATAGTCCTCCATACAGTATTATGGGCACCACATAGTCCTCCATACAGTATTATGGGCATCATATAGTCCTCCATACAGTAATATGGGCACCACATAGTCCTCCATACAGTATTATGGGCACCACATAGTCCTCCATACAGTATTATGGGCACCACATAGTCCTCCATACAGTATTATGGGCACCACATAGTCCTCCATACAGTAATATGGGCACCACATAGTCCTCCATACAGTATTATAGCATTACATAGTCCTCCATACAGTATTATGGGCACCACATAGTCCTCCATACAGTATTGTGGGCACCACATAGTCCTCCATACAGTATTATGGGCACCACATAGTCCTCCATACAGTATTATGGGCACCACATAGTCCTCCATACAGTATTATAGCATTACATAGTCCTCC
Organism: Oophaga sylvatica; assembly: GCA_033576555.1. NCBI lineage: Eukaryota > Metazoa > Chordata > Amphibia > Anura > Dendrobatidae > Oophaga > Oophaga sylvatica. Next base: position 946,305,569 of record JARQOD010000001.1, on the reverse strand, counting down.
ATACAGTATTATGGGCACCACATAGTCCTCCATACAGTATTATGGGCACCACATAGTCCTCCATACAGTATTATGGGCACCACATAGTCCTCCATACAGTATTATGGGCACCACATAGTCCTCCATACAGTATTATAGCATTACATAGTCCTCCATACAGTATTATGGGCACCACATAGTCCTCCATACAGTATTATAGCATTACATAGTCCTCCATACAGTATTATGGGCACCACATAGTCCTCCATACAGTATTATGGGCACAACATAGTCCTCCATACAGTATTATAGCATTACATAGTCCTCCATACAGTATTATGGGCACCACATAGTCCTCCATACAGTATTATGGGCACCACATAGTCCTCCATACAGTATTATGGGCACCACATAGTCCTCCATACAGTATTATGGGCACCACATAGTCCTCCATACAGTATTATGGGCACCACATAGTCCTCCATACAGTATTATGGGCACCACATAGTCCTCCATACAGTATTATAGCATTACATAGTCCTCCATACAGTATTATGGGCACCACATAGTCCTCCATACAGTATTATAGCATTACATAGTCCTCCATACAGTATTATGGGCACCACATAGTCCTCCATACAGTATTATGGGCACAACATAGTCCTCCATACAGTATTATAGCATTACATAGTCCTCCATACAGTATTATGGGCACCACATAGTCCTCCATACAGTATTATGGGCACCACATAGTCCTCCATACAGTATTATGGGCACCACATAGTCCTCCATACAGTATTATAGCATTACATAGTCCTCCATACAGTATTATGGGCACCACATAGTCCTCCATACAGTATTATAGCATTACATAGTCCTCCATACAGTATTATGGGCACCACATAGTCCTCCATACAGTATTATGGGCACAACATAGTCCTCCATACAGTATTATAGCATTACATAGTCCTCCATACAGTATTATGGGCACCACATAGTCCTCCATACAGTATTATGGGCACCACATAGTCCTCATACAGTAATATGGGTACCACATAGTCCTCCATACAGTATTATAGCATTACATAGTCCTCCATACAGTATAATGGGCCTCATTTATTGCTACATACAGTATAATGGCCTCTTTGAGAGATGGTGCAGTGACCTATTTCAGATAGATGATGTCACTGTCACACTGCAATAAAAAAAGTTTAGAAATGGTTTAAGGAAAATTACAATGTTCAGTTCATTGATTTGGCTTCCAAATTCCATGTATCTCAATTTGATCAACCGTTTGTGGGACCAACCGTAACAAAAAGCCCCGATCGCTGGAGGCCGAGCCCAACAAATTACAAAAATGGGACTCTGGTCCCTTTAAACTTATTTTCGCTTCTATAGCTGAGAAATTTGGTCCAGTGTTACTCATTGAATCATATAATTAATACCTAAAGTATGTAATCAATGCCAAGTAGGTAGGTAAAAGGCTATAAATTCGCTCTCTGATGTTGACTGTCAACTGCTTTTTCCATACATGAGGTCATCAATGCGAAGCATTATTGTCTCACACAAATTCCTCTCACGCATTCCCTGCCAGCAGTTATCTCTCTGGTAACGCGGACAAAAAACATACAGACTGCTCATCCACAGCTCCTTAATGGCGTCTTCCAAGACAGATTACAGACTGGAATATGCTAAATGAATGAATAATTGCTCCATCTACCTGACTCTGATAATCTCTTGTATCATTATTTCCCAGATCTCAACGTATGGTTTATCAGGAGCTAGAATGGGATTCCAGGGCCTGGATTTTCCTAATGTATGGGCATAGATTAGTCTTCAAGGACTTGGGTGTAGAAAACGCTTTAAATACGTTGGATTAGTTGAACTTGAGTTGTACCAGAATTGTGTGACCTTTATATCTATCAGTCACATTCATCAATCTAATACTATGTCCCAAAGTCCATGCCAATAGGAGGGACATAGTCTTCTTCATTTGAAGTGTAAGTATAGCTGAGGAGCAGAGACATGATATGAGATAATCCATCCAAATCCATCTCTGATTTAGAAAATTCATTTTTATAAAAAAGATTTCTGGTTTAGGGCCGTCGTTTATAGTCTGAGTGCACAGAGATAGTAACAATTATTTTTTCTGGACAACTATTTTTTTCTGGAGAACTATATAGGTTTTTTCATTATTTAATCTTCCTATTAATTTAAATAATAACTTAACTTTAAAATTTTTAATTTTAATTTAAAAAAAATAATAATTGTGTCCAGTGTGGAAAAGTATGAAGCTTTGCAAATCGCTTTATTATCTTCATTTCTGTGAAATAAAAAAAATGCAAACAAGTTGCCTCAAAACCCCTTCTTTTCCACCAGTCTATTTGTATACCTTTAGCTTCATTGATATCAGAACATACTAATTAGGAGTACAGATGATGGCAGTGATGGGTCAGCTCAGCACTTGTTTCCTCATCTGAGTGTTGTACTTATTAGAACCCTGTCTTGCACCATACTTATCCTCAGAGTTATAGAGACGCAAGCGCAGAGCTGACCCTTTCACTGCCATCAGTTGTACTCCAAATGAACACATATTGATATCAATGCAGCTGAAAGCACGAAAATAGACTGGGAAAAATAAATGATTTGAAAGCCACTTAAAAGCAGTTTTTTTTTTACAGCCTTTAAGACAAATTTCATAATGAAGAGATTTGCAAAGATTTTTAACTTTGCACGTTTAAGAAACATTATTAAAATAAAAAAAAAATAAATGTTTAGTTCCTGTTTAAAGTAGAACTGCGTAATACTTTATTTCGTCGTCTGCAGGGCAATTGTACAATTGCCAGGTTCCACTATGGACTTTATATACATCTGTGTGTGTATATATATATATATATATATATATATATATATATAAAGATTTTTCTGTTTTTTCAGGACTATGAAAATTGTAGAATCACACTGAAGGCATCAAAACTATGAATTAACACATGTGGAATTATACATTACACTTTACAAAAAAGTGTGAAACAACTGAAAATATGTCTTATATTCTAGGTTCTTCAAAGTAGCCACCTTTTGCTTTGATTACTGCTTTGCACACACTTGGCATTCTCTTGATGAGCTTCAAGAGGTAGTCTTGTTTCACACTTTTTTGTTACGTATATAATTCCACATGTGTTAATTCATAGTTTTGATGCCTTCAGTGTGAATTTACAATTTTCATAGTCATGAAAATACAGAAAAATCTTTAAATGAGAAGGTGTGTCCAAACTTTTGGTCTGTACTATATATATATATATATATATATATATATATATCGCAGTCACTGTCACTGATAATGTAATAGAGGGGAGACATGTTTCACTAAGCCAAATGGCGTCAGTGATATAAGATCCAGAGTTTTATATCCTTCAGCACTGTAAGTGTTGCGAGGGTTAAGTTAACGTATGTTATGGGCTGGTTCTTAGGGGGATATTCATAGAGCGGGTGGGAGCGTGTCCCCCCCATATGTCCCCCTACAGAGCTGGCACCACTGTGATGTCACAGTCATGTGATCAGTCACGTGTTTGAGGAGTCACATGGTCTGGGCATAAATGGCTGAAGGCCAGAGCTCGCAGTGTTCAGTGTGTGCTCCTGGAGAAGCAGCGCTCCGGGAAATTGTTGCATGGACTGGAGAAGCTGAACCGTGTGTGTTCTGCCAGTGTGAGCTGGAGGAACCCCTCTCACAGAAGGACTGTGTTTGTTCTGCCACCATTTTGTTTTATTTTTGCCCAGAGGGCTGTATTTTCTTTACCTCACCTTGGTCTATGCTGCCTACAATAAACCAAAGGAAGTTCTTAAAGCTGCAGTGTACCCTTGTCTACCTCCATGTGCATCCCTTCCACTATATATATATATAGCAATATATAAAATCATAGTTTAAATCAGTAACTAAATTTATTTTATTTTAATAATGTTTCTATGTATATATATATATCTATATATTGCACCTCAATAAAACGAAAAGGATTGTGTCAATTAATAAATTTTCAGGACTATTGTTTCCATTATTTAGGAACTCGAGGTTTATTAGCCAGACAAACCATCATCATATACTTTAAGTTACTTTACTCCATCAGTAGACAAGCTATATAACAGGTTGTTTTTATGTGTATTAAATGGAAATAAATGACTAACTTTCGATATACTTTGAATTGATTAAAAAGGTTCTCTGGAAATAAAGGAAGGAAAAAAGGCAATGTCAGTGCAAATAATTTCCTAAATACCTTTACTTCACAAATCATATTAATTTTGTCTCTGGAGATAATCAATATAGTACATTAAAATGGACACCCTCTTGTTACACTGCCAGAATCCTGTCCTAGGATTTTAGCTGAAGGCAGGTGCCTGTGAGCATGTGCGGCAGGATGCTGTAACCTGGTGCTATGTCCAGGTCACAACAGCAGATTTTCCTACTGCACCTGACCTGCCCTAACATTGTACGCAGGATTCTATCAGTGTAACACGACAGTGGTCATTTTAATGTGCTATAATGATTACCTCCCTGTACAAAGCAAATGTGATTTGCTAAGTATAGGTATTTAAAAATTAATTAAAAATGAAATTATTTTCCTTTTTTTTTTTTATTTCCAGAAAACCCCTTTAAGAGAGGTGCCTTAATTTCAAGATTTCAGTGCTTTTCCCAGAGTCAACCACGACTGGGTACTTGGTTTCAGCACAAGAAGAAAGCTCCTTCCCCTGCTTCCTTGGTTTGTGGTGTAAGGGCTGGCTGTCAGGCTTATTTCAATACCTAAGCCAGCCCCCTTCTCTGCATCAGCTGCGGAGCTCACTAATCCCTGATTCTCATATTTTTGACATCTCAGGGATCCTTTAGACTTAAATTAATAGATTTAATAAATTATTGTTTGAAACGCAATGAAATAAGTTTAGCTAGCTCGACATCCCTTTTTTTTATTGAACAAGAGAATAGGTTTATTTTAATCGATGCCCATTATCTCTGCATTCGTGATAAATCTCATCAATATTTTCTACTTATAATGGATATATAATCATTAATAAACTAATTTGAAGGGCGTGGTGGAGTGCCATAGTCACAAATACAGTACTTGTTAATGTCATTAAGAAAATGATATTCATGTGCCCCATTAAGGCAAATTGATATCATATTTGGCGGTCAAAATATAGATAAAAAAACACCAGCTCATTCTTTCTGTTCTGAATAGTGAAGAAATACAAGGTCAGTGTTTATAGATGCAAGTTTAAGGTAAAAAAAAAGTCCAGCTTCCAGATCCAATTGGAGATAAAATTAAGATTTTATTGTGAATTCTTTGAAAAAATATACACATTGCAGAAATAAATACATGGAGGAGAAGTCTTCCGTGAAACCTATGCGTTTCGAATACCAAATGTTCTTAATCCTGTTATCATACCAGGATTAATAATAATAGGTCAACAATAAAATCACATTTTATGACAAATTTAGATCTGGAAGATGGACTTTTTTTTCTTGAACTTATATTTGGAGGTCCACCATATAAGACATCTCTCTTCAAGAGGGTTGTGCATTACATTGATGACCATTAATCTCGTTGACTGGTTTCGATTCCCAATAGTGATGAGCGAATCTTCTCGGATAATGTGTTATCTGAGCATGCTCAGGTGCTAACCGAGTGTCTTCGGCGAGCTTGAAAAATATGTTCGCGTTCCCATGGCTGCAAGTCTCATGGCTGTTCGACAGCTGCAACACATACAAGGATTTCCTGTTCGTCTGGCAATGCCTGCATGTGTTGCGGCTGTCATGCAGCCGCGGGGACTCAAACATATTTTTCGAGCATGGCGAAGACACTTGGTTAGCACCCGAGCATGCTCTGATAACACCTTATCCGAGCACGACCGGTCATCACTAACTCCCAACGACAAAAACATGGCTTGCTGGGGGTACCGAGAGAGAAGTCCATGGCAGACAACTACCAGGTTCTACAAAGGAGTCTTTGATGAGATATCCATTTCTAATATACAGAGAGACATGCACCCTCTAGAATTTGTAGTGCTGCTGTGCTTTGTAAAAATCCTAGGAAGGCTGACAGGTTGTGCCATCAATATCTGAAAAGAGGAGGTTTGAACACTATAAACTCACCTAAAAAGGGATCTGCAGTTGTAGATATCTGACTGTAGTCATAAATAAGAGAGACTGATGAGTAGAATTGGTCGACCTTATTCAAGGCTAGCCTATTTAAGGATGATGAGTAGAATTGGTCGACCTCATTCAAGGCTAGCCAATTTAAGGATGATGAGTAGAATTGGTCGACCTCATTCAAGGCTAGCCAATTTAAGGATGATGAGTAGAATTGGTCGACCTCATTCAAGGCTAGCCAATTTAAGGAAACAGCCTGCAGGAAACTGGCAGAAGAGTTTTGAGTTATGGGTCACATCTTCATCCCAGGTGTCCACATCATTATAAGGCTTGTGGCCACCAAGGAGCGTGAGCTGAAAAGTAATGTGGTTAGCAGTGTTGCAACCAACTTCTTGGAGTCATTTGTTAACAATATTATCAGTGCCTTTATAGGAATGTACCGATTATTAAAGATAATGGTGTATAGTTTTCCCTTAAAAAGATTATTCCTCTTTTATTTGCTCTTCAAGTAAAAGCTTGCCTTCGAACCACAGCTGAAAAAGAAAAACATTTCTTGGCCAATTTCTTGTTCAGTTTTAACAGCATTAGACACTAAAAATGCCCCTAGCTTGTACGGTTCTTAATGTTTTAGACATATTATTAGATCTGATGTTCTTTATAGAGCTTTCATATTTTCTCTACCAGATGCCAAACTTATCGCCTGCTGGATCCATTGTTAATAATCACTTCTAAATATAGACAAATGCTGTCTAGTAATTTTATATAGAAAGCTAGGAGTCTCATTTTTCTGTCTTAAATGTTTTTATTTTGCTTTTAATTTAACTACTTCAGGCAAGCCCATTGACTTTAGATGTCTGGGCGGTCCTGCTCCTACTCTGCGGTGACGTCACTGCAGAGTAGAGCAGCTACACGCGATCAGAAACTATAGAGAAGGCAGAGACGGTTTATTACCATCTGTGGCTTCCTAATTGCTGTATACACAGCAGGAAACAAGCACTGTGTACGTAGAAATAGGCGTTCCCACCTCCATACACAGCAGTCATGTGATTGCTGTGTATAAGGAGGGAGCTGGAGTTGCTGGGTCATAGGAGACCTGAAATGAGCCAGGAGGCTTCATTTCCCTTCTAACTAGGTCTAATATATCAGCCCCAGTTGCAAGGGAAATAATAAATAAAAATAATATTTAAATGTACCCCCCTCCAAAGGTAAAAATAAAATAAATAAATAAAAAATAACAGATGAAAAATATATAAATTTATTTAAAAAATGCCACTGTCAATCCAAATTTCTGTTACTAGCCCTGTCCCTGCAAAAATTAAGGTTTCCAATAACTAAAAATGTGTTACAGAATGAGGAAGACATTTTTAAATGTATCTTAGTAATGCTTTTTGGTCAAAAAATTGATGAAATACAGACACTTCACCAAAAATATAAAAGAATAGAGAGATGGACTATGGCAGTGACATAAAAATGAAACCCCGAGTATCATGAAAAAAGACACAAAACACTACTTAAGTATCTGATCGAGAAAACGTTTTACAGCTCTTTAAACAGTGTGTCTGAAAAAAACCCTGAAAAATGTCAGGAATTGGGATAAATGTCCCGGTCTTGAACTAGTTTACAAAAGTCTCAATTTGTAATTTTATCTTGCAGGGGGCTTTATGTATGTCTTTTGGATTTCACTGGCAGACATCTGAATATTTAACTCTTACCAACATATAACGCACTGGTACAACATGTGCCGGATGGCTGAATTTGATGCAGGCTTGCAACCTGAGCCCGCATCTTTGCCAGCGCATGATGGGTCAATTATTCAGCCATCATCTGCCTCTAACAGCCGCAGGTGAAGAGGACTTCCACCGCCGCTGTTAACCTGTTAAATGCAAGATTGAGAGATTGACAGTGGAATTTAATGCACGCCGGCAAGTGGACACGTCATTCAATGCACCCATTGGCACCCGTGATGTGATTGTGGGGGCTCTGATGGGTTGCCATGACAGCCAGGGTCTGCTTAAATCTTCTGTGCTTGTCATGACGGTCGACTCCTGTAAATGCCAGCCTGTAGCTGGCGTTCATAAGAGACTGATTTATGAGATAGATAGTAGGGCTGATGCACTGCTATGTATAGTACAAGCAATGAGATGATCGCAGGGTGAAGTCCCCTAAGGGGACAAGCAAGTACAGTAGAAAGTGGGGAAAAAAGGGTTTTTAAAAATATGTAAAAAATTTAAAAAATATAAAAGTTCAAATCCCTCTTTTACCTTATTAAAAATAAAGCAATTAAAAAAAATATGCATATGTGATATTGCTGCATTTGTAAAAGTCTGATCTATCAAAATATGAAATTATTCTGACTGGTAAATGGCATAGAGAGAAAATAAATCAAAACACCAAAATTATGTTTTTTTTTGCCACAGCAACATTGTAATAAAATGTAATAAATGGCGATCAAAACATAATATCTACCTCCACATGGCATCAGCAAGAACGACAGCTGAGGGTGCAAAAATTAAGCCATCACAAAAATTGGAAAAGGTATGGGTCTTGAAAAATGGCGACACAAGCAAATTTTTTTTTTCTTTTACAGTTTTTCGAATTTTTTTCACCACTTAAATAAAAAAAAAAAATACAATACATGTATGGTACCTGCGTAATTGTACTGACCTGGAGAATCATATTGCCAGAATAGTTTTACTGTATCGTGAACATAGTAAATAAAAAGCCCAAAAAACAATTGTGGAATTGCACTCTTTTGCAATTTTGACGGACTTGGATTTTTTTTCCTGCTTTCCAGTTTATCACATGATAAAATGAAAGGTGTAATTTAAAAGTACAATTTGTCCTGCAAAAAAAAACAAGCCCTCACATGGCCATATTGATGAAAAAATAAAAAAGTTATGGCTCTTGGAAGTTGATGAAGAAAAAAAATGAAAAATGGTAATTGGCCGTGGCCAGAAGTGGTTTAGAGGGAACCTGTCACCAGGTTTGACCGATATGTGATACGGCTGTCACCTTTCAGGCCTGATATACAGCATTCTATAATACTGTATAGCTGTCCCCAACCCAACTTGAAAGATCAGAAAAAGAGCTTTTATTATATTCACCTGCAGGGCGTTCCGGTCTAAGGGGTGTCACTCGTCGTGGCCCAAGCTTCCCTTCTAGTGATGCCGTCCTCCCTCTTGCTTTGTGTGGATGACACATCCCTTTATCATCCACACAATCTTCCCGGAATTACGGCCCTGCGCAGATGCTGACTAGGGCAGAGTAAAGTACTGCAGCGCTCACGTGCTGGGAAAGGTCAAAGAGTCACGGCGCATGCGCACTGCAGTACTTTCCTCTGCCCTAGTCAGGGCAGAGAATTATGGCTGTGCAAGAGCTGTGATGCCGGGGATGACGTTGGAACGCGTCATCCACACGAAGCAAGAGAGAGGACAGCATCGCAAGAAGAAGGGAGGCGCCTGACCAAGACCAGCAACACTTCTCGAACCGAACCGCCCCACAGATGAGTGTAATAAAATGTCTTTTTCTTGTCTTGCAAGTCAGGTTGGGGGCAGATATACAGTATTACAGAATGTGGTATATCAGGCCTGAAAGGCGGTGGCCATATCTCATATCTGTCAAACCTGGTGACAGGTTCCCTTTAAGTAAGAATGCCACCCTTTCAATAACCCAATTGGGCTCAAATGATGACAAAATTGTGCACTTCACCTCCATCCATAACCTTGATGCACATGCTGCATGCGCCGGTTTTGATCCGGCTCCAGGACCAATCTAGGGGCAGTAGAGCCTAGTTGCCGCAATGAGTAAGCAGTATTTTTTACACGATGATTTGCATTCACCAAGAGCCCTTCAGGTCATTGGGAGTTTTGATTTTTCCATTTCATTTCGCCGCATCTGCGCTGTTTCGCTACAAGCCGTATGCAAATCAGGATAATCAAATAAACATTGGAAAATTTGATAGCACGCTGAGAGAACGGGAAGATGGGATAGTTGAAAAAAGAAAAAGCTGTAGCAGAAATTATATAATGAAAGTTAAAAATAACAAGAGTGCTGTAATGGTGATACCTTTAATGGATAACAGAGTAAATGCTCAGAAAACTTCAGTGCTCTTCTTCCCTTAATGGCAGGAGTTCTGTCATTGTTTTACAATAACTTAAGCTATTAATAGGAAAGTGCTCTTCTACCGGCCAACATACTTGGATATTAAACAAATGGATCAATAAATGATACGAGGAAATGTGGAAACGGAGAAATGAAAATGACATTGAATGTACTAATGCAGGGCTAGATGTATAAACATCTCGTGGACACGGCATAAAGAACATTTTGTTTCAGTAAACATTCGGTAAGTGTGAGCTGCGCTGCCAGGCTCAAAGTTAAAGCAAATAATCAACTTTAGACCTTAATTTTACAACTTACATTTATTGAGTTACCGTCTCTATTTTATTCCAGACTCCAGAGCTGCATTTATAATTCAGCTTGCTTCAGAGCTAAGATCTTCCAGTGTAACCCAACAGCTCACATTTTACAGCTGGAAATCTTAACATTTTAATCCAGGATATATTTTTTTAAAATTTTCACATACAAAGAACCAGATAAAGTAACATAATAACTTATAATTATTTATTTATTTTACTCACTTATTATTTAGGCTAGGTTCTCATTTCGTTAGGGCAGTCCATTCAACGCATGCGTTAAACAGACTGCGCTAACGCAACTGCCTTTTTGTGATCGCGTTAAGCGATCGCGCTAGTGCTGATGCTCCATCTGCGCTAGCAGTTATGGACCCTCGAAAGCTGCAGACCACGTCCGAGGGTCCATCACAGCATGACGGCACATCGCTAACGCATGCCGATTATGACATGCGTTACGTTATGGCAGTCTATGGGTGCGTTAACAAAATTAATGCGTTGTAACGCAATCCGTTAGACGGACTGCCATAATGCTATGTGAACCTGGCCTTATTCCACAGCGCTTTACAGACATTACAGTAACTGTCCCCATTGGCGCTCACAATCTAGATTTCCCATCAGTATGTCTTTGGAGTGTGGGAAGAAGCCAGAGAACCTGGAGGAAACCCACGCAAACACGGGGAGAACATACAAACTCCTTGCAGATGTTCTTGGTGGAATTTGAACCCAGGACCCCAGTGCTGCAAAGCTGAAGTGCTAATCACTGAGCCACCCTACTGCACTATCTGGTAAATCCCCAGTCACTTCAGCACCTCAGTTTAAGACGTCCTGTTGGTCTTTGTTAATTGTCCTGCAGTATTGACAATCACATTTGACCGCTGCAGCCAGTCACTGGAATCAGATGTGATGGTAGTAATATGGCTGAAATCTGTGATTGGCTTCATCCATTCTGTGTAGGTAAAGTGCAGTAGAGTGCATGTCGTTAGTGCTGGTTTGTACTGGTAGTGCTAAGGATTTGCTGTAAGTGATTTTTATTTATTTTTTTTAATTTTTTTTATTTGTAATTTTAGATTTCTTCTCTCTTTAGGACAATTTAAAAAAAATTCTTATAGAACTCTTTTAATGCTAATAAAATAATGTGACTCCTATAGTAGTGCGTGAGGGCACTAATGTAACTGTATATTTCCAGTTTTAAACACAAAAAGGTTTTTTTGTGTGAATTTTGTACAAATCCAACATTGAAAATATAGTTGTTCACTCTTTTAATCCCGTATGTACAGAGAAATTATTCCCGGAGGCATTGCTTCTAGGATACATGACACAGCTTCTACTCTCTGCACTTGGAGCCTTCATGAGACCATAATCACTTTGTCTTTGGTACGAAAACCGATTTTTGATGACTTTGGCTGATGCTGATCTACTGTATTGGTCTGAACGATCCCTACATGTAAAATACAAAGCATATACAGTATTTCACATGATGCTAATGATTTTCCAAGAGCTACCTAGATATTACCATGAAAAGTATATTTTCTCTTTTCACCCCATTCCCAGTGAGCACCCAGAGTAAATAAAAATGTAGGGACATTCCTACAACCATGACACAATCATTATATCTGTGGCCAGATTTCGACGTAGTAGAATAGATCTGAATTGACTCGGTGTGGTTTTCATTGAAGGAATCAATGGGATTTTCGAGTGGTTGACCACTTTTCAGGATAATTTTTATTTTTTTGCTTAAAACGAACCTGCCATCAGGATTTTGCTAAGTAAACTACAGGCATTCTAAACCAATAGACTGTTTACGTGAGAAACCGTTCCTATGTGCCTTAATCCGTTGCCAAGTGAGTATCCCCAACACATAAAATGAGCGGTATCTTATGGTATACAGCTTTTTTTTCAAATCTACCCACAGGTTTTCAATTGGGATGACGTCTGGGGACTGTTGGGGCCAATCCAGCACCTCTACTTCATTGTTATTGAACTATTTTTTCGCTAATCTTGATGTATGCTTCGGTTCATTGTTCTGCTGGAACATTATATCGTCCTTTACATACCCATACCGAACTTGACATTTCCTTCAAATTCTCAGTCCTTTAGTCCCTTTTTCTCTTGTTACATCCAAACCCATTAGCACCCATCAGAGCCTAGTCTATTGACTTTCGTCTCATCGCTCCAAATCACCCATTTCCAGTTTTCTACTGTCCATTTTTCTGCAAACTGAGACGACTCTTCTTATGACGATATTAAAGTCGAGACTTCGTCACCTTTTTTCGGTCCACTATTCCAGACTTCTGCAATGTGCATCTCATCGTTCTTGCATGGATGTCTGTGATCTCACTATAATGAAGCATACGAGCCACCTCCACTGTTGTGTTTTTCGCTCCTGATAGACCTTTTGTGATGATCTGAAAGTCAAAAGTTCAAAACATTGTTACCCTTTGCTTGTCATTAAAACTGAGAATCCAATCAAAGACCAAATATTCACCAGAAATGTTCATCGATTACAATAAATTAAATTCAAATAGCAGAAATGATACTTCCACCTACAATATGTTACAAGGGGATAGTGGGACTGAGCCAGTGTGATTTATGAGATGGAATAAGAAACAGCAGGGGCCCCCAACACTTGTCCCCTTGAAGTCCCCTTGAAGTACAGTTGTTGGATGAACTATCATTTTACTTGTTCTCCCTATTAAAAATCTCAAACATTCTTATTTATAATACTCGCTCCCAACGACACCATAGACGGCAACTTATGCCTTCTATCCCTTATCCAAGCCCTGGTGTCCAAGAGAGATGTGTGATTATTTATTTTATCATTTCCATTTTATTATATCCTTTTTGTATCGCTATTCATTATGTCATTCTGGCTCTGTACATGTTGCTTCTTGTTTGTCATCACTCCATTACACACATCCAGAATGGACTCATTAACAGTCTTCTATTACCCGCAGTGTCATCCAGAGGCGGATTACAGTTTTTTGTTTCTCCACAGTATGAGCACTGGGACAAGTTACGATATTTCTTTATTTTTTATATTAGGTGAATTGCTGGATCGTCATTTTTTGTTACAGATATTTTTGTGATAAAACCTCTACTCTGTCCCATGTTCTCTGCAGTCTTAAAGTTTAACTCTAGGCAAAAACGAAAAAAAAATTATATAAACCTGAAAGTAACCTTTTTTAACCCACTGTAAAATTTTCCTTAGTGTATGTTCACACTTGTCTTTTTTGCAGCATTGTTTTCTTTGCAACCTTTTTCTCTGCTGCTAAAAAAAATTATTTGCTGCAGCAAAGGGAATGAGATTTAAAAAATGTTGTGCAAACACTTTTTTTTCCTTGCATTTTTTTTGAGCTGCTTGGCTTTCTTTAAAAATTTACAGTCTGTCAATTGTTTTATCGGACTGCACTCGGAAGTCCTCAGTGTGAAGTCCTGCCACATGGACCAAACTCTAATGAAACTGAAAAGAAAACATTGATGAAACTCGGACCATATTTTTGCATATGACAAAAGCACTGACGTCTGAATGAGGCCTTATCATGAGCCACAGACTATAAATATCTACCCAGATATCCCACTAATATAGGAGACCATTGATATGAGCTGTTTTAAGAATGTGCAAAAAATACTCCTATTGAAAAGCACTTGTTTCTGCAGAAAATGTAGGGCCCCGATTCATCATTTGTGATATTTTTATGTGACTTTTCTTTTTTTTACTTGTTTTTGCTGACATTTTTTGCACCACCCTCTTCAAAATGGAGCATGCGGTTCATGAAATTGGTGCAAAAAAAATAAAAAATTTTTATTTTGGCGACTTTTCGGCATAAAACATCACAAATTCTATAAAAAAGTCACGTTTGTCTAAAACGTTTAGGGTCTGAAATTCTGCTGAAAGATTCCCTTAAGATTGACATTTTGTATTACAGTATTAATAAAGCTAGCACAAGAGTATGATGTGCCAAATTCACTAAGACTAGGGATGAACGGACCCATGGAAGTTTCGGTTCTGATACCTGTCCCAAACTTCAGTACAAAGTTCGGTTCTGTACCCAGAATTGTACCCGAATTTGAACCAGAACCCCAACCTCATTGAAAACAACAGTGACCCGAACTTTGGAGTAGAAAAATTCTCTCTCTTATCCAGACTTTTCCTAGAACACCAAACATTAAAACGGACATCCGGAAGAAGTCCATGTTGGGAGTTTAGCATGTCAGACACTTAATTCCGGCTCCCACGTCTCTAATTAAGACCCCTCTTTAATAAATTTGGCTCATGTTTCAACTGTTGTGCATCAGCTAGGCATAAGTGGCATCACTTTTGTGGCATGAATTGTGATGAACTTGTCAAATACGATTGGCCTCACTCCATCGCATCCTACCCAAGTGCTTTCCACATTTAAAAAAAAAGTTGTTGGAACTGTCTGAAACTGGTTTAACAACACCAAAAGTTGCAAAATTCTTGCACGATTCAAAATTGTTCAAAAATTGTGCAGCGCTTCAGGAAGTTTTACTTGAGAATTTTTGCCAAAAAACTCATTGATGAATTGGCTCCATAATATATTGGTTCATGCTTGAGCCAAAGTTCATGGTTGAATCAACCAGAATTGATGTTTCATATGAAAGATTGGCACTCACCTCTTAGTCTCTGTGCAAGAACAGTACAAGGGCCCCTTTATGTGTCGATGACAGAAGCTGCTTGCTCCTTTGGAGTTAGAAGTGAGCCCCTTTATCTCTTGGGCCCCTGTGTAGCTATACAGGTTGCACCAATGGTGTGTCCACCCTTTTCTCTTGACCATGCAAAGAAAATTAACAAACTGCTGTTTTATCATGCAGCATGGTGAGTGCCAGTCTACTTTTTGACGGGTCAGGTCTCATTCAAACGTCTGAGTTTCTCATACGTATTCTGTAGGTGATTTTCACGGATAACACTCATACCTGTAATCATCTATGGAGTCATTGACATGTCTGTGATTTTGCACGGATTGAGCAGTCCGCGGAAAATCGCTGAGTCATGTCTGATTTTGATCCAAGTCTCGGATAAAATTGGTAGTCCAAGTCATTGAGTCCATGAAAAAATAATTTTCAATAATTTTCACGGACTGTCAAAAAAGGAGAAGGTAGAGAAACTCTGTTTTTTCTTTCTACATGTACAAGAATAACTGGTGCCACTCTGACCAAACTCTGATCAAACTCTGATAATCAGTTTGTTTTTCTCGTATGTGAGAAAATCAGATGTTTGAATGAGGCCTACCATTTGAACTCTCTCAGATATTGTGCACCAAACATGTGAATACCGCATTTATCCTAATGTGGTTATCAGGTACGGACTGGGGCTGAAATTCATTTCTGGCATTTCAAATCACACAGGCCCATGCTGTCCCCGTCCCCAGATGCGATATATTACTAATATTAAACCAAAAGAAAAGAATAGTGACAAAATGCCACTATAAAATAAAATAAACTTATAATAAGATATTTATATATGGATATAGATCAAAATAAAATATCACAAAGAGAGGTATTTATGAAAATATAACAATATTTATTATAATATATAATAACAAATCAAAACATGAGACTTATGGACAAACCTAGTATAAGGGAAGAAGATATAATACAGCCAATCACTGTCAAAAAGGTAGACAGTGATTAAGAGAAATGACACAAATCTCCCCTCACATACCGTGCATGTGCGCAGGCATGAATAATCAAAAAAGATCTGGTTTCAAACTCGCTTCATCAGTATAAATAACCATAGTAAAATACTAATAGATAACACAGAGAAAAGCGAGTTGAGAACAAAAGACATGCCAAAATTATTAAGCTAATCATTACCTTGTGACATGATGATAGCGTGCACACTGCACCGATGGAGGGGGGGATGCAGGAAAGCCCCGACGCGCGTTTCACCGCACTCGGCTTCGTCAGGAGGCGTGGCTTGTTATAGCAAAAGGGGTCATATATATACCGCTGTAGGAGAATTGATCCACGAATCGGCGCTTACTCCGGCATGATGTGTGTCCCGTGCGACACAGCGAGCCAAGAAGCGCCGCAGGAAATGGAGGGGAGGACCGAGGTCATCGCTCTCCATCGCCATGACGACGCGTCTGACCCACCAGGACGCCCGGGGCACACAGCGCATGCGCGGATAGCGTCTGCGTGAGGAGAAGTAAGCAGCAATGATCGCTGCTGTTAACAGAGAACTAATTATTATTAAATATTACTAATATTACCCTGGATGGAGGAAAGGAAGATTTACTGCAAGAGTAATATTTCTAATGATACCTGTGGCCTGCTTGGGTAAGTGACGGAGTCAGCGACTTTGTGCTCCATCACAACTCTTAACAGTATGGGTGTCTTGAGAACACCGATTCTGTTAACAACGTACCAGACAAGGCGGTCCACGACCAGATAGGCCCTTCTGGCGTTTGCCAGATGGCCAGTCTAGCCCTGGTGGTTATCCTGTCTTTGTGAGTCATTTTCTTCAATATGGGCAAAATTGATATTTAAGTTCTTGACGAAGTTAACTGCTCACGAATAGGGATGAGCAGACCTGTGGAAGTTCATGTTCTGGTACCTGACTGAACTTTAGTCCAAACTTCAACCAGAACCCGAATCTGATTGAAAAAAATGGGAACCAAAACTTTGGAGCTGGAAAAATCTCTCAATCTCTCTCCAGACTTACCCGGAACTCTGGATATTACAATGGACTTTCGGGAGAAGTCTGTGTTCGGTGTTTACCACCATACACTAACTGTCCAGTACGAACCCCAAACTTTACGGATGCTTATCATAGGAATCTGTATTTGGTCTTTTATATTATATACACTTCTGATGTATAAAAATATTAATGCTGCATTGGGGTCCTACAGAGATAGCATATGGATGAGAATGCAGATGAAATATCGTCCATTTTTTTCTGGATGAAAATTGGGCGATTTTTTTTTAATACGTTTCTTTGAACTTTGCCTGACATGCTAATCATCATATCAGATTTCAGAGCAGACGTACTACTTTCGGGGAAGGAATATTTAAAAAAAAATTGATTTTAAGAATGTTATTATTTCTTAGTTTCATCTTGTGTCTGATATCCCACTGTAGACATTTAGGAAGAAACACAGCTGCAAAATAATTCTTTGAAGAATGAGGTCAGTAGCAAATCTTCCATAACACTTGTACGGGCTGAGCTCCCAGATTAATTAAATGACCTATACTCTGATAGTGACAGTTGTCTAATTAATCCTTTTACTGCTTTACCAAACAGATGAGGTGATAAAATATATGAAATTTGTAGCTGAAAACATATAACCATATTAATATAGTTAGTAAAAGACAATATTTATGCATACTTTCTAATACTTTGAGCAGGATATCATCCGAAAGTGTGCATATATGAATTGAACTCTTTAGACCTCATGTTCTTGAAGCAATATACAGAATGTAGAGTATTTTCCATGTGTCGCCATGTTTGCCCCTAAAAGTAAAAATGCTAAATAATTCAATGATTCAGGTGGAACGGCCAACTTACATTACTGATCCAGCCATGGGCCCATCCATCTGGTCCGTCAAGAGTCACTGTAATCTCATCAGTCCATAAAACCTTTGAAAAACCTGTCTTCAAATATTTCTTGACTCAGTCTTGACATCTTCAAATCTGTGTCTTGTTCTTTGATGGTCAGGTTTCCGCATACTTACCTCAGCCATGACTCTGAGCACTGACACCTTATACTTCTGTGTCTTGGTCAATGGCGGTTGGGTTTCAGCCTCCTCACCTCAGCCATGACTCTGAGCACTAACACCTTGTACTTCTGTGTCTTGTTCAATGGCGGTTGGATTTCAGCCTCCTCACCTCAGCCATGACTCTGAGCACTGACACCTTGTACTTCTGTGTCTTGTTCAATGCCGGTTGGGTTTCAGCCTCCTCACCTCAGCCATGACTCTGAGCACTGACACCTTGTACTTCTGTGTCTTGTTCAATGGCAGTTGCGTTTCAGCTTCCTCACCTCGGCCGTGTCTCTGAGCACTGACACCTTGTACTTCTGTGTCTTGTTCAATGGTGGTTGGGTTTCAGCCTCCTCACCTCAGCCATGACTCTGAGCACTGACACCTTGTATTTCTGTGTCTTGTTCAATGCCAGTTGGGTTTCAGCCTCCTCATCTCGGCCGTGTCTCTGAGCACTGACACCTTGTACTTCTGTGTCTTGTTCAATGGCGGTTTGGTTTCAGCCTCCTCACCTCGGCCGTGTCTCTGAGCACTGAACACCTTGTACTTCTGTGTCTTGTTCAATGGCGGTTGGGTTTCAGCCTCCTCACCTCGGCCGTGTCTCTGAGCACTGACACCTTGTACTTCTGTGTCTTGTTCAATGGCGGTTGGGTTTCAGCCTCCTCAACTCGGCCGTGTCTGTGAGCACTGACACCTTGTACTTGTGTGTCTTGTTCAATGGCGGTTGGGTTTCAGCCTCCTCACCTTGGCTGTGTCTCTGAGCACTGAACACCTTGTGCTTCTGTGTCTTGTTCAATAGCGGTTGGGTTTCAGCTTCCTCACCTCGGCTGTGTCTCTGAGCACTGAACACCTTGTACTTCTGTGTCTTGTTCAATGGCGGTTGGGTTTCAGCCTCCTCACCTCGGCTGTGTCTCTGAGCACTGACACCTTGTACTTCTGTGTCTTGTTCAATGGCGGTTGGGTTTCAGCCTCCTCACCTCGGCCGTGTCTGTGAGCACTGACACCTTGTACTTCTGTGTCTTGTTCAATGGCGGTTGGGTTTCAGCCTCCTCACCTTGGCTGTGTCTCTGAGCACTGAACACCTTGTACTTCTGTGTCTTGTTCAATAGCGGTTGGGTTTCAGCCTCCTCACCTCGGCTGTGTCTCTGAGCACTGAACACCTTGTACTTCTGTATCTTGTTCAATTGCGGTTGGGTTTCAGCCTCCCTTATCTCGGCCGTGTCTCTGAGCTCTGAACACCTTTTTTTTCTTTGTCTTTCCCAGTAGTGGTTGGGTGTCAGCCTACCTTACCTCGGCTGTGTTTCTGAGCTCTGAGCACCTACTACTCCTGGGCACTACTAGGAGGCTGCAGGTCTGGAATATGACAGCACTGGAGGGTGATGGCTTCCTGGTCACTTCACATTTGATTCTTCTCATATCTTTGGCAGATAATGTGCATCTTTTTTTCTCAACACATTTTTTGGCAACTCTCTTGACTATTTGATGGTTCTGTGACCACACCACAATATCAGCAATTTCTGGAGTGCTGCATTCCTCTGTAAGACTTGTAACAATTATTGACTTTTCAGAGTTAGTTAAATCTCTTTTTTTTTTTTACTTACCGTATATACTCATGTATAAGCCGACCCGTGTATAAGCCGACCCCCCAACTTTAGCCTCAAAAAACTGGGAAAAGTTATTGACTCGCTTATAAGCCTAGGGTGGAAAATGCAGCAGCTACTGGTAAATTCTCAAATTACGGTACGTACTGTGTATCCAAGACAAGAGATACGGTATACCTGTACGTGTACTCAGCAATGCTTGGGCAAAGCAAGGGGGCTCCATATTGAATCATGAGCCCCATATAATGCTCCATACAGTTCATGATGTGCCCCATAAGGTGCTCCATACAAAATACGCCTCATATGATGCTCCATAATGTTCATGATGGGCCCATATAATGCTCCATAAAGTTCATGATGGGCCCATAAGATGCTACATAAAGTTTATGATGGGCCACATAAGATGCTCTATACAAAAATATGCCTCAAATAATGCTGCACAGTGAATAATGGTGGCCCCATGACATGCTCCTTTATATACCGTACAGTATGCCCCATATGCTGCTCAATAAATTGTAATGCAGGCCCATAAATGGCTCCGTTATATACAATATGCCCCATATGCTGCTCAATAAATTGTAATGCAGGCCCATGAATGGCTCCTTTATATACAATATGCCCCATATGCTGCTCAATAAATTGTAATGCAGGCCCATGAATGGCTCCTTTTATATACAGTATGCCCCAATATGCCCCAATATGCTGCTCAATAATTGTAATGGTGATAGGATTTAATCCTATCATGTTGCTGCTGCAATAAAGAAAAAAAAATATATATATACTCACCTCTGTCCCTGCCAGCTGTCCGCGGCTCCTCCTCTTCTCCGAGTTGCCGGCTCTGCAGTGACTGTTCAGGAGGGTGCGTACTACGTCATCGCGCCCTCTGAACTTAACGTCAATGCAGAGGACGGAAGACGGCAGACTCAGAGCGGGTCACAGCGGTGGAACGCGGACCGGTAAGAATGGTAAATATCGCCAGTGCCGGGGGCCTGAGCTAGCGGCAACACCGGCACCTGGCCCCCATAGCGCGCCGGTGTCCCCGCCAGCTCAGGACACCGGCACTTGTCCTGCTGCCAACCGCCGACCGCCAACGCTGACCGCCGGCCCTGTCAGCCACCGGGACACTGACAGAGGCTGCAGGGGGCCGCGGGCATGTACCGGAGACGACGGGGACCTCCTCCCTGCATCAGTAAACTGGAAGTTAAAACCGTGACCCGTGCATAAGCCGAGGGGGTCTTTTTCAGCCCAAAAAAGGGGCTGAAAAAGTCGGCTTATACATGAGTATATACGGTATTTTGTTTTTGACTTACAAGCTCCCTAGTAATTCTGCACACCTTGATAAATCATGTTGTATCACTACACAAATACACATTACCTGATCTGTTTCATCCAATAAGCATTCAAGTTTATAAATCTTGGAATTTCCAAATCTGCATAAAAATGATGATGTGGTCAAAATAATTGCCTAATAATTGTGCACACAGTGTAGAATGCTATTTTCCAACATCCTTTTTGGCTTGGTTCACACTTAATCTTAATTTAACTTAATTTAGTTGCCTAAATCTGCTTGTGACCATGATTAGTTATTAAAAGGGGACAACCCCTTCTTGATCAAAATGTTTGGCCCCAATAAAATAGTAAAGCCTATACTCACCTCCCGTTCTGGCTCCGTACCACTGTGATGCGGTGTTGTGAAACGTGACGCTGGCGCCCAATCAGCTCTGGCGTCTCTGGCCCCGCCTTCGGACAAGCTGAACATAGTAACATAGTTATTAAGGTTGAAGGAAGACTTTAAGTCCATCTAGTTCAACCCATATCCTATCCTAACCTGCCCTAACATGTTGATCCAGAGGAAGGCAAAAAAAAACCATGTGGCAAACAGTAAGCTTCACATTGGGGGAAAAAAATTCCTTCCCGACTCCACATACGGCAATCAGACTAGCTCCCTGGATCAACGCAATATCTAGAAAACTAGTGTATATAACCTGAAATATTATACTTTTCAAGAAAGGCATCCAGTCCCTTCTTAAATTTTAGTAGGGAATCACTCATTACAACATTATACAGCAGAGAGCTCCATAGTCTCACTGCTCTTACAGTAAAGAATCTGCGTCTGTGATTTTGACTAAACCTTCTTTCCTCCAGACGTGGAGGATGCCCCCTCGTCCCCGTCACAGGTCTAAGAGTAAAAAGATCATTAGAAAGGTCTTTGTACTGTCCCCTCATATATTTATTCATTGTAATAAGATCACCCCTAAAACTTCGTTTTTCCAAACTAAATAACCCCAAGTGTAATAACCTGTCTTGGTATTGCAGACCCCCAGTTCTCTAATAACCTTGGTCGCTCTTCTCTGCACCCGCTCCAGTTCAGCTATGTCTTTCTTATACACCGGAGACAGAACTGCACACAGTATTCTAAGTGTGGTCGCACCAGTGACTTGTATAGAGGTAAAATTATGTTCTCATGAGCATCTATGCCTCGTCTAATGCATCCCATTATTTTATTTGCCTTTGCAGCTGCCTGACACTGGCCACTAAATGTGAGTTTGTCATCCACCCAGGTCTTTTTCAGTTTTGCCCAGTGTTTTACAATTAAGCTCATAATTATACATCTTGTTTGTTCTACCCAAGTGCATGACCTTACATTTATCCCCATTAAAGCTCATTTGCCATTATCAGCCCAGGCTTCTAGTTTACATAAATCCTCCTGTAATATAAAATTGTCCTCCTCAGTATTTATTACTCTGCAGAGTTTAGTGTCATCTGCAAATATTGAAATACTACTCTATATGCCCCCTACAAGGTCATTCATAAATATGTTAAAAAGAAGCGACCCCAATACTGACCCCTTCGGTACCCCACTGCTAACCGTGACCCAGTCTGAGTGTTCTCCATGAAGAGGAAGTCTGGGCTGCCGTTGATCTCTGGCTTCTTCTTCATGTTCAATTTGTCCGAAGACGGGGACAGTGATGCCAGTGTTGATTGGGGGCCGGTGTCACAACACTGCACGACAACCTGGGGAGACCGAGGGCCGACACCCCGGGAACGGCGCCAGCTTGGGAGCTGATTATAGACTTTATTATTTTATCGTGACTAAGCGAGGGGTGTGAGAACTTGTACAACTTCTTTAAAAGTAAACCTTTAATAACTCTAAAATTAATACTTATAGTTACATGGAAAACTCCTGGGTGACTCACCAAGACTTTAACTTCTTCTTTGTTTATAAAGGAAGTATAGTTTTCACACTTGCTTTATAAATTTAATCGAGGCTCATACTTCAGACTTGCACCATCTTGGAATAGAAAAAAAAATGCAGCAGAACATAGGACCATGTGCACAATGTCTGGTCCTCAGTACATCCATAGACGTAAGACTAGAGCCTAGTGATTCTCCTCTTACTTGCCTGATCTTCTTAGTAGACTCCGCAAGACATCATGCGGTCGTCACACCACAGTTATGATGTTGCGCTATGTCTACTAATCAGAAGAGGTGCTGGGGATGCCGGCAGGAGGAGGATCGCTGGACTCTAGTCAAAGATCTGCTACATTATCAGTGGAATTCCAATTCCCATTATAACAATTCAATATTTACTGGTAGCACAATTCCTTGAAGTATCAGCAAAGCTTCACTTTCAGCCACTTGGCATTGGGATCAATAGCTCTTTAATAAAAACGACCTAATAAATTCTAATCAGATTATCATTCTTGTCTTGTATTAATGGGTCTGCACCATCTCCGACTGAATCATTTCATTATTACAAACGGTGGCAGGATAGTGAACTCCTTTGTAGTGAAGGGGACTAAAAAACAAAGTGACAAGACTGATTATTACAAAGGATGTGTCAGGGTTTTCTTTTTCCTATGAGAAGAAGGAAGGCATTGTATCGTTCTCTGTGAAATACACTGTATTTGGGCCCTTACCATCAACAGTAAGAATCATTGACTTGTCTTTTGTGATTGATCATCAGATAAAAATTACAGTCAAAGTAAATATTTGCAAATAGCGTCCTCTCAGAGGAGGAGAACAGGGTCTCTAGAGTCACCTATTCGAAGTAGAAATCTTAAAACTCAAAATCGACCCTTTAAAGACCCTTGCCAGTTGACTCAGTACTGAGATCACCAACCGTATGCTATAAAGCCAAATAAAAATCTCCATTTGCAGCCTGCAGTTTCGGGGAACTTGCCCCTCATCAGTGCAAAGTAGGTGTGTTCTCATTATTCTGTATGGTTAACCTTCAGACACCAACTTTCTAGCTCCAAAGCTGCATGGTCGTAAGATTTTTTGGGTGAAGGCTGCGTTAATATGTCCATCACTTTCTATTTTTCTCTTTGTAGCAGATTGTCATGATTGATAGAAGATACAGTGTAGCTGACATGACAGGTGCATGAGGTTTGCAGACTTGCTGCGCATGAATGCACTGTCAGGATTGATTGAATCACATGTACAGGCAGTGAAATCATGTCCTGGCTTCCCGAACTAAAGCTTTTTCACCTGTACCATGTTCCGCAATGTCTGAAAGATGAACAGGATCCGCTTGTTAAAGGGAATATCTCATTTATTATTAATTTTGGACCTATTACTTAGAATAAAGCCTGTTGAAAAAAAACAAGCATTTTTTTTTAATATTTTTACTTTTAGACCGTGTTGAATATTTGGTCAGTATTTTATATCAGTATTTGTAAGCCCAAACCAGGAAAATACAGAAGTGGTGACGTGTTTCTATTATACTTTTCCTCTGATTGTTCCTCTCCTGGTTTTGGTTTACAAATACTGATGTAAAATACTGACCAAATACTGAACGTGTAAACGTGGCTTTAAGGGTTTGTTTCCACGGTCCGGAAACATTCAGGATTTGCTGCGGATTAAACACTGCATACAGCTGCAGCGTCCAGTCCGCAGCGTCCAGATGTTAGTGTAGTGGAGGGGATTTTATTAAATCCCGTCTCCACTATGCGTCTCCGCAAGATAAATAACCCTGTCTATGGATAGAATGCGGTGATTGCGCATGTGTTCAATGAACACATGTGATATCACCGCGCGTACAACAGGCGGCGGCGCTTTGGGCAGCGCGGGGTTTCCGCTGCGTCCAAAGCGCAGGGAATCCGGACCGTGGAAACATACCCTAAAAACTTCCCAGAAGGTGACCATAATGAAGACAAAACACCCTTTTGGTAAAATCTATATAGACATGGCGGAGAGTAGGGTATGTGCTCTATGGTATATGGCACATGAGGCAATAGGGAGTGTAGCCCGCCACCCTAGAGAGCAGGGAGCTTGCATGTAAAGTCTCATTCACACCTCAGGTTTTTTTTCATGTACAAGGGACCCATGGACTTGCAACGAAATTTGGATGAAAATTGGACATGTTTCCTCAATTTTGTACAGACCACTCGGTCCATGAAAAGTCATGGACATGTGAGTGACCCCATTCACTTTAAGGCTATGTTCCCACGATGAGTTTTTGGTGCGATTTGGTGTTGCATATTTTTTACGCCATCTCTGCACCAATGAAGTAAATTAGGTTACTTACGTTTTTATTGCGTTTTTGTGTCTCTTGTGTGTCCTGTTTTAGAATCAGAACTCTGAATAAAGCTGCTTTGTTTTTGATACTTCCCGCTATTTGGCTTCACAAAACTTTATTTATACAGTCATGTGCGGATTACGTGTATTTTTTTTCACCGCAAATGCACTTGCATTTTTTACCTGCAGATTTCCCGCATCTAATACAAGTCTATGAGATTTTTCCACACATAAAACTCAGCGTACCCGCAAGAGAAATTTACATGTTGCGGATTTGAAACTTTCCCGGCAGATTAGGTTACACTAAGGAAAAAAAAAACATTAGGCGCGAGATTTCTATTAATCCCATCCACTCGGCTGAAACTATAAGACGCTGCGTTTCTGACCCAGAGAAAATACGCAGAGTCAAAAACTCGTGGTGTGCACACAGCCTTACTGGCAGATAGGCTAGAAAACATATTTTTGAAATGGTTAAAAAAAGAGATTATTTCTTTATGTTGGTGAATTTACTGAAGTTCTGCAGATGCCAAATATAAATATTCAGAAGCATTTTCCTAACCGGTGTGAATTGCTGTTTACACACAGTAGATTTGTGTTTGTGACTAATTAAGGCAAAATGACCCACAATTAGTCACCTTCAGTTCTGATATGCGTTAAAATAAATAATTTATTGTGTTGAGGAAAATATGTCTCCATTTTTAATTTGAAACACAAAATCCAATTAACTGATGTAATGCCGGCTAATGAGGAGCTGCCATAAGAAGATGAACTCCATATCTGCTGATGATCGAAAAATCTCCTATTGGCACCAGAGAAGTCCCCGAGTCCTCTTCCCTAGAGGCGTCTCGTAATGTTTATGCTGCTTTCCTGACTTTAGTAATTCTTAGAAAGCTGGTGGCCGTTTCTATCATGATCGGCATCGTCACCCAGTGAATAAGACTACTGAGGGGCAGATTTGGTGATCAATGCCTCAATACTAAAGTACTGGTGTGGCAATTCTTATCATGGACGTTTGTCATTCAGGGTCTAGTAAAGTTGAGTAAGGCCACGTTCACACGATCAGTATTTGGCGAGTTTTTTACCTCAGAATTTGTAAGCCAAAACCAGGAGTGGGTGATAAATACAGAAGTGGTGACGTGTTTCTATTATACTTTCCCTCTGATTGTTCCACTCCTGATTTTGGCTTACGAGTACTGAGGAAAAATACTGAACATGTGATCGTAGCCTTCCACTGACAACCACGTGACAGCTATAACTTCCATTGGTAATCAGAAAACTATGCCAAAACAGTTATAAATAAAAATGGAGAAGACCAAAGTGTGACCAATGTTTTTTTTTTTGTTTTGCCTTTACTTTCAATTACCAAAGGCTTTCTTCTTAGGCTACGGTCACACATTCAGTACTCGGTGATTTTTTTACCTCAGTATTTGTAAGCCAAAATCAGAAGAGGAACAATCAGAGGAAAAGAATAAGGCCGGGTTTATACTTGCGAGTGTGAAGAGAGAAAGTCGCGCGAGTCTCTCGCATCAATATCCGGCACTGCTGCCGGCATTCAGACGGGAGCGTTCAGCTGCATAGAAATGCATTGCACTCGCAAGTGTGACCCCGGCCTAACAGTGTATATATCACAGTGTAGGTTGCCGTAAGCTTGCTTTGAGGTGGGTGGGTGTTTTTTTTTCATGTGTTCTTGATGTTTTGGATGTTTTGGAAAGAAGCTTATGAATCAAAAAAAAGAAACATTTAGTAACGCATCGCTGACCACAAGAAATGCAAAATTCTAAAGTATGGGGCCATTCTTATTGTTGTGTTCGGCGGGCACGTCAAAAGACAGATGGGAACGCATCCACATACACCGCATGTCCCTACGTACACAATGTTAAATATAGGTACGCAAGATGCATGCGGATCTTAAGGAAAGAAGTACGCAGCCCTACGCTGCACACTGATACGCAAATGTGAACCTGGCCTTACATAATAATAATAATCTTTATTTTTATATAGTGCTAACATATTCCGCAGCGCTTTACAGTTTGCACACATCATTGCTGTCCCTGATGGGGCTCACAATCTACTGTAGATTCCCTATCAGTATGTTTTTTGGAGTGTGGGAGGAAACCAGAGTGCCCGGAGGAAACCCAGCAAACACGGGGAGAACATACAAACTCCTTGCAGATGTTGTCCTTGGTGGGATTCGAACCCAGGACTCCAGCGCTGCAAGGCTGTAGTGCTATCCACTGAGCCACTGTGCTGCCCTTACATCATATTTATTAGATGTTTAGCCACTTTCTGAGCCTTGTCCCATACAGCAGCAAACAATGTGCCCAAATGTTCATTATTGTTCATCAGAATTTTGGCTCAAATTTAAGGTCCATAAAAAGACAAGTAATAGGTGATGAAAACTAGAGATTAGACAGTGTAAAGATGCACTAAGATTTATCAAAAAGCACAGACCACTATGATAAATCCAACATTCTGGTTGGAGCGAATACAGTATACATGTTCATAAACACTTTCAGATATCTGTAATGTAGCAACATTTTTGCACTTGTTTTATTGCCACCAAAACTTTTTGCAGTTATACTATATAGAATCATAGAATGGTAAAGTTGGAAGGATCCTCCTGGGTCATCTGGTCCAACCTCCTGCTCAAAGCAGGATTCACTAAATCATCTCAGACAAATGTCTGTCCAGCCTCTGTTTGAAGACTTCCATTGAAGGAGAACTCACCACCTCTCGTGGCAGCCTGTTCCACTCATTGATCACCCTAACTGTCAAAAAGTTTTTCTAATATCTAATCTGTGTCTCCTCCCATTCAGTTTCATCCCATTGCTTCTAGTCTTTCCTTGTGCAAATGAGAATAAAGATGATCCTTCTACAATGTGACAGCCCTTGAGATATTTGTAGACAGCTATTAAGTCTCCTCTCAGTCTTCTTTTTTGCAAGCTAAACATTCCCAAATCCTGCAACCGTTCCTCATAGGACTTGGTTTGCAGGCCGGACACCATTCTGGTCGCTCTTCTCTGAACTTGCTCCATTTTGTTGATGTCTTTTTTAAAATGTGGTGCCCAAAACTGGACACAGTATTCCAGATGAGGTCTGACCAAAGAGGAGTAGAGTGCAATAATGACTTCATGTGATCTAACCTGTATGCTTCTGTTAATACATCCTAGAATTGTATTTGCCTTTTTTGCTGCTGCATCACACTGTTGACTCATGTTCAGTCTGTGATTCTATTAGTCTTTTTAACATGTGCTGTTGCGTAACCCTATTCCTCCCATTCTGTATATGTTTTTTTCATTTTTATTGCCAGAATAAAATGAAATAGTATAGTCATTAAAGGGTTTGTCCATTCTATGTGGCTGCAGACTTCTGAATCCTCAAAGTGCACGAATCGCACTCTGTCAGAATTCTCCATTGTTGGTGGCAAGTATGTGATTTGCATAGTTCTTGCCACAGTCCAACTAGACAGGCATGGCCTACAATACAAGTACAAGTTAATTGATCGAGGCCAAGCATGTCTAGTCGGCATGTGACCATGTTTTTACAAATAGCATACTTGTGGTCACATGACCACTCTCGCCGGAGAATCCTGACAGCATGCTGTGTGAATTCAGAAGTCTGTGGTCTTGTAGAATTACTGCAGAATTCTATGCCAAACCTGGTCAACCCCTTTATAAGGGTTGTCCAGGCTTGGAGTTCAAGTCACCCTATGAGACTACAGATTTGTGAATCCTCACAGCGTGTCCACTGCTTGCTGCCAGGAATCTCTGGTGCCAGGAGTGAGCTTGTGGCCACATGTGTGCGATTTGCATCCATATAGTCACATGCTGACTAGACGTGTGTGGCCTTGCTCAATACAAGTAGATTAAGCGAGGCCGGACACTTCTAGTCGGAATGTGGCCAGAAGTATGCAATTCCCATACTTGTAGTCAGATGACAGCCCTCTTCCGGGACTGACACCCGAGAATCTTGACAGCGCGCAGGGAGGATTAACATATTTGCAGTCACATAGAATGACTGCAGACTTGAGCCCCAAGCCCTCTAAGCTTTGTTTCATGGAAGGTACAGAAGGTGAAGGTCCAGATGTTATAATGACGATAAATGAACAGTTTCTTTATAGGAAATTTCATTTCTATTTTCTCTGGTCTCTTTCTATCTTTATTCATATAATATTATAAGGCGCATATTTTAAAAATAAAAATTAAGAAATGATTACATAAATATTTATGCAAAAGGGCAAACTTCGTAAACTTTCCTAAAGCTAGCCACTTAATATTTGGATATTCTGTTGAGAGAAGCCAGTAAGTTAAATTTCAGAAATAGTAAATGAATTATTAAGTACATTTGTGGGCAATTAAAAAGCATGTAGATATGTGAATGACTGCTGGTCCCAATACACAGCCCTTTAATGATTTTCCAAATTTAAGATTCTAAAGCACACAAATTGTATCAGATGGGATCATATTGAAGTCAGTAATGGAAAAATAAAAAAACGCAAAAAGTAAAAAAGTAAATAACATAATTTGTCAGCCAGAACAATTAACTGTATATTTAAATAGGTTTTATAGTGATGGGTGATAATTTTGCAATATTTGCCAGGTGCGATTATAGTGTTCAGGCAAACAGACAATCCCTGCATGTATTGTGGCTGTCAAACAGCCGCGAGACCTGCAGCCGCGAGGACTCAAGCATATTTTTCGCCGAAGACACTCGGTTAGAACCGAGCACGCTCGATTAACGCTTTATCCGAGCACGATCAGTCATCACTATAGCAGATCCCACAGGAATCAAAAAAATTGTTGCCGCTCCAGAGTCAATTTAAAAATGTGAAATCTGTTAATGCATGATCCGTTTTAATTTTTTGCAGGATCCACACTATGCTGTGCACATTACAGAGCACTCTAACCTTAATGTAACCTGCTCCTAAAGAGGGTACATCATTGGAACCCAGAAAATACTGATCCATTGAGTATGATAAACATTAATGATAACAGTTGAGGACAGTATTTTAAGTATGTTTAATTTCTATTAATTAAAATATGTAATGAAGTTGTGACTTAAAGGGGTTAGCCAGGCACATATATTACTAAAGCATTGTAAAACATATTGTAAATGAAGAAAATGTCATAATTTACTTGTAAAGACAGAGGAAGTAGACTAGAACTATAGCGCCACCTATAGGAAGTTGCAATCCTAAAAGTCAATGTTGACCCTTTATCGAGCCTTGTCACATGACTTTGGCTAAATGCCAAACCAGAATCTCAATTTGCAGACACTATGTTTCAGGGTGTTGCCCCTCATCAGTGCAAAGTATGAGATCTGGTTTGGCTGGGTGAGAGGCGTCTGAACGGGATCCAAGGGTTAACGTTTCTCCTTGCGTAATTTACCTGTAAAAACTCTGCATTGTTCCTAGGCTGTGACAAGTGGTGATTTGGCCTCCAGTTCCTTACTTCCTGCCATAGTCCATACAGAGCACAAAGATTTCCAACAGCTCTGCAATGTACTCTCAACTTTGTTGTCATAGGGGTGTATCCTGGGCTCCTCAATGACTGAGCGTGTAGAGGAAGGGGGATGTGTGCAAGAAAAATAGAGAGCACTTTGTAAACTCCTCACAGAACAAGTAATCTTATCATCTTGTCACTTTAGCCATAAGGATGGTGCTGGGCATTTCAGAATGCTACATTACATAAGAATACATGAATATATTGTCTGAATTATTACTCCTCTAGAGTACACTCAGTTATCTTCATCACCTGTAACATTACTGATTGCAGTACATACTGAGTAAAGTGAGAGGAATGAAGAAGAAATTGTGTGCA
Source organism: Oophaga sylvatica (assembly GCA_033576555.1). Lineage (NCBI taxonomy): Eukaryota > Metazoa > Chordata > Amphibia > Anura > Dendrobatidae > Oophaga > Oophaga sylvatica. The sequence continues at coordinate 946,274,377 of JARQOD010000001.1, read as the reverse complement.
GCGAATTATCCATCCTGAGACTATATAGGAGTCTCTAGATGGTGCTTTGTTGTACGTGGGCAGGCACAGAGGGTGAGAGTGAATGACCTGTGCTACAAATACAGCTTTGAAAAAAGTAGTCTAAAGACATAGAGGGAGGGCTGGCAGAAAGTTCAGAACAATAACGATCCTCAAGAATGATTGCAAGGAACTGAAGAGGGGCAAAAAAAGAAAGTAAAGCTAACAGTGGAGTATATGACAAATCACTACAGGAATAGCCATATTGTTTTAGTTTTTTTTTATGTGCCTGGAAAAGTTCTTTAATATTTAGGAACATTCAAATGAAATGTGAACAATGAAGATAAGAGAATATATTGTGCAATATACTGTACAGGTCCTCTGCTAACAATAACGCTCTGTAACAACATAAATCAGTTTTAGAGACACTAGTAAAAATTAAACGGAAAATGTCAGGAGATTCATCCTGCCTGAACCATTCGTTGGTAAAATGTAGTGCATGCAGGCTCGCTTATTACTTACAACTATGTTTTATTCCAAAGCACTGAGACTGATTTTTCAAGGAAAACATAATGTACACTGCTTTAAAAAGGAGGAGAAGAGTCCGGGCTCAGGTAGACATTTATGCACAAACACAATTTAAGCACAAACAGGGAAAGACCTGTCACTTTGGGCACGTTAGAAGGCAATGATGGAGTCACCCAGCGGACTGCCCATGCTTGGGACTATTCTCCCCATTCATAGACTCCCGTCCATGTGCCCAGACTGTTCCAATAATTCCATTTGGAAATTGGTTATGCTTTTCCTGATCTAAAAGAAAACTTTCATATTTAATCTTGGGACAAGCTCTCAAAATGATCTGTTAATGAGAACTCCGCGAGCTAATACTAGACCTAGCTGGTACCTTTATTCCAAATGAGCCAATGCTTTTAAAACCTCTGGTACCGTAATTGATGGATATGTTGAAGATTTTGCATTGGAGCTACAAACTTCAAAGATACGCCACCGCTAGCCGGCCATTTGTATTTGGCCTAAGTATCAGACAGCATATCTACAAAATGACTGATTAGAATATGTTCACACGTAGCAGATACACATTGATTTATACTTCCAGATATTTTAATATATCCACAGGATAATACAATAGCATCACTGTGGATCATGGAAATGCTCCATGAAAAAAACTGCAGAATCATTGCATGAATTTACCTGCATTACGGACTTTAAATAATAGTTTTTCACACCAGAATTCACCCTTTGCAGCAATGCTCATGAGTGTGAGTATGGTTTCTTTCAGCATGGAGAAGGGTTCTTTTTTTTTGTACTATTAACTCTATTATATATATAACTCTATTTACCGTATATTCCGGCGTATAAGACGACCTGGTGTATAAGACGACCCCCCTACTTTTCCTGTTAAAATATAGAGTTTAGGATATATTCACCGTATAAGACTACCCCTTTTCCAACGCTTACCAAACACCGGTAAAAATTTAAAAAAACAGATTTGAATTTAACATGGTCATTTTTTAATTTAAATTCTTATGACATGCAGGCGTATAAGACGACCCTCCAACTTTTACAGTCAAAATATGAATTTGTCTTAAAAGTGTGGGGGGGTCTTCTTGTACGCCGGGTGTCATTTATACGCCGGGTACGGAACATATGGTGGGGGGAGTGGGCTTTTCAGAGGTGTTTACCTAGGGTCTAGGCGCTGGGCGACGGCGGCGGCTCCTTTTGTGCAGCCTGGGGGGGCTCTGTGCTGGGGGACAGCACGGAGGCTCCTCTCGTGCAGCCCCCCAGGCTCTGTGCTGGGGGACGGCGGCGGCTCCTCTCGTGCAGCCCCCCAGGCTCTGTGCTGGGGGACGGCGGCGGCTCCTCTCGTGCAGCCCCCGCAGGCTCTGAGCTGGGGGACGGCGGCGGCTCCTTTTGTGCAGCCTGGGGGGGCTCTGTGCTGGGGGACGGCGTCGGAGGCTCCTCTCGTGCAGCCCCCAGGCTCTGTGCTGGGGGACGGCGGCGGCTCCTCTCGTGCAGCCCCCCAGGCTCTGTGCTGGGGGACAGCGGCGGCTACTCGTGCAGCCCCCGCAGGCTCTGAGCTGGGGGACGGCGGCGGCTCCTTTTGTGCAGCCTGGGGGGGGGCTCTGTGCTGGGGGACAGCGTCGGAGGCTCCTCTCGTGCAGCCCCCAGGCTCTGTGCTGGGGGACGGCGGCGGCTCCTCTCGTGCAGCCCCCCAGGCTCTGTGCTGGGGGACGGCGGCGGCTCCTCTCGTGCAGCCCCCCAGGCTCTGTGCTGGGGGACAGCGGCGGCTACTCGTGCAGCCCCCGCAGGCTCTGAGCTGGGGGACGGCGGCGGTGATTCTTTTCTCAATCCCCGGAGGCCCCGGCAGCTCCATTGATGCGATGCGGTGGCCTCCGGGAAAATGGCCGCTGAGGGCGGCGCATGCTCAGTTTCAGATCTCGTCTCCCGAGATCTTGAGACGAGATCTGAAGCTGAGCATGCAGCGGCCATTTTCCCGGAGGCCATCGCATCGCATCGCAGCAATGGAGCTGCCGGGGCCTCCGGGGATTAAGAAAAGAATCACCGCCGCCGTCCCCCAGCACAGAGCCTGCGGGGGCTGCACAAGAGGAGCCGCCGCCGCCGCCCCCCAGCACAGAGCCTGCTGGGGCTGCACAAGAGGAGCCGCCGACGTCCCCCAGCGCCTAGACCCTAGGTAAACACCTCTGAACCGCCATACCCGGCGTATAAGACGACCCCCGACTTTGAAGACGATTTTCAGGGGTTAAAAAGTCGTCTTATACGCCGGAATATACGGTATGTATAATGTAATGAAATGATCATGTCTCCCAAAGATCTAAAATGTAAGCAACCTATCACTCATCAATTACAGGGAATCTTTCAGTAGTTTTTTGCTGTTTAGTCTGAGGATATCATGATGTAATAGAAGTAATCCTGATTCCAGTGATGTGTTACTTATTTGGCTGTGTATTGCTGTTTCAATAAAATCAGTGTTTTGTCAGCAGTAGATTATCATTAGATGTCTCATGTCATGTAGTCCTCCTGCTCTGTGTAACCCTGACTGTACCTCTGATTAGCAGTTTTATTTTCATGTACAGTGTATACAGAAAGCAGCCAATGAGTTTTGTGGGTGGGGTTATACAGAGCTCAGCATTCAGAGCACTGCTAGATATGCAGCAGAAAAAACAGTGATTATATCAAAACTGCAACAAGCAAGTTCCCTGCCCCTACCTAATGCTGTTCTTAGAAGCCATAGTAAAAACCTGCTGACAGATTCCTTTTAATAAATTCATGCAGTGTAATTTCCAGGTGTTATGGCTGAACTGGTGAGGTATATTCTGTAAGCCTTAGGTCTGGATATGCAGCACGGACCAAAAGTGTTGGTGCAGCAAGGACCAGCAGAGGTGGATGTGATGGCTGGCATGTGGACCTGGGGATGCTGGGCTGCACTCTGTACAGCTGAGCTTGTTCTGTATGGCACGCAGAACATAGACCCTGGATAAGCTTGATGGCACATTGATAATCATGCTGTAGGGCTGTTTACTAGAATGGCAGAGCCCAATGAAACCCCAAAGCTGGGTTTGTACCAATTCGTATTCAAATAATACTACCGCGCGAAGGCTAAAAAATACCCCCATACTGTCTGCATAACCATATATTATAGTGCCATTCAGAAGACTATAATTTAAGAACTCAGCAGATCTGTCTATTTTTGGGCTCACCCCACATTGTGATTGAGCCTCTGCAGTCTACTGGTACAGACACTGAAGCAGAGTGTTTTTCTTCTCCATTCTCACGTAGCTCCTTGGTGTCTCTTAGCAAAATGTGGGGGTCAGGGCAATTGCCCCAATTTGTAGTCCTTATTTATACTTTTTAAACTGTTCTCATATCTGGCTGATCTGTTACTGTTGCCTCCTCTGTGTCAGCCGTTCTTATCAATTCTTCATTACTTTGGCTGTGTTCAGATATTTTTCAGGAGTGTCTACAATGCATCACTTGCTAATAATGTAATGGATCCCACCAGATTACAGAATGTACTGTAACGCTATGCCCACAACACGCTGTTCAGTATCTTGTACTGTTCCGTGCCTGATATAAATGAAATGGTTCGACTCTAGAGGCTCCAATCCAAAGAACAAACCTTAAGCAATCTAAAAGTTAAACTTTCTTAAGTTTTTTTAGAAGTATACAGTGCCCTGAAAAATTATTCATACTCCGTGAACTTTTCCACATATTTCACTTTACATCCGCAAACTTAAATGTATGTTATTGGGATTTGATGTGATATACCAAGACTAAGTAGCAAGTATTTGTGAAATGTAAAGGAAAAGATACATGGTTTTCTAAATATTTAAAGAATATAATCTGAAAATTGTGACATTAGTTTGTATTCAGACCCCTGAAGTCAATAATTTGTTGGAACACCGTTTAAAATTACTGCTGCAAGTCTTTTGGGGTATGTCTCCACCAGCTTTACGCATCTAGAGGTGACTTTTGCCCGTTCTTCTTTGCAAACTAGCTCTATCTCAGTGAGATCGGATGGAGGCGTCTGTGAACAGCAATTTTAAATTCTTGCACAGATTTTCAATGGAATTTAGGTCTGGGCTGTGACTGGGCTATTCACATACATGATTATGCGCTTATCTAAACCATTCCATTGTAGCTATGGATACAAGCCCAAAAAGTTTTACCTAGGTCTCATTTGACCAGAGCACATTCTTCCACATGCTAGCTGTGTCCCCTACATGGCTTTTTGTAAACTGCCAACTGGACTTCTTATAGCTTGCTTTTAAAAATGCCTTTCTTCTTGCCACTCTTTCATATAGGCCTGATTTATTGGGTATATGGCTAATAGATTCTTCCACCTAAGCTGTGGATTTCTGCAGCTCCTCCAGAGTGACCACAAGCCCCTTGGCTGCTTCTCTAATTTAGCGCTCTCCTTGCTTGGGATGTCAGTTTAAGTGGACAGCCATATCTTGGTAAGTTTGCAATTGTAATATACTCATCCATCTTTAGATGATGGATTGAACAGCACTCCGAGAAATGTTGAGAGCTTGGGTTATTTTTTATAACCTATCCCTACTTTCCTTTTCTCCACAACTTTATCCCTGACCTGTCTGTTGTGTTCCTTGGTTTTCATGATGCTATTTGATCCCTAATGTTCTCAAACAAATCTCTGAGGCCTTCACAGCACAGCTGCAGTTATGCACTGAGAATAAATTACACACAGGTGGACTCCATTTACTAATTATGTGACTTATAGAGGCAATTGGTCACTTAGGATTTTATTTATAGGAAGACTACAGGGGGCTGAATGCAAAAGCACTTCAGAATTTTCAGATTTATATTTTTAAAATTATTAGAAAACCATATATAATTTCTTTTACACTTCAAAAATACTTGTTACTTTGTGTTTTATGAGGCAGTGACCGAAGAAAGTTCAATATAAACGTCTTTATTTTCAAACTCACAAAATAAATCCAGAACTTTTATCCTCTGATTTGCAGCCGGAGCGTCCGTACCAGTGGTACATCAGTGGGTTTTCTCTGGCTTTGGCCTGTGTTCAACCTCACACAGACCTGTTTGACACAGAGCTCCGGCTCTGATAATTGCAAACCGAAGACAGACACACCCAGACCTAAACTAAAAGTTTAAATGGGAATCGTGGACATGGTCCACTCCCAAGACCCGGAGTGGAGGGAGAGTTCCATTCCATTACCAACCTACAGATGTCTGCAAAAATAAAAGCCCATGTCAGGTTTTCCTAAATCTGAGTTGGTGAAATAGTTTGACGAAATACACACTCTCTTTTATTTTGCATTGTAGCCACAGCTGTGGATGTAATTACAATGCTCTCCAGCGGTTTAGTGTACTTCTGGGGGACGCCTAACGACCCTTGTATATCATAGACTCATAGAATGTTAGAGTTGGATGGGACCTCAAGGATCATCATGTCCAACCCCTGCTCAATGCAGGATTCACTAAACCATCTCAGACAGATGTCTGTCCAGCCTCTGTTTGAAAATTTCCATTGAAGGAGAACTCACCACCTCTCGTGGCAGCCTGTTCCACTCATTGATCACTCTCATTGTCAAATTTTTTTGTTCTAATATCTAATCTGTATCTTCTCCCTTTCAGTTTCATTCCATTGTTTCTTGTGTTTCCATGTGCAAATGAGAATAATGATGATCCTTCTACACTGTGTAAGCCCTTCAGATATTAGTAGACTGCTATTAAGTCTCCTCTTAGCCTTCTTTTTTGCAGTCTGCTCACAATCCTGGTAGTTCTTCTCTGAATTTCAATGAAGCTCCAGTTTTTCGATGCCTTTTTTTAAAATGTGTTGCCCAGAATTGGACACAGTATTCCAGATGAAGTCTGACCAAGGAGGAGTAAAGGATCTATTAGTATACCCAAGTCTGTTGCTTAGTTCTATTCCTCCCATTCTATAGATGTAATTTTCATTTTTCATGCCCAGATGTAGAATCTTCCATTTCTTCAAAATACCATACACCTGCCCATTGTTCAAGCTTATCCAGATCCTTCTTAATTCTAACTTTTGTCGTCTCTAGTGTTAGCTATCCTCATAGCTTTGCATCGTCTGCAAATTTGATTAGTTTACCTTCAGCTCCCTTATCTAGATAGTTTATATGATTCCCCTCAATTAATCACAGTTGGTATACAACAGAAAATCCCAATAGAGAACATTTAAGTTTTTTCCAAGGCACTGTATAAAGATATTTGAGGTCTTTTCTGGCTTCCTACCATCTGTCTACCTTCTGTGAGTATACGCTGATGCTTGTTCTCCTACAGAGCATAGTGCATTTGTCCACTTGCTGATTTCCCCCTTTTGTTGCATATTTCGCACAAAAATACCAAGTTTTGCAGCACGCCAAGATTCAAGTTAAAGGAAAAGGTTGTAAGCTTTAATCACATGGCTTAATAAAGGCACAACCTTTTCTTTTTACTTGAATCCTAGAGTTCTGATATTTTTTGCATCATGTTGTTTTGCTGGTGGGAAAAGCATGAAGACCGGATGGAGACCCAGGCTGGCATTCAGAGAGGGATCGGTAGATGAGTGGGTGTTTTATTTTAGGAAAGAAAATATCCAAACTCATAGGATAAATTCCCAGGGTGTACACCACCAATTTAGTATTAGAGAGAGGGAAGGGTTAAAAAGTGAATAGTAAATAAAAATTTTACTTTATTTAAATCATAATTATAAAATACATCATAAGATGTACATTGGATCACAGTGTGTGAACTATTATGTTATAAGCACCACTATGATCCACTAGTTCACTAGTGATAGGTCTCAGAATCTGTATTATAAATGATATCCCAGCTAATGACCATCAAATAATGTGCTGGTTTCCAATTTATTGTTGACACTAAGAGGTTGAGGTGTCTAATTATAAATTGGACATCAATATTCTCTATATTCCCATTGTTGTCCACATGGGCTATAATGTGCAGCAGTGATATATAAATACATATTGTTGGCAGCTGTGAATAGGGGCTATTAATTATAGCTAGATGCCGATAATCTCCAACTAGCTCGTAGGTGTAGATTTAGGAGATCATCGGCATTACATTCCAAGCCGTGCTGCTATATCAAGGCTGCAAGCCGAGGCCAGAAATGCCCATGCCACTATCTGGCAGTAGCGCTATGGGTGTTTGCCAATGCAGACGGTCCCAGATCCGCTAAGCGGTATGAGTTGCGGAGATCATCTGCGCCGCACCTCAAAGTGCTCTGCCTGTCAGACCGCCACACACTGAAGCGGATCAGAATACGCCGCTATCTAGTAAGCATATCTCGTAAGAGGCAGATTGTGCTGCCAACACATGCTAACCTCTATCTGTTTCACACGTCTCCTGTCGGGAGACCATGCGATAGTGAAGGTAAGCATGTAACCCCTGATTCCCTATCACTGGGTCTTAATCAGAGATCTGGTGGAGATGGAAGTGACATGCAGTGTCTAGGCTGTAAGTGCCATATCATTCTGAGACCATTATTACTAGGGATTGAGTCCCTGACGCGCGTTTCACCAGGGGAAATCGGCTTTTTCTAAGGGCGGGATCGGCCGCATTCAGATGTTATTTATACGTCCCCCCAGTGATTGGCAGGTCTTTCAGCCAATCTATGACATAAATTGTCCATATATTCTTGAAATAGGTGTAAGTATATATTGTTTGGCATAATATATCAGCATGTGCGCAGAATAGACAGAAACCAGAGTTCTCACTGGGTTTATGTGAATGAAAATATTTCACTTGCCTCCATATCCTTTTTTATATTGTATATATCTTATTATTTTAAATATACAAAGATAGTATTAGTTCATATGGGTTATCTTTATAAATTAAAAGGATGAATTAAAGGTTAAATATCCATATAATTATATTTTATGCCTATAATCACGGACATCCACAGACGTCCTATTATTTCAGATGATTTTTTCTCTATTGTGGACATCATGTTTTTTAATATAAATTTTCCCTTTATCCTTTATTATCATAGCCTTAATAGTTTAGATTATTATTGCCCTTATTATATTATTAAAAATCAGGGATTATAAACACAGGAAAATTAATAAAGGAAAAAGGGACATAGAAATTTTTTTTCATAGCAAGCAACCAAAATTAAAATTCTCGTTTAAGCGATATTAACGGAGTTCATCCTAAAGATCCATTCACTCTCTTTAAGGAGTGCCTCATCCAAATTTCCACCTCTGTTTTTGTTGGTAAATTGCCCATCCTTTTAATTCTCTCCAACGTAGTCCATGGGCACCCTTGAAGTGTCTGGCAATTGGAGTCGGTGCAAAAATTTTATTCTGTTCCTTATGGGTACGTTCATCCTTATCAAAGTTAATTATACTCCTTATGTGTCCTCATATACAGGTTTTCAGCTCTCTCGTGGTCTTACCCACGTATTTGAGTCCACAGGTACATTCCAAACAGTAGACTACGCGAGTGGATGAGCAATTAAGATGTTGGTAGAGTTTGTTTTCCAAAAACTTTTATTAGGGTTTTATATAACAATGGGAAGGGAAGATAAAGAAGGGAAGGGGCAGGGAGGGGAAAGACAGAAAGGGAAAAAGGGACCATGTGGTCCTTGAAACCCATAGGATAGAAAGCAACAAGTTAACTTTTACAAACATCTCAATAACTCAATATCAACAAAGGCATTGAATACAAATAGATAAAAAAAAAAAAAAAAAAGAACAGAGTAAGGTAATGCTGTATAATACCTTTGGTAAGCATTAAGGAAATAGAGTAATCCATCTGGACCATTTTCTGGTATATTTGTCAAACTTATTATTCACCTGAGCTATTTTTTGTTCGAAAGCTTTATGGAGGGTAATTTTTTCGATAATGTCTTGGATTTTGGGAGGATCTGGTCTTTTCCAATTAAAGGCAATAGAGTTTTTAGTGACTAGTAAGATGTGGATCACTAAAGGAATAGAGAAATGCTCAATGTCGTCTGAGTTTAATGATAAGAGGGCTAGTTGAGGTGACAGAGTAATGGGTTTGGAAAGTAGTGAATTGATTAAGGCTGATATGTCATTCCAAAGGGGTTTGATTAGAGGGCAGTTCCAGAATATATGAAGTAAGTTACCATCTTGGCCGCATCCCCTCCAGCAAGTTGACAGATTTTCCGGATTTATCTTGGAAAGTCTAGCTGGAGTATAGTACCATCTAGTCAACATTTTGTGATGGGCCTCCTGAAGAGACATGGAGATAGTGGCGGCATAGGAAATGGAGCAAGCCTGTTCCCAATCTGCTGACTCTGGGGCTATATGAAGTTCTTTCTCCCATCTCAGCAGATTATGGGATCTGACAAACACTTGGCTTTTATTTAACCACATGTATATATATGAGGTGCTCCAAAAAATATTATGGTTTATGTTGATTATGAGGTTAGCTGTGGGTTCTGATAAGTTTGGCTTGGTTGAAAGAAATTTTTCAATTAGGTCTTTAAGTATAATGTACTGACAGAATGAAGAAGATGAGACATTGAATCTCTCTTTTATTAGGGTGAAAGGGATGTGGATGTTTTCATTATAAAGGTCTTTAACTCTTTTAACGCCATGTGTTGCCCAAATGGAATCAATATCTTGATTGTAAAGGGTGCAAATTAATTGGAGTGGGAGATTTTTAAGGAAAGTAAATTTGTTTGAGCCCCGTTTTTGTTTGGAAAGTAATTTCCAGGCGTCCAACGTAGCACTAAATATGGGGTGGGAAAGAGAGGGTGTTTTTTTTTAAGTAGGATTGCATCTAGGATTAGGTGATAAGGTGGGATATTTTTATTAAGAAATCGTTCCAGCTCACACCAAGCTGGGGGATCTGGAAGGGGCCACCAGAATAGACTCTGTTTGATTAGAAAGGACTGGTAATATGCCGAGATGTTAGGCAAGCCTGCACCACCAAATCTTTTGTTATTATAAAGGATATTGGTGGCAATCCTCGCCTTTCTATTGCCCTATATAAAGTTATTGGTGCGGGTTTGTAAACTTGTTAGGTAAGGGACTGAGATCGGTAATGGCAATGATCAAAATACATACAGGATTTTTGGGAGGATGTAGGATTTAAAAGTGATAATCCTCCCCCACCATGAGAGGCCTTTGTCTCCAAATGAGGACATGTCTTTGGAAATAGATTTGTGAAGAGAGGCTAAATTAACCGGGATCAGGGAGGAGATAGAACTAGAAAATTTCAAGCCCAGATAGGTTATGTAGTCATATGACCAAGACCAGGGTGTTATTTGTTTAATGTTGTTGATGAGGGAAGGGTTTAGATTTAATGGCAGGATTTTCGATTTGGATTTGTTTATCTTGAAGTAAGATACCTTGGAGAAAGTTGAAAGCAAGCTTTGAATTTTCATAATTGACGTGGAGGGATTTGAAACTGTTAGGATTATGTCGTCCGCAAAAAGGCTAATTCTATACTCTCTAGAGCCCGCTACAATGCCTTGAATGTCTGGGTCATCCCTTATAAGCTGAGACAAAGGCTCTATGGCTAGGACAAAGAGGAGGGGTGAAAGTGGGCACCCCTGTCTAGTGCCATTGGAGATTTTAAAGGACGGGGACAGGTGATTATTAACGTATATCTTTGCTGTTGGGTTGGAATAAAGGGCTGAGATGCTAGACAGAATTCTTGATTGGAAGCCGAATTTATGAAGGGTTGCAAATAAGTATACCCAATTTAGGCGGTCGAATGCCTTCTCGGCATCGAGGGAGATGATAGTTGCTCTAGATGTTGGTAGAGTTTGAACGTTTTTCCAAAGGCATCTGTGATGGATTTTAAGGGGACTAGAATCTCACAAGCCTTGCACATTTTGCAAGGAAAAAATCTTGGATCTCTCGTTAATGTTGTTCTTTCCACACGTTTGTAGTGGCTTGATACCAAGAGGTTTGAGATAGAGGTTGTTTTGCGATATCCTGAGGAAGCCCGTGGGGTTACATACAGTACAGACCAAAAGTTTGGACACACATTCTCATTCAAAGATTTTTCTGTATTTTCATGACTATGAAAATCGTAGAATCACACTGAAGGCATCAAAACTATGAATTAACACATGTGGAATTATACATTACACTTTACAAAAAAGTGTGAAACAACTGAAAATATGTCTTATATTCTAGGTTCTTCAAAGTAGCCACCTTTTGCTTTGATTACTGCTTTGCACGCAGAAAAGGTGAACAGATGGACTCTACATGCCTGGTTCCCACCGTGAAGCATGGAGGAGGTGGTGTGATAGTGTGGGGGTGCTTTACTGGTGACACTGTTGGGGATTTATTCAAAATTGAAGCAGTGAGCGGTCCATCTCACCCCAAACCATCTGGATTGGGTTCAGGTCTGGTGACTGTGGCGGCCAGGTCATCTGGCGTAGCACCCCAACACCCTCCTTCTTGGTCAAATAGCCCTTACACAGCCTGGAGGTGTGTTTGGGGTCATTGTCCTCTTGAAAAATAAATGATGGTCCAACTAAACGCAAACCGGATGGAATAGCATGCTGCTGCAAGATGCTGTGGTAGCCATGCTGGTTCAGTATGCCTTCAATTTTGAATAAATCCCCAACAGTGTCACCAGCAAAGCACCCCCACACCATCACACTTCCTCCTCCATGCTTCACGGTGGGAACCAGGCATGTAGAGTCCATCCTTTCACCTTTTCTGCGTGCAAAGCAGTAATCAAAGCAAAAGGTGGCTACTTTGAAGAACCTAGAATATAAGACATATTTTCAGTTGTTTCACACTTTTTTGTAAAGTGTAATGTATAATTCCACATGTGTTAATTCATAGTTTTGATGCCTTCAGTGTGATTCTACAATTTTCATAGCCATGAAAATACAGAAAAATCATTGAATGAGAAGGTGTGTCCAAACTTTTGGTCTGTACTGTACCTCTGTAAATCCCCATCGGATCTAAGGATGTTCCAGTGTCGATTCAAAATATCCATCATTACTGGCCAGTCTTCATGATATTCTGTGATGAATCAAATCTGGTTTTCCCGGTCCTGATTATGGACTTTTGGAACTAATAAATCTTTCCTGTCCATTCTTAGAGCGATGTTGTATGCTCTCTTAACCCCTTTCTGTCATCGGACGTACTATCCCGTCCATGTGCCCTGGGACTTAATTCCCAGGGACGGGACAGTACGTCCAAGGCTCCTGGGGGAGCGCAGCTGATTGCCGCCGGGTGTCAGCTAATTATCACAAACATGATCGCGGTGTACCAGGGGCTCAGGGGAGCATCGCGCAGGGAGGGGGCTCCCAGTAAGACTCCGGATCCAAGATGGCCGCCGGGTCCTGCAGGGAGGCAGCTTCCTCAGCGCCTGCTGAGAGCAGGCGCTGAGGAAGCCTGCAGCACTGCCTGTGTGATCGCTGGTCTCAGAGTGCTGTGCACACTGCAAGACCAGCGATCTGACCCTATACTGTAATGTCCCACCCTGGGACAAAGTATAAAAGTTAAAAAAATAAAAATAAAAAGTGTAAAAAAAAAAAATTCCCAAAAAAAAAAAAATATTCCCCAATAAATTCATTTGTTCCTGTAAATAAAAAAAACCAAACAATAAAAGTACACATATTTGGTATCGCCGCATCCGTAACAACCCGCCCTATAGAACTGTCCCACTAGTTAACCCCTTTAGTGAACCCCTTAAAAAAAAAAAATGCTTTATCATCATACCACCGAACAAAAAGTGGAATAACACGCAATCCAAAAGACGGATATAAATAAACATGGTACGAGCCGCCATACAGCATCATCAGCGAAAAAATAAAAAAGTTATAGGTCGCAGAATAAAGCGATGCAAAAATAATTATTTTTTATATAAAATTGTTTTTGTGTTATTAAAGTGCCAAAATATAAAAAAATTATATAAAGGAGGTATCAGCGTAATCGTACTGACCCGAAGAATAAAACTGCTTTATCAATTTTACCACACACGGAACGGTATAAATGCCCCCCCAAAAGAAATTCATGAATTGCTGATTTTTGTTCATTCTAACCTCCCAAAAATCGAAATAAAAAGCGATCAAAAAATGTCACGTGCTCAAAAATGGTACCAATAAAAACGTCAACTCGTATCGCAAAAAATAAGACCTCACATGACTCTGTGGGCCAAAATATGCTAAAATTATAGCTCTCAAAATGTGGTGATGCAAAAACTATTTTTTGCAATAAAAAGCGTCTTTTAGCGTGTGACAGCTGCCAATCATAAAAACCCGCTATAAATAGTAAATCAAACCCCCCTTTATCACACCCTTAGTTAGGGAAAAATAATAAAATTTAAAAAATTTGTTTATTTCCATTTTCCCATTAGGGTTAGGGTTGCAGCTAAAGTTAGGGTTAGAGTTGGGGCTAAATTTAGGATTATGGTTAGGGTTGGGATTAGGGTTAGGGGTGTGTTAGGGTTAGGTTTGTGGTTAGGGTTATGGTTAGGTTTGGGACTAGGGTTAGGGTGTGTTCGGGTTAGGGTTGGAGTTACAATTGGGGGGTTACCGCTGTTTAGGCACATCAGGGGCTCTCCAAACGCGACATGGCGTCTGATCTCAATTCCAGCCAATTCTGCGTTGAAAAAGTCAAACGGTGCTCCTTCCCTTCTGAGATCTGCCATGTGCCCAAACAGTAGTTTACCCCCCACATATGGGGTATCAGCGTACTCAGGACAAATTGCACAATAACTCTTGGGGTACAATTTCTTCTGTTACCCTTGGGAAAATAAAAAATGGGGGCTAAAATATCATTTTTGTAAAAAAAACAAGATTTTTTTGTTTTTACGGCTGTACGTTACAAACTTGTGTGAAGCACTTGGGGCTTCATAGCGCTCACCACACATCTAGATAAGTTCCTTGTGGGGTCTATTTTCCAAAATGGGGTCACTTGTGGGGAGTTTCCACTGTTTACGCACATCACGGGCTCTCCAAATGCGACATGACGCCCGCAGACCATTCCATCAAAGTCTGCAATCCAAAACGTCACTACTTCCCTTCCGAGCCCCAACGTGTGCCCATACAGTAGTTTTCTCCCACATATGGGATTTTAGCATACTCAGGAAAAATTGGACAACAACTTTTGGGGTCCAATTTTTCCTGTTACCCTTGGGAAAATAAAAAGTTGGGGACTAAAAGATCATGTTTGTGGAAAAAATATGATTTTTTTGTTTTCATGCTCGGGCGTTATAAACATTAGTGAAACACTTGGGGGTTCAAAGTTCTCACCACACAGCTAGATAAGTTCTTTGAGGGGTCTAGTTTCCAAAATGGTGTCATTTGTGGGGGGTTTCCACTGTTATGCAGATCAGGAGCTCTGCAAACACGACATGGCGTCCAGCCAATTCTGCGTTGAAGTCAAACGGCGCTCCTTCCCTTCCGAGCTCTGCAATGCACCCAAAGAGTGGTTTACCCCCACATATGGGGTATCAGCGTACTCAGGACAAATTGCCACATAACTTTTGGTGCCTTGTTACCCTTGGGAAAATAAAAATTGGGGTGAAAAGATCATTTTTGTTGAAAAAATATGATTTTTTTATTTTACGGCTCTACGTTATAAACTTGTGTGAAGCACTTGGGGGTTCAAATAGCTCACCACAGATCTAGATAAGTTCCTTGGGGGGTCTAGTTTCCAAAATGGGGTCACTTGTGGGGGTTTCCACTGTTTAGGCACATCAGGGGCTCTCCAAATGCAACAAGGCGTCCAATCTCAATTCCAGCCAATTTTGGTTGGAAAAAGTCAAATAGTGCTCCTTCCATTCCAAGATCTGCCGTGCGCCCAAACAGTGGTTCCCCCCCACATATGGGGTATCAGCGTACTCAGGACAAATTGGACAACAACTTTGTGGTCCAATTTCTCCTGTTACCCTTGGGAAAATAAAAAATTGGTGACTAAAAGTTAATTTTTGTGGGAAAAAAATAGGATTTTTTATTTTCATGCATTATAAACGTGTGTGAAACACTTGGGGGTTCAAAGTGCTCACCACAGATCTAGATAAGTTCCTTAGGGGGTCTAGTTTCCAAAATGGGGTCTCTTCTGGGTGGTTTCCACTGTTTAGGCACATCTGGGGCTCTGCAAACGGAACATGACCCCATCAACGTCTGCATTCCAAAATATTATTACTTCCTTTCCAAGCCCTGCCGTGCGCCCAAACTGTCCCCCCCCACACATATTTTGTATCAGCGTACTCAGGACAAATTGGACAACAACTTTTGGGGTCCAATTTCCTTGGGAAAAATCAAAAATTTGGGACTAAAAAAATCATTTTTGTGGAAAATTGTTTTTTTTTTTTTTTTTTTTTTACACCCAGGCATTATAAACTTTTGTGAAACACTTTGGGGTTCAAAGTGCTCACAACAGATCTAGATAAGTTCCATAGGGTGTCTAGTTTCCAAAATGGTGTTACTTGTGGGGGGTTTCCACTGTTTAGGCGCATCAGAGGCTCTCCAAACGCGACATGGCGTGCAATCTAAATTCCAGCCAATTTTGGTTTGAAAAAGTCAAACGGCGCTCCTTCCCTTACGAGCTCTGCCGTGTGCCCAAACAGTGGTTTTCCCCCACATATAGGGTATTGGCGTACTCAGGAGAAATTGTACAACAAATTATCTGTCCATTTTCTCCGTTTACCCTTGTGAAAATAAAAAAAGTTTGTAAAAAATAATTTTTGTGACTAAAAAGTTAAATATTATTTTTTTTCCTTCCACGTTGCTCCAGCTCCTGTGAAGCACCTGAAGGGTTAATAAACTTATTGAATGTGGTTTTGAGTACCTTGAGGGGTGCAGTTTTTAGAATGGTGTCTCTTTTGGGTATTTTCTGCCATATAGACCCCTCAAAGTGACTTCAAATGTGAGGTGGTCCCTAAAAAAAATGGCTTTGTAAATTTTGTTGTAAAAATGAGAAATTGCTGGTCAACTTTTAACCCTTATAATTTCCTAACAAAAAAAATGTTGGTTCCAAAATTGTGCTGATGTAAAGTAAACATGTGGGAAATGTTATTTATTAACTATTTTGTGTGACATATTTCTCTGTTTTAAGGAAATAAAAATTCAAAGTTTGAAAATTGCACAATTTTCTAAATTTTCGCCATATTTGCGTTTTTTTCAAAAATAAGCGCAAGTTATAGCAAATCAATTTTACCACTATCATGAAGTACAATATGTCACGAGAAAACATTCTCAGAATCGTGAAGATCCGTTGACGCATTCCAGAGTTATAACCTCATAAAGAGACAGTGGTCAGAATTGTAAAAATTGGCCCGGTCATTAACGTGCAAACCACCCTTGGGTTTTAAGGGGTTAATGACCCTCCTTGAATAGTTCCTCTCAATAAATCTCTCTCTTAGTTCCATAGCTCTACGTTTGAAACTTTCAAAGGTGGAACAATTCCGACATAGACGTAGGAATTCCATTTCGGGATTGCTCTGATAGTTACCGAATGCGCGCTCTCTGTGTAACTTATACTAACTTATACTTGCTAGCGCCCTTGGATCATCTGAGATTCTCTCGGTAAAAGGGGAGTCCTCTCAGAAGAGATTGCAAATCTGACAGAGCCAGCAAAACGTTTCCATAATGACCCAGAGAGAAGACCTTCCATAAGGACTACTAGGATTCTTCATCTTGAGATGTAGTCCAGGCATTTAAGCACACATTCAGGAGCTGTAAAAGCAGCCTGAAGACCAGTGACTTCTAAAGAGTGACATGACTATAACATGGCTTTGCATATTGCAGTCATCAAAGTTGGCAAGTGTCTAATAATAATTACCAGTAACTTCATACATCTGATTTATTAGAGCTTTATTGGTTCTATTATAAATGGAAACGGAAATAATATAATAATAATAGTAATATTCTAAACGGAAACTACAATTCAAATGTGATCAGGACCGAAGTAAAATAGCAACTTTGGAATTACGTTTTTGATTGGTCTAATCAGTATCTTGATTTCAATGTAATTCGATTAAAATTATATAACAGAACCTGAAATGATCAGCCCATGCACGAACACATCGGTGCATAGTTCTCAATATTGTCTGGTTATGAGACAGTACATACTTAAACCAGACAATCTTAAAATGCACCAGATTTATCTCCGTTTGCTAAATCTGTCTAATTTTATGACTTTCTAGTCTAAGTTTACACTTGGCTTTCTGTGTGTAATGTGCGCTACGATTTTGGGGAATTTCTAACATACTGAGTGGCACATTGAGCCACGCACCCTTTCAGAGAGGTCACGCGCCCTAGTCGGAAAAGTCTATAAATTGTCTAAAACTATGGTGCAAGTAATTAAAAACATTTTTTGGGCACAAATTACATCAGAATTGATAAATATGCCCCAATGTGTCTGAACTAAAGAGAATTTGCTAAAGACTGGAATCCTCTAGTCTCCAGAAAATAGATGATATTGCCACTGAAGCAGTTGGCCGTTCAGTTCTCTTCTGGCCATTAACATTTCATGTGGCCATTTTGACTAATGGTTGTCCATGTGGTACATAGCTATACAATGACCAGGTCCCTTTATGATGCCAATGTTTTGAGAGAGTTAAATCCCTTTAATTAACTTGGCACAACCCCAATTTACAGCAGTGTAAATATAACTTCTGCAGTGTAATAACTCCTGGGATCTGGGTTAATGTATACTGGCATGTCCATATTCTGAATTATTATATTGTACTATACATTAATGATAATACCACACCAAGGATTTGTAGATTTAATAACTTGAAACTTTTGACATTTTTATTTTTCATCCAAGTAATTATGTATTAAAAAGATGCCGCTTTATTTCTGGATCAAAACTATTCCTGACGAAGGCCCCTATAGATCGCAGCCACGAATGCGGCTTTTCATGCATTACAGATGATAATCACGAGATAGCCAAAATAATTAGAGACAGCTATGTTTCTCAACTTCCCATACACATGAGCCATGGCTGAACTTTTATGTGCTTTTTTCGAAAGAGGAGGAATCTTGAGCCAAAGACTTCTGACAGTGACTTCTCTCTCCTGAACACAAAAGGATGGGGTGGAAATTCCAAGTGCCTTATTCCACTCTCTCCCAACATCATCTGTCAAAGGAGTTTCTGATGTCCCCCATGCACACCGGATTCTCAGCTGATCCCACCAGTATAGGCAGGATTGGCCAACTTTCATCTAATATCTATGGGGGCCTTAAAGGGAATTTGTCATTTAAAATAATGCTATAAAACTGAAGATATGAAGTTAGTCTGCAAGGTAATAGCATTCTGACACTGTGCATCGCTGACTCTGAGAGCCCCATTGCCAGGAGTAAATGAACTTTATTCCCCCTGGCAGCTTTCGTTTTCCAGTTATAGGGGTGACAAGGTTTCAGTCAACATTCAGTATATAGAGCGGCTGCTGTAACCATGACCCCGACACTGACTGACAGCAGGAACAGTATTAGAGTCAGCTGTCAGTCAGTTACAGCCACCGCTCTCTGTACACAGAGCGGTGACTGAAACCGTGCCGGCACCACCTATGTGACTAGAGGCCGAACGCTGCAAGGGGAACAATTTAATCCCGGCAGTTGGGCTCTCAGTATCGGTGCTGTCGGTGTCAGAACACTATTAATCTGGAGATTAACCCCATAGCTGCACATTATTAGCTTTAGTTACTTTTAAGTCTTCAAGGATTAAAAAACATATACCTTTGTACCACATTAGCCAGTAGATAGAAAAATATTTGAGAGTCCTCGGTGGTTGATAACTTTTAATGGCTAACTGTAAAGATGGTAACAAATTGCAAGAGACTACTCCGGTCTCTTCATCGGGCAAAGAATAGCACAAAATCTGAAGAGTCACATATTTATGCACAACAGGACACAGGAATAATGCAATAGATAAAGCAAGTGACGTGAAGCAGAACTGTCATTATGGGAGAGGGATAAACAATTGTGGCAGTAAATATTGGAACAGTTCATAGATAAGAAGTGTGAAGGTTTTATTGTCCTGTGATTGAGGTTTGGTCCATGATTGTCATTCACCCAAATGGTCTGAAGAACACATTCCTTAGCTGATGTACAAAGACATTTATGTAATTACATTTATGGAATTATTTGGAATTACTTTTGAATAGATTTCTAACAATTAATTACCGTATGTAGAATCATTTTATTGTGTACAATTATAGTGCAACTCGCCATGAATAATATGTAAATGACCTGTCTCAAGGAAATGCCATAAATGTCAAAAAAAAATTTTGAAATGAAAGCAAAACCCAATGTACAGGAATTTAAAGGGATACAGTCAAACATGCCTACGTGTAGAAAAGACAAAAAACTAAAGCCAAGAATATTTTTAGTTTTTTGTAGGGTAACATATATTTTTTGCAATATGTCTGTATTATTTTATAAGTGTGTGGAAAAATATGGGATACTTAATAGTCTTGACTGGAGATTCTCTCTTATGGTTTTTGCATTTTTTAATGTCAAAGGGGCTTTTTAGGAATAATAGTAATTATTTGGTAGTAAATGGCTCATAATAGCAAAGCAAACATTGCTTACCTGATAAATCCCTTGTTGCTCCTGCACCGATGCTCCAGTGCTCCTTGCTGTTTTACTTCTTTGCAGATGCGGTCTACCCACATGGCCACTGACCTAAGAAATGGTGGTGTGGTGGATACTGAACAGCAGTCATGTGCTGAAATGGTCAATGTATGTACGCACAGCATTTGACTGCCATAGACAAGTAAACAGTGACCGGTGAGCAGCACCAGAGCGGGAGCACATACAGTCACACTGCAAAAATTGGGCTGAAAGCAATGTTCTATTTTGCAGACAGGTTAGGGTCAACATTGTTTGAGATCCTAAGTCAAAATATTTGGCAGGAGCTTTTCGCTTTTATTGAGAAATGGAACGGCTGTAAGTCATCTATGACTTGTGATACTCCAAAGATACACATCTTTGTGATACTCCAGGCAGAAGAAAATTGATGTTCTGCGTAGAAGCTTGTCCCTATAAGAAAAACTGTGGATAAATATAGATTAATCTGCCCATGTTGTGCTGTGGATTGTGGCTTTCCATCATTTTATTAGCATCGAATGGTGAGGATGAAATAACTTTTGATTGCTGTAGACCAAACAATCATTTAACCAACAGTTATTCCCCATTATTTTCACCTTGGTAGTTTCCTCTTGGTTTAGCCAAGCATGCATGTGTTCTGAGTGGGTTTAGGGAAAGACACCTCTGTTCCTCAAGAATAAAAGGATTGAGCATCGTGACATTCCACATCCCAATTAAAGAACACCTTCATGGTGCTTTCACCTCTTCATAAAAAAACATCAAGTAGAGGATGGCAAATGTACTAGTTTTATTCAAAAGGCAATGCGCTTCTGGGTCTTATACCCCTTCATCTGACCAGTATTGTTTTACTTATCTGATGAAGGAATATGAGACCCTGGGTATGAGAACACCTTCAAACATCTAGAACACGTAAAACATTGTTTTACTGGTCTGATGAAGGGGTATGAGGCTCAAAACACATTGCCTTTTGAAAAGAGCTATTATACATTTTCCATCGCCTGCTTGATGTTATTTATGAAGAGGTGACAGTGCTGGGAAGGTGTTATTTCAAGCTGTTCCATTTCGAACTCTACTGGTTTACCACTCCAGGTTTCACCAGGACAACAGACTTAGCGATTCTCTATCCTAAAGAGTTACATGCACTACTTTATTTTTTACAATGTGATCTTCTCCTCGAGACTATTTAATGCCTCCTCCTGGTGTGTCCTGTGGTATCTGACACCAGACACAGTTCCCTCTCTTTTTGTCTTCTTTTTCCATTGACATCGGCCTTGGGGGAAATGTTGAGGCTCCCTCTTACACATATAGCATGATGTTTGGCCGTTGCCACTTAGGACTTTAATCCAATGTGTTTGGCCACCTTAATTTTGTAAACTGTCTTGCATAATAATATATTGTTGTATTAAGGATTTTAAATGGAGGATATTGAAAGCATGTCAAGCCCATAGATAGGGCACACAGTCATGGAAAAATAAGTATATTTATAGTAGTAATAGACAAAGGATTAAAAAAAAATTGCATTTTTTATTAAATGTAGAATTATTAGAAACCTAAAAAAAAATTGCATATATCGCCACCGAAACAAAAATTAAAAGGCTACTATTGATACATAATCCACTAATAAATCATATGACTAATATCTAGCAGTGGATAATACATTTGACAGTTCCTTAAAATATTGAGATATTATAGAAGAGCACTTTGCTAATATGAGAGGATAAAACATCCGCAGTACGAGGAGCCTAAGCCGACTCTTCAAAAATAGCAACACAAATGTGTTTTTCAAGATAACTCCTGCAGGACTGGCACTCCTTCAACATTTCCTCTGAATAACTAACCTATCTGCCTGAAGACAGTAATCTAGAGACCTCCGCTCACAGTCACCGAATCCACTCGGCTCCTCTCCGCAGTAGCCTCGGGCACTTAGTTCTTGGATAAAGTTACTAATCACATAAGTATGAGAATCAAATAAAATGAGCCAACCATTTAGTGACAGATAAGAAGCAATTGTCTGGTCTTGTCCTGCCTATGTACCTGTTTAGAAAGTGGCGCTTTCACGGTACGATAAGGGTGATGCATTTTTAACAGGACTCAATAGGCAAGTTCATCACGTAAAAAATATAAATAATGACCTGGGGAGGTTCCCATCCAAATGTGACTAAGTCTCCATGCTCCTGGCATACTGTGATTAAGGAAGAACACCGTATGTACTACTTAAGAAGGTGCACAAGTAGGTCCCCACGCCTTTAGATAAACTACATAAGACGTGTCACAAGTAGAGAAATCTTTAATTTTGTATGGCTTCACAGAGTGGGGATGATGTATAGTATCACCTTTTATGACATTGCTGCACTGATTGCAGCGGAGGCATGGGAAAGTTCCTGCTTTGGGCTTTTGAAGAAATTGTTGTGCACATGGAAGAGTGTCCTTCTTTAAATCTGCTTTTACCAGCTTATCCTTTAAGTTTGCAGCCCTTTTGAAACAGGGGAGGAATGGTTCACAGAATTCAGAAATATCCGGATGGGCCATAGTACAGTAATTAGGTGCAATTTTGTCTTATGGAGTTTGTAGACGAAGGGATGGAAAGTATGAACAAAACGTATGCGGTTGCCTGAGGTATGGCGGGTACTGGGACGGCATTGCATGGAATCTGAAAGAATATGTTCTGAATAGCCTCTGTTACTGAATTTGGATTGCATATCCTTGAGACGTATCGGACGTACTGAGTCGTCAGATACAATTCTCTTGATCCTTTAAAATTGGGATTTAGGAATCAATTGTTTCATTGAGGTAGGATGTAAACTATTGTAATGTAGGAGGCTATTGCAGTCCGTACTCTTAAGGGTATGCCACACTAAACAAGGACGCTAACGAGATCGCTAAAATACGTCACTATTTAGCGATCTCGTTAGTGACGCTGTTGTGTGTGGCATGTAGCAACGATGTGGCCCCTGCTGTGATCTCGCTGATCGTTCACTAGAGTTCTGGACCGTATTTAGATCGTTGGCGTCCCGCTGGTGAGCCTATATCGCTGTGTCTGGCACCTTTTGTGAACGATGTGCGCTGTTTTTTACATCGCAATGACCGCCAAAGTCGTTAAGGAGATCGCTAACCGCTTATGCGTCGTTAACGAGATCGCTAAGTGTGGCAGCTACTAGCGACATTAAAACGATCACAAAAACGATCGCATTAGTATGCGTCGTTATCGTGATCGTTAGCGGGAGCGTTTAGTGTGGCAGTACCTTTAGTGTAGAGGTCTGTCCTCAAAACTCCATTTTCAATTTTGATGACGAGTGTCAAGAAAATTAATCTTATGGTAATGTGTCATGGTGAAGCTTAAACTAGGCCAGGAGGAGTTGAGTAATGTGAAGAACAGGTTAAGGAACTCAAATGAGCCACCCCATATGCAGAAAATGTCATCAATGTATCGTTTCCATATGAGGACATTCTCTTGAAAAAGATGACTTCTGTATATAACAGTGTCCTCATAGTCAGCCATGTAGCAATTAGCATATTGGGGGGCTACATTTAAGCCCATAGCGGTGCCACGGGTCTGTAGAAAAAATTTGTTCTGAAACATAAAGAAGTTAGATGTTACCTGGCATATTGTGGGCCCATGCTAAACTTTCAAATGCTACTTTTATACGGAAGCACACAGATTTCTGCTTTGTTCCTTTGCTTATATTGTAGTGGAGAATTTTGCACAATACACATTTATATTATGCTATATAGAGGATACAGGAAACATGACTTTTCCATGGCTATGAACCCTAATCATACACATCGAGATGAGCCACAGCAAAGTTTGAGCCTTTTAAACCATAAACTTAGTGCCAGATGGCAACCAGTTTATCTCAAATCACTCAGCAGAATTGGCACATAACCAAGGACAGAGAAGGGGCATGAAGACTTGGCAGGATGTACAGCCCCAGGATTACTGCACTGACCATACCTTTCCCAAGATAACACTTCTGACTTCTCATCGAGACATAATATAATTGGAAATTGGTAGGAACCCGGGAATCAAAATTTCTATAATTGGAGTCAATTCAGCACCAAATGTGTTTTCTACCTACCAAAGCCTATGATTGTGAAGTGCTCTCAAGTTAAGTGTATGGGATCTATTTAACAGGATCTCCCCAATATTCATGAGAAAGAGGGTTACAAAATCCCCTGTGTGGCACTGATATCTCTCCTACCTGCATCAATCCTGAAGAAGTGAACAGGCTGGAGGTCACACATGTGCTTTTCACACACACTCATTCTTTTGATTTTGGGGGTTCCAGCGATCCCCCATAGAAATAATGTTGATATTTATGGGCAGGTGAAAAATGTATTTAGTGAAGAAACCCCTTTTAAAGGGAGTCTTTCTCCCCAAAAATGGCATTTACGTTGACTAAACATTTGTATAAGGGATCTAGTCTCTATTTAAATCATACTGGGCAAGTATAGCTTAACTTTATAGTTAATTAAAAGTCTACTTTTAGTTGATATGCAAATGAGGGCATTTCGGTGCACCCTTGCTGTGGCCTATGCCTTGATGCACCATCACGCACTCCTAGTTGCCTAATAAAGTTGGTTCCTCACAATGATTGACTTGTCTCTAAGGCCCATAGCGAACACTCTGTTTCCTGTATACGCCTGTGCACTGACATTGGATGGTCACGGTGGTGCACTAGTCATAGTGTAAGTGTGGGCACGCTCACAACTGCTGTGGGTGTGCACACTTTCAGGAGTAGTGACCGTCGGCCACAGACAGGCATGAGCCAGACGTCAGAGTGTGCCCGCAGCCATTGTGTGTGTGCTCGCACTGACCCGCAGGGACACTATGAGCACACCGCCGCGATCATCCAGAGTTACAACCAGTTTAGGAATTATAATGGTAGTCATTGGTGCTTGGCAGGGTTGAGAAAGGACACAAGTAAGGCCGGGTAACACTTGCGAGAGTGATGCGAGAAACTCGTGCGAGTCTCTCGCATCAATACCTGGCACTGCCACCAGCACTTGGGACCGAGTTTCTCGCATCACACTCTCAAGTGTGACCCCGGCCTAAAAAACAGATACATATAAGGCGTTCACAGCATTTATTAACATGCAACCATTTACATAAATGATCCTGAATATGCTTTGTAATGAATGGAGGTCGAATGCTAAGATATTACATGACATAATAAAAGAGAATCCTACTCGATGTCATCTGTTGGGGAGACTCAGGAGGCCCCCATACACATTAGACTGTTGTACAATAGAGCTGATATCAGCACTTTTAGTGTATGGCAGCTTTTACAATGTCTTTATCTTCTTCCTTAACAGTATTTTATTACTGAGGCTTTACATTTTTAGAAAATTGGATGCCAAATGTATCCTGTCATTTAAAATAACAAAACCCACCGCTTCTCCAGGCTCTTTGATTTGGCTGCATCGGTGGTGACAGTATGTCAACAGCTCACATCACCGCTGCAGCCAATCACTGAGCTTAGTGGTTCGACCAAGATAGATGGCATTAGTTGTTGAGCTCAGTTATAGGCTGCACTAATTATGTGAGCTGTTAATGTGATGTCACCCTTGCAACCAAAGCACTGAGACCGGAGTGGTACGAAGAAACTTTTGGGGTCCACTTTTCTAAGGCTGCGTGCCCATGATCAGCATTACTAGCGTTCTGCATACAGCGTATTTTCAGTCTCAAAAATGCTGCATTGTGCAGTGCTAGCTCAGTGGATGGGATTAATAGGAATCTCCTGCCCACTGTGCTTTTTGACGCTGCGGTGTGGGTTTCCAAGCTGCATCATGTTAAAAAAAAGCACATTGCATTGTAAGTGTGTTCACACAGTGCAACTCAAAAAAAGCATCTAAACAAACATATCATAGGTACAGGCAGCAGAGCAAACAAGTTGCCCAAATAAAAGAGTACAGTAAAGTAATGTGCCACCCCCCTACATATACATTGCACCTTTTAGTGCCTTTCATGTGGCACTAACTGGTGTTTTTAGCATTGTTTAACCTAATAAATAAAAAAATGATGTAGTGTCTCCCCTATTTTTGATAACCAGCCAAGGTAAAGCAAACAGCTTTGCGCTTATGTTGTCAGGCTGGGAAGGTCCATGTTTATTAGTCCTTTCCTAGCCTAAAAATACCGATTGCCGTCGTGCGGTGGCAATCTGAGTAATGGCTTATGGGGTTGATGCCAGCTGTGTAGTGTCAACAGCCATCAAGTGCTGGTGTTACTAATGGAGAGGTGTCTGTCTGACACCCCCATTATTAACCCAGTAAGTATAAAGCTAAAAAACATGGGCAAAAATATTTTATTTGAAAAAACACTCCCCTAATCTTTTTCTGTTTCACCAATTTATAAAAAAAAGAAAAGCCATGCAGGCCAAACATAGTCCTCAAATGGAAATCTGCAAGACATAAAAAGAAAGTTTATACTAGCTACCACAGAATGTGAGCAATGATTAGCTGTTGCAGTCACCTAATGTCCCCCGCCAGAAGAGAAGGAGCAGCAGGGGTCCAATATGTTTTTTTTTTTGAGGGGGAGGGTTCATCTTAGAAAGCAGAGCTGTTAGTTTTAACATATCCATGACTTCATAATATTATGTGTATATAGAGTTTTGTTAGAACATTTTTTCTTTACACTCACTCCGGTATATTTACTTGTGTGAGTCTTTTCCAGAGGTCAGAAAGTGACAGCTCATCTATACAGAAGAGTGACATGTCATTTACACGACTCTAGTTTTTCACAGAAAATGTCTTTATTTAATGTCATAAATGTCTACATTTTTCTGGCAGCAAATCACTAGGAAAAAAAAGCAATGGCATTTCGGAATGTCATTAGGACCAACTAATTAATTTGTGTCTTCAACAAGTGCCTGGATCATTAAGTGGGAAGAGCAGATGGCTGAGTTCTGACTCAGTCAAGTCACAAAGTGAACTTTCTGACTTGATTGAAGCTGGGTTTCTGAATTGGAAATAATTGATTTGATTTGTATGAATTTAGTTGAAGTTAAGAAAGTATTTCACAGGATAATTACCCCTAGTTTCTTACTTGGACCTACTTCTATTAATGCACTATCCATACATGTATCTGGGACAAAGCCAAGCCTTTCCCTTGGGATTGCATTTTCTTTGAACAGCACAGACATATCTATAACATCAGGATCGCATATTATGCCAATGAGGGATTTTTCCTTACCTTCTAATGACATCCGGGAGAATTGAGCTGATTATGCAAATCATACTCTGATCAGAGTCTGATCCATTTGTCTTGGATGAGGAGAAGATGGAGAAAATTGGACATGTACACTGCCCCATAAAATAACAATGGTCCGAGTGCAATCAGATGTTTTGTTGGATTGCAGTAGGACTGAAAATACGGCCATGTCCACGAGCCCTCAGGCAATGCGTACATAGATGTTTTTATAGGATTTTTTTTCTAAGAATCTTGGCAAAAAGACTCCTCGTGCACACAGCCTAAGGTAAGACAAGACTTTTGTCTGAATTTAGATATACAGCTGCTTGGCAGTTGAGATTACACTGTGACTTTTTGCTGTGAGAGAGGCAGAGGGAGCTGTTAATTCACAGAAAAGTATGTATTCACCATTAGTATGACGATCACAAAAAATGTCTATGGAGGCTTAGAGTATTTTCCAGAGATGGGATTAACGTATATTTCACATTTGTATTTTGCCTACTCTGTTCTGTCTAATGACTGCATGATGATAAAACAGAGGCTAACAAACTGTATCAGAGCTAAATATTCTAGTTATATTGGGGTTTATTGTATTTATTAAGACTGTCTAACTCTTAAACAGTGTAAACTTGGAGGAGAATTTTAAAATATAGTGGCTTAGCCTGGTTTATAATTTTAGGGGCCAATTTATCAAACTGTTTGCTCCATAAATCTGGAGTAAAACTCTTAGAAATGCAGCAAAACGCTTTCGCACCTTAGTTGTGCGTTTTGTGAGTTTCAAAGGTGAGAAAAGGTCGGACTCTGGAGATAGTTTTAAGATGCAGGTGACACACGCGAGTGAGTGATTGGATATAGGGAATAAAGGAAAGTTCTATGATGGTACTATATGACCCCAAGACATCGAGAGTGCTGCTTAGGAGTTATGGTTGAACCACCCAAGGAAATTGTGATATCGAGTATAGGTAAGTTAGTAAAGGGAGGAAACATGGAAAGTTCAGTTTTGGCAAGATTTATTGTTAGATAAAGGAGGACATGATGTTTGAGACAACGGACAGGCAACTATTGGTATTTTGTATTGCTATATGCTAATAACACTCGGCTCAATCTCTGTCAGAGTTTGAGATGAGTGTCAGTTTAGTGTGATCCAATTATCTCACATGAGAAAATTGCAGCACATGTGTGTGTGGTATTCGCAGGTACGCGGGATGCAGTGACGAGTCGGAGACAGAGCAAGCTTTAACTATAACTTTATAAGGGGAGGTTTTGTATGGATAACAGGCAAAAACTAGGTCTCCACGCAGGGAAACCGTACACAAAACACGATATAACGAACTAACAAATACTCGGCGAGTGTCAGGGCTTATAGGGCCGCGATATGGCCATCCAATGCCCTCAGGTAATAATCAACGGTAACAGGGTGTCACTTAGCTTCTGTAGAGTTGAGATCCGGTTGTCGCAGCCGCTGGGCCCGGCCAATGAGGAGCTGACGTAAGCCTCGAACGTTCCCACGCTCAGGCGCAGATGGGGCACAACAGGCCCTGGAGAAATCCTCCGGCGTAGAGTTCGCCCCTCCAAGAGGTGGGATGGTGGCAGCTGTCGGGTAGGCCGCAACCGTGGGCTCGAGTGTGGCAGTGGCGACTGTGGCTGACAGAACTCTCCTGACTCTACAGTCCTTGTCAGAGACGTCCCGCTTTCTTCTCAGTCTCTGCGTCCTGTCTCTCCTGTGTCTCTTTCTCCTTACTCCTGTCTGTCTCCAATGCAACTCCCCTCTGCTCAACTCCTGTGCTCCTTTTATATTGGCCCCGCCCCCACACCTTCCAGAAAAGTCTCTGCCTCCCCCTCCAGTTCCTTCCCCCGGGCACCTTCTACCTAGGAACTTATGTGACAGCCGCCTTGGTTCCGGCCCGTAGAGAAAATGGAGAACTTAATGTCTCCATCTTCTCCATTGTCTCTGTTTGCGTAAATTGGACAGCACTTGGATGATATTCGAGTGCAGTCCGATGTTTTAGACGGACCCATTGACTTGTATGGGTGCGCATGGTCTGATTATCGAATGCACTTGCAGCATGCTGCAATTTTTTGATCATGCCATATCGGCATGAGAAAAACAGCGCTAATCGGCACTGCTCCATAGTATAACATTGGTCCAAGTGCCATCTGATAAAACTTTGTGTAATATATAATATAATATAACTTACATGTTATACGCTCATGTGAGCGAACCCTTACGATGAGCGTGATGTCAGGAGAAGAGTTGTATAATCGGATGTAACTGGCAGATTGTATGGGATACCAAATCTGCAGATGGTTTGTCAAATAGGGGCCTTATATAGAGAATGTTTTTGGTTCCAGAATTCTGCTGCATTTCCATAATAATTTTTCCCCATTGAGCTCATCATTCCCTATCACTAGGCGGGAGTCAATGGCTATGTCTTGCTTGGGGATGACCTTTTTTTCTTGCAGTGAATTAAAATCTTACATATGATTTGGAAGTCTTTTCTCTAAATTATACCTTCTTTTGCATAATTTACTGCATTTGAAGTGTGCATTCTGTAGCAGCCAACGCATGCTAAACAGGAGATGTAATCAGGTCTTTTTTTTTTTTACGTTGAAGATGGCTGAAATCTCTCCACACCGGCGTCCGTACACAGAAAACTTGTCTAGCAATGATAAGTGCCACTCTGTATTCCGTTGAAAGCATTTTAATTACTAACAATGTCATGGTTACTCAACTGAAAATGAATTTCTCTACAAGATGATCTCTTCAATCAGCAACTTGCAGTTCTCAGAGAATCAATGTGTCTCTAACAGTCCCCTTATTTCGACTTTTTGGGAAGTTTTTGAGGATCTCTTCATTAATTTAATTGTCACTACGTAATAATACTGTCTTCTGGTCTTCACATCGTAAAATGTGATCACAGTGCACACCAAACTGATCGCTACCATCAGCAGCAGTGACTGTATTCTAGCATATGGTGGAATTATTAGCACAAAAATAGCAGTTGTCTTGAATGACTATGGTAATGTCTGTGTCTGATTAAGAGAATGTTAACAATGCGCAATCAACTCAGGCTGCAGAATGTGAGGAGAAAAGACTATTGACAAACTGGAGCACATTTTAGATTCCTAGACAAAAATAGTTACTCCTCAAAGACTGTATGTTATCACGTATCTGCTGTCACTGCCAGCTACCTGCTGCAAGCCACTCCACTTTCTCCATTTTTAGGGAAGAGTTTGTAGACATAGAGACCCAGAGTCAGGACGAGGGGTAGGCATCCACCTAGGGTGCCAACACCCAACAAATTTTAGGGGAAAGGCAGAGTGCTTTGCAATTTGTTTAGATTTTTTTGCAGTGAATCGCAGCATTTACGCTGATACCAAATGTCTGCAAGACCTCTCCTTTTCTGTAGAAAAGAGATGGATACATGATCATTTCTGTGTAGGTCCTCAAGCCAGTGAGTGAAGGTGCAAGGTTCATATAGGTTCTCAGAGAAGAGGGTGAACTATTCGTGAAAATGTCTGGGGTCAGTAATTATTAGAGCTGTAATTCTTTTGGAAGTCTGTTTTTTTTTTGGGGGGCGTGATCTTTAGGAGGGCTTATTTGGGGATTTTTTTTAATTTAAGGGGTCTGTATGAGTTTAAGAGGTTTATATTTAGGGAGTCTGTTTTTCTTTAGAGGGACTAGACTGGGTTTTGTATGTCTATATTTGCATACGGTGGTTTGGATTTGGAGTCTGTTTTTTGTGCAGCTGTATTTATTAAGGGGTTTGCTCTCTATATTTAGGATAACTAGATAAGCTGTACTTTGAGGGTATAGAGTATAATATATATATATATATATATATATATATATATTATATATATTATATATATATATTATTAGAGTCTGATGTGTGCACTATAACTAATTTAGGTGTCTATTTTATTATGTCTTGCTTTTGAGACTCAAACCAGTGACCTATTGCTGCGTGGTCTGTTTCCCTTTCTGCTGAGGCACAGCATGTTTGGTCTCTGTCCAACTGGTTCTTTTGTTTTTTTTTTCCTTTTTTTGGTTTGTTTCTTTTCAGATGTCTCTTACCTATTTGGTTCCATACTATCACTTCGTGGGAGGGCCTATTTATACTCACTTTCCACCTGCCTTCTTTGCTGGCTTTATTTCAAGACGGTGTTGTGAGATCAAACTCCTCAACTAGGGATAATCCTACCTGGTTAATCTATGCTGCTTTTCCTACAGTTTATTCGTGTATTTTCCTTCCCAGTACTCTTTCCTTTCTTTTACGTTTGTGGTCTGGAAGGTTTTCCATGCATGCCGTTTGTTGTGTGCTTCTTATTTTCTTCTGTCTTTCCTGTAAGTTTGTCTGAACATGTTCATAGGCCTGTGCATCTTCCTCAGACTTTTGTATATTTTACTTTATAGTAATTATTGTATTAGTATTGCATATTGTTTATAGAGAGGGTGCAGTTAAGTACATTCAGGATAAGTCGATGTTGAGTGGGGGTGTCATTGCGAATTCTTAGGGTGCCAACCTTCGCTGTCAGGCAGGGACAAATCAGGATCCTAGTCTGTAGAGGGACCTGTTGGTTTCAGGTGTTTGTCTCTCCTGGTTTGTACGTAATCCGTGTGAGTGTGCTTATACAGTCATAACATATGAATTTTAATGTCTATTGTAGCAAAGGTATTTTTTCAGTAGACTGTATACTGGTGTTTCATTTCCAGTACAGTATGTATTTATTCTGGGGTGCGTATTCAGACGGGTCTATGCATAAACATATCAATACAGCCTTATGTTTATTATGCTATGGTGTCTAGGGCATTTCAGTGTGTGTGTGTGTATATTCAATATATATATTGAATATGTCACCAGTGTTTTAACTTACTATATTTCTTAAGGTGCTATTGGCATGAAATTCTCATCAGATGTTGGTAGCAATCCATCCAATCCACAAAGGCAAAGAAATCAAACCAAAAGATGTCTATAAATTATGTTATGTGTAATATTAAGAAATAATGTGAAGCACTTGGGGATTCAAAGTGTTTACCACACATCTAGATAAGTTCCTTAAGGGGTCTAGTTTCCAAAATGGTGTCATTTGTGGGGGTTTTACACTGTTTAGGCACATCAGGGGCTCTCCAAACGCGACATGGAGTCCGATCTCAATTCCAGCCAATTCTGCATTGAAAAAGTCAAACGGCGCTTCTTCCCTTCCGAGCTCTGCCGTGCGTCCAAACAGTGGTTTACCCCCACATATGGGGTATCTTCGTACTCAAAACAAATTGCACAACAACTTTGGTGGTATCATTTCTCCTGATATCCTTGTGAAAATAAAAATTTGGGGCGAAAATATCATTTTTGTGAAAAAAAAAGGCTTTTTTATTTTCACGGCTCTACGTTATAAACTTCTGTGAAGCACTTGGGGATTCAAAGTGCTCACCACACATCTAGATAAGTTCCATAAGGGGTCTAGTTTCCAAAATGGTGTCACTTGTGGGTTTTTTTCACTGTTTAGGCACATCAGGGGCTCTCCAAACGCGACATGGCATTCGATCTCAATTCCAGCCAATTTTGCATTGAAAAAGTAAAACTGCGCTCCTTCCCTTCCAAGCTCTGCCGTGCGCCCAAACAGTGGTTCACCCCCACATATGGGTTATCGGCGCATTCAGGAGAAATTTCACAATAAAATTTGTGATTCATTTTCTCTTTTTACGCTTGAGAAAATAAAAAAAAATGGTTCTGAAGTAAAATGTTTGTAAAAAAAGTTAAATGTTAATTTTTTCCTTCCACATTACTTCAGTTCCTGTGAAGCACGTAAAGGGTTAATTAGCTTCTTGAATGTGGTTTTGAATAACTTGAGGGGTGCAGTTTTTAAAATGGTGTCACTTTTTGGTATTTTCTGTCGTGTACACCCCTCAAAGTGACTTTAAATTTGATGTGGTCCCTTATGGTTTTGTAAAAATTATAAATCGCTGGTCAACTTTTAACCCTTATAACTTCCTAACAAAAAATAATTTTGTTTCCAAAATTGTGATGATGTAAAGTAGACATGTGTGAAATGTTATTTATTAAGTATTTTGTGTGACATATCTCTCTGATTTAAGGGCATAAAAATAAAAATTTGAAAATTGCAAAATTTTTAATTTTTTCCCCCATATTTCCATTTTTTTCATAAATAGGCGCAAGTCATATCGAAGAAATTTTACCACTATCATGAAGTACAATATGTCACGAAATAACATTCTCAGAATCAGCAGGATCCGTTAAAGCGTTCCAGAGTTATTAACTCATAAAGTGACAGTGGTCACAATTGTAAAAATTGGCTTGGTCATTAAGCTGCAAATTGGCTCTGTCATTAAGGGGTTAATATTTCGTACAAAAGCCTTTGTTGATGATGACAAGTTTAAGACACCTCCCGTATGGAGAAACTAGTTGCATGCATTGCTCAGGTTGATTTTGGCCCATTCTTCCACATACACTCTTAAGATCCTGAAGGTTCCGTAGGCTCCTTCTTTGAGCTCTGAGCTTTAGTTACTTCCATAAATTTTCTATTGGATTCAGGTCAGGTGATTGGCTGGGGCCATTCTAGCAGCTTTATTTTCTTTTTCTGAAACCAAT
This sequence comes from Oophaga sylvatica, assembly GCA_033576555.1. NCBI lineage: Eukaryota > Metazoa > Chordata > Amphibia > Anura > Dendrobatidae > Oophaga > Oophaga sylvatica. Next base: position 946,240,539 of record JARQOD010000001.1, on the reverse strand, counting down.
TGAGAATTTCCTTGGCTGTGTGTTTGGGATCATTGGCTTGCTGAAATGTCCTCCTTTGTTTCAGCTTCATCATCCTAGTAGACGGCAGCAGATTTTTATCAAGAATGTCCAAGTAATTTTGTCCATTCATCCTTCCTTCAATTATATGAAGTTTGCCAGTACCGTATGCGGAAAAATAGCCCCACACTATGATGTTTCCACCTTTAAACTTTACTGTTGATATGATGTTTTGGGGTGTTATACATTGCTTTCTGGCCTCCAAACATGGTGTGTATTATGGTTTCCAAAGAGTTCAATTTTGGTCTCATCTGATCAGACTTTATTTTCCCATTATTTCTCAGGCTTTTCTAAATGTTGTTGAGCAAATTTTTAAACCCATTTTAACATGCTTTTTGTTCAGCAGTGGAGTCTTACGTGGTGAGCGTGCATACAGGCCATGGAGGTTGAGTGCATTACTTATTATTTTCTTTGAAACAATTTTACCTACTTATTCCAGGTATTTCTGTAGCTCTCTACAGGTGGCCCTTGGCTCTTGGACAACTCATTTGGTAATTCTTTTCACTTACTGTTTGAAATCTTGCAGGGAGCACCTGGTCATAGCTAATTTATGGTGAAATGATGTTCTTTCCACTTCCAGATTATTGCCCCAACAGTTCTCACTGGTACCTTCAGTTGTTTAGAAATTCTCCTGTAACCAATGCCATCAGTATATTTTGCAACAGTAAGGGTGTGGAGGTCTTGAGACAGCTAACTGGTTTTACCTAACTTGAGATGTTTCTTGTGAGACACCTTTTTATAGGCCATTAGTTAACCCCTCTCTGCCATCAGACGTACTATTCCGTCCATGTGACCCTGGACCTTATTCCCATGGACGGAATAGTACGTCATGGGCGATCACCTGCGCTCCCGGGGGGAGCGCAGCTGATCGCCGCCGGGTGTCAGCTGATTATCACAGCTGACACCCGTGACTGTGTGTCAGGAGCGGTCACGGACCGCTCCCGGCACATTAACCCCTGGCACACCGCGATCAAACATGATCGCGGTGTACCTGGGGCACAGGGGAGGATCTCGCAGGCAGGGGGCTCCCTGCGTGCCCCCCTGAGACCCTCAGAGCAGCGCGATGTGATCGCGCTGTTCTGAGGGCTTCCTCCCTCCCAGGACCCGGATCCAAGATGGCGCCGGGGTCCTGGAGGGAGGCGGCTTCCTCAGTGCCTGCTGAGAGCAGGCGCTGGGGAAGCCTGCAGCAGTGCCAGAGCGATCGCTGGTGTGACAGTGTTGTGCACACTGTCACACCAGCGATCTGCTAAAATACAGTGAAGTCCCACCCTGGGACAAAGTATAAAAGTAAAAAAAATAAAAATAAAAAGTGGTAAAAAAAAATCATAAAAAAAAAAAAAATATTGCCCAATAAATTCATTCTTTCCTGTAAATAAAAAAAACAAAACAATAAAAGTACACATATTTGGTATCGCCGCGTCCGTAACGACCCCCCCTATAAAACTGTCCCACTAGTTAACCCCTTTAATGAACCCCTTAAAAAAAAAAAATAAAGAAAACGAAGCAAAAAATCAATGCTTTATCATCATACCGCTGAACAAAAAGTGGAATAACACCGCGATCAAAAAGACCGAGATAAATAACCATGGTACCGCTGAAAACGTCATCTTGTCCCGCAAAAAACGAGCCGTCATACAGCATCATCAGCGAAAAAATAAAAAAGTTATAGCTCGCAGAATAAAGCGATGCAAAAATAATAATTTTTTATATAAAATTGTTTTCATGCTATAAAAGCAACAAAACATAAAAAAATGATATAAATAAGGTATCGCCGTAATCGTACTGACCCGAAAAATAAAACTGCTTTATCAATTTTACCACACGCGGAACGGTACAAACGCCTCCCCCAAAAGAAATTCATGAATTGCTGATTTTTGTTCATTCTAACCTCTCAAAATCGAAATAAAAAGCGATCAAAACATGTCACGTGCTCGAAAATGGTACCAATAAAAACGTCACCTCGTCCCGCAAAAAATAAGACCTCACATGACTCTGTGGGCCAAAATATGCAAAAATTATAGCTCTCAAAATGTGGTGATGCAAAAAACTATTTTTTGCAATAAAAAGCGTCTTTTAGCGAGAAAGCTGCCTATCACAAAAACCCGCTATAAATAGTAAATCAGACCCCCCTTTATCACCCCTTAGTTAGGGAAAAATAATAAAATAAAAAAAATGTATTTATTTCCATTTTCCATTAGGGTTAGGGTTGCGGCTAAAGTTAGGGTTAGGGTTGGCGCTAACGTTAGGATTAGGATTAGGGTTGGAATTACGGTTAGGGGTGTGTTAGGGTTAGGTTTGTGGTTAGGGTTGGGACTAGGGTTAGGGGTGTGTTGGGGTTAGGGTTGGAGTTAGAATTGGGGGGTTTCCGCTGTTTAGGCACATCAGGGGCTCTCCAAATGTGACATGGCGTCTGATCTCAATTCCAGCTAATTCTGCGTTGAAAAAGTCAAACGGTGCTCCTTCACTTCTGAGCTCTGCCATGCGCCCAAACAGTAGTTTACTCCCGCATATGGGGTATCAGCGTACTCTGGACCACAAGAGTTATTGTGCAATTTGTCCTATTTCTTCTGTTACCCTTGGGAAAATAAAAAACTGGGGGCGAAAATATCATTTTTGTAAAAAAAAAATGATTTTTTTTGTTTTTACGGCTGTATGTTATAAAACTTCTGTGAAGCACTTGGAGCTTCATAGCGCTCACCACACTTCTAGATAAGTTCCTTGTGGGGTCTATTTTCCAAAATGGGGTCACTTGTGGGGGGTTTCCACTGTTTAGGCGCATCAGGGGCTCTCCAAATGCGACATGACGCCCCCAGACCATTCCATCAAAGTCTGCAATCCAAAACGTCACTACTTCCCTTCCGAGCCCTGACGTGCGCCCATACAGTAGTTTACTCCCACATATTGGGTATCAGCATACTCAGGACAAATTGGACAACAACTTTTGGGTCCAATTTCTCCTGTTACCCTTGTGAAAATAAAATATTGGGGGCGAAAAAATCATTTTTGTAAAAAAAAAAGGATTTTTTATTTTTACGGCTGTACGTTATAAACTTCTGTGAAGCACTTCGGGGTTCAACGTGCTCACCACACATCTAGATAAGTTCCTTGTGGGGTCTATTTTCCAAAATGGGGTCACTAGTGGGGGGTTTCCACTGTTTAGATTCATCAGGGGCTCTCCAAATGCGACATGACTCCCACAGACCATTCCATCAAAGTCTGCAATCCAAAACGTCACTACTTCCCTTCCGAGCCCCGACGTGCGCCCATACAGTAGTTTACTCCCACATATTGGGTATCAGCGTACTCAGGACAAATTGGACAACAACTTTTGGGGTCCAATTTCTCCTGTTACCCTTGTGAAAATAAAATATTGGGGGCGAAAAAATCATTTTTGTAAAAAAAAAAAAAGGATTTTTTATTTTTACGGCTGTACGTTATAAACTTCTGTGAACCACTTCGGGGTTCAAAGTGCTCACCACACATCTAGATAAGTTCCTTGTGGGGTCTATTTTCCAAAATGGGGTCACTTGTGGGGGGTTTCCACTGTTTAGACGCATCAGGGGCTCTCCAAATGCAACATGACTCCCCCAGACCATTCCATCAAAGTCTGCAATCCAAAACGTCACTACTTCCCTTCCGAGCCCCGACGTGCGCCCATACAGTAGTTTACTCCCACATATTGGGTATCAGCGTACTCAGGACAAATTGGACAACAACTTTTGGGGTCCAATTTCTCCTGTTACCCTTGTGAAAATAAAATATTGGGGGCGAAAAAATCATTTTTGTAAAAAAAAAAAAGGATTTTTTATTTTACGGCTGTACGTTACAAACTTCTGTGAAGCACTTTGGGGTTCAAAGTGCTCACCACACATCTAGATAAGTTCCTTGAGGGGTCTAGTTTCCAAAATGGTGTCATTTTTGGGGGGTTTCCACTGTTTAGGCATATCAGGAGCTCTCCAAACACGACATGGCATCCAGCCAATTCTGCATTGAAAAAGTCAAACGGCGCTCCTTCCCTTTCAAACTCTGCCATGCACCCAAACAGTGGTTTACTCCCACATATGGGGTATCAGCGCACTCAGGACAAATTGCACAATAACTTTTGGAGTCTTGTTACCCTTGGAAAAATAAAAATTGGGGTGAAAAAATCAATTTTGTGGAAAAAATATGATTTTTTAATTTTACGTCTCTACGTTATAAACTTGTGTGAAGCACTTGGGGGTTCAAATTGCTCACCAAAGATCTAGATAAGTTCCTTAGGGGGTCTAGTTTCCCAAATGGGGGCACTTGTGGGGGGTTTCCACTGTTTAGGCACAGCAGGGGGTCTCCAAATGCAACATGGCGTCCAATCTCAATTCCAGCCAATTTTGGTTGGAAAAAGTCAAATGGTGCTCCTTCCATTCCGAGCTCTGCCATGCGCCCAAACAGTGGTTCCCCCCCACATATGGGGTATCAGCGTACTCAGGACAAATTGGACAACAAATTTTGTGGTCCAATTTCTCCTGTTACCCTTGGGAAAATAAAAAATTAGTGACTAAGAGATAATTTTTGTGGGAAAAAAATAGGATTTTTTATTTTCATGCTCGGGCATTATAAACTTGTGTGAAGCACTTGGGGGTTCAAAGTGCTCACCAAAGATCTAGATAAGTTCCTTAGGGGGTCTAGCTTCCAAAATGGGGTCACTTGTGGGGGGTTTCCACTGTTTAGGCTCATCTGGGGCACTACAAATGGAACATGACCCCCATCAACGTCTGCATTCCAAAACGTTACTGCTTCCTTTCCAAGCCCTGCCGTGCGCCCAAACAGTTCCCCCCCCCCCCACACATGGGGTATCAGCGTACTCAGGACAAATTGGAAAACAACTTTTGGGGTCCAATTTCCTTGGGAAAAATCAAAAATTTGGGACTAAAAAATCATTTTTGTGGAAAATTGTTTTTTTTTTTTTTTTCACACCCAGGCATTATAAACTTTTGTGAAACACTTTGGGGTTCAAAGTGCTCACAACAGATCTAGATAAGTTCCTTAGGGGGTCTAGTTTCCAAAATGGTGTCACTTGTGGGGGATTTCCACTGTTTAGGCATATCAGGGGCTCTCCAAACGCGACATGGCGTCCAATCTCAACTCCAGACAATTTTAGTTTGAAAAAGTCAAACGGCGCTCCTTCCCTTTCGAGCTCTGCCGTGTGCCCAAACAGTGGTTTTCCCCCACATATTGGGTATTGGCGTACTCAGGAGAAATTGCATAACAACCTTATCTGCCCATTTTCTCCTTTTACCCTTGTGAAAATAAAAAAACGTTTGTAAAAGATCATTTTTGTGGCTAAAAAGTTAAATATTAATTTTTTCCTTCCACGTTGCTTCAGCTCCTGTGAAGCACCTGAAGGGTTAATAAACTTCTTGAATGTGGTTTTGAGTACCTTGAGGGGTGCAGTTTTTAGAATGGTGTCACTTTTGGGTATTTTCTGCCATATAGACCCCTCAAAGTGACTTCAAATGTGAGGTGGTCCCTAAAAAATGGCTTTGTAAATTTTGTTGTAAAAATGAGAAATCACTGGTCAACTTTTAACCCTTATAATTTCCTAACAAAAAAAAATTTTGGTTCCAAAATTGTGCTGATGTAAAGTAGACATGTGGGAAATGTTATTTATTAACTATTTTGTGTGACATATCTCTCTGTTTTAAGGGAAAAAAAATTCAAAGTTTGAAAATTGCAAAATTTTCTAAATTTTCGCCATATTTGCGTTTTTTTCAAAAATAAACGCAAGGTATATCGAAGAAATTTTACTTCTAACGTGAAGTACAATATGTCACGAGAAAACAATCTCAGAATCGCGAAGATCCGTTGAAGCGTTCCAGAGTTATAACCTCATAAAGAGACAGTGGTCAGAATTGTAAAAATTGGCCCGGTCATTAACGTGCAAACCACCCTTGGGGGTGAAGGGGTTAAACTAGTTGATATTATTTTTCACTAAGTGGCAGAATTGCTTTATAATTACTGATAGATTTCAGCTGGTGTCATGAATTTCCATGGCTTTTTGCACCTCTTTCTTCATGTGTTCAGTACTTTTTCCCTGTGTTATTTCTCATTATTACACATAATTTATGGGCATTTATGGTTTCATTTTTTTCCTGTGTGGATTGCATGGGTTGTTACTGACAACTGTTGATAATTTTATGTCAGGAGCACCTTTAGAAATAATATATTTACTTAGAAAATTGGTGACATGTTCAATAGTTATTGTATCTACTGTGTATATATATATATATATATATATATTATATTTCACTCTTTGTGTCATTGCAGCCATTTGGTAAATTCAAAAAAGTTATTTTTTTTCTCATTAATGTACACTCTGCACCCCACCTTGACTGAAAAAAAACAAATATAAAAAGTTTTGCAAATTTATTAAAAAGAAAAACTGAAATATCACATGATCATAAGTATTCAGACCCTTTGCTCAGTATTGAGTAGAAGCACCCTTTTGAGCTAGTATAGCCATGAGCCTTCTTGGGAATGATGCAACAAGTTTTTCACACCTGGATTTGGGGACCCTCTGACATTCTTCCTTGCAGATCCTCTCCAGTTCCGTCAGATTGGATAGTAAACGGTGGACAGCCATTTTCAGGTGTCTCCAGAGATGCTCAATTGGGTTTAGGTCAGAGCTCTGGCTGGGCCAGTCAAGAAATGGTCACACAGTTGTTCTGAAGCCACTCCTTTGTTATTTTAGCCATGTGCTTAAGGTCATTGTCTTGTTGGAAGGTGAACCTTTGGCCAAATCTGAGGTCCAGAGCAATCTGGAAGAGGTTTTCATCCAGGATATCTCTGTATTTGGCTTGATTCATGTTTTCTTTAATTGCAACCAGTTGTCCTGTCCCTGCAGCTGAAAAACACCCCCACATCACGATGCTCACACCACCATGTTTCACTGTTGGGATTGTATTGGACAGGTGATCAGCAGTGCCTGGTTTTCTCAACACATACCACTTAGAATTATCACCAAAAAGGTCTATCTTCGTCTCATCAGACCAGAGAATCTTATTTCTCATAGTCTGGGAGTTCTTTATGTGTTTTTTAGCAAACTCTATGGTGGGCTTTCATATGTCTGGCACTCAGGAGAGGCTTCCGTCGGGCCACTCTATCATAAAGGCCTGACTGGTGGAGGGTTGCAGTGATAATTGACTTTGTGGAACGTTCTCCCATCTCTCTACAGCATCTGTGGAGCTCAGCCACAGTGATCTTGGGGTTCTTCTTTACCTCTCTTACCAAGGCTTTTCTCCC
>JARQOD010000001.1:946207318-946233104 GCA_033576555.1 Oophaga sylvatica | reverse complement strand
TCGCTGTGTGAGACGGGGGCTTAAGTCTTCAGGAGCGCACCGCTCTCTGAAAAGCAGAAAACTGGGCACCAGGAGCGTGTGCTCCTGAATCTGTATCTACAGACAGCCCCCAGCAACAAGCATCTGAACCACATTTGTGCCCAGACAATCATCTGTGGGATGAAGCAGCTGTGATTGACAGCCACCACACCAGGACGACAACCATAATTGGAGAAAATTCATATTCTGGTCATTTAACCCATGTGAAACTATGATGGATAACGATGAAGACATCACAATCACAGTTTTTTTTTTGCCACTTGATAGATTAGAGCTTCTCAAACTTTTTCTACTGGACCTCATCAGGTAAACATTATAGACCATGCGACTCCTGGACTTCACCAGAGAGGACAACACTAATTAGTACAAAAATTGAAAATGTCCCCATTTTTACTTTTTTGTGCCCTAAACCCAATATAACAATACAATAACAAAAGGAATCATTATATATTGCTGCAGCCATTGAAAGAATTGTGCAGAATATGATCATATCTATTAATTTTAGAGTGCCATTAGTTCCACAGACATTATTGGCATTGTCTCCATTGGGGCTCACAATCTAAATTCCCTATCAGTATATCCTTTGGAATGTGGGAGGAAACCGCAGAACCCGGAGGAAACCCACACAAACACAGGGAGAACATACAAACTCCTTGCAAATGTTACTCTTGGTGGGACCAACGCTGCAAAGCAACAGTGCTACCCACTGAGCCACCGTGCTTCCCAATTCTTTGAAACTGATTTTAGAGCGACACCTCACCAACAGCTAGGTGGTGACTCGCTGATGAGGCTAGACTCACAGTTTGAAAAGCAACTGCAATAGACAGTCTTAGGAATAGCAGTAGCTGGGGCTGGTCGTTTAAACGGACAGTCCTGTGCCATCCAGAGGATGTCCTCTGTGACTCACTGGGTATAAAATCCAGATCAAAACATAAGAAATCCAGCTTAAAGAACTAGTAAAAAATTTCTTCTTTATTCACCAAAAAGTGCTCATCAGAGGGTAAAACAACATCAGCGTTAACAGTTACATGATATGCGACATCGACTCGTTTCAGGTGGCTACGCACCCATAATCATGAAGTCCAACATTTTACTGAGTAACTCTTTTTATACTAAGTTCCGGCAAGAACACAGGTGTGTTGATTCAACAGCCTATGGTATCAGAACCAGAGGCAGCATGAGTCAACAGCTCATGGTGTCCAAACCATAGGCAACATGAGTCAACAGCTTGCGATGTCCAAACCATAGGCAGCATGAGTCAACAGCCCATGTTGTCCAAACCATAGGCAACATGAGTCAACAGTTTGCGGTGTCCGAACCACAGGAAGCATGAGTCAACAGCTCATGGTGTCCAAACCATAGGCAACATGAGTCAACAGCTTGTGGTGTCCGAACCAGAGGCAGCATGAGTCAACAGATCATTGTGTCCGAAACATAGGCAACATGAGTCAACAGCTTGCGGTGTCCGAACCATAGGCAGCATGAGTCAACAGCTCATGTTGTCCAAACCATAGGCAACATGAGTCAACAGCTTGCGGTGTCCGAACCATAGGCAGCATGAGTCAACAGCTCATGTTATCCAAACCATAGGCAACATGAGTCAACAGCTTGCGGTGTCCGAACCACAGGAAGCATGAGTCAACAGCTCATGGTGTCCAAACCATAGGCAACATGAGTGAACAGCTTGTGGTGTCCGAACCAGAGGCAGCATGAGTCAAAATACCATGGTGTCCGAACCATAAGCAACATGAGTCAACAACTTGCTGTGTCCGAACCACAGAAAGCATGAGTCAACAGCTCATGGTGTCCAAACCATAGGCAACATGAGTCAACAGCTTGTGGTGTCCGAACCAGAGGCAGAATGAGTCGACAGATCATGGTGTCCGAACCACAGGCAGCATGAGTTATCAACTCATGGTGTCTGAACCAGAGGCAGCATGAGTCAACAGCTCATGGTGTCCGAACCACAGGCAGCATGAGTCAACAGCTCATGGTGTCCGAACCACAGGAAGCATGAGTCAAGAGCATAATTGCAGCCATGTATATAAGAAAAAACACGTTAAAATAGCAGCCATGTGCTAGAATAACTAGTCCAAAGACCGGTTCCTGGTGGCTTTTACCCATCCATTTCCCCTTGACAAGCCAGTCTCTCCCTATACTTATGCATATAGGAGAGACCTGGCAATCTTAAGGAGCTGGCTGGGGACAAGCCACTGGGAACCTACGTCTTGGACTAGTCATCCTAGTCCCCTACTGCTGCTGTTTTAATGTATTTTTTCTTAGAAACAGCACAGTGTGAAGCATAAATGGCGACAATAATAGATCTGATCTAATGAATCAGCTGTCAGGTTCCCTTTAAAATAAATTTCAATATTTAAAAACATGCTAGAAACGCTTTATTATAGATCTCCCCATACTTTTTCTTGTGCTTTAATGTATGAGTAAAATAATTATCCATCAACTATCGTGACAGAAATACAGAAAGTTCTTGTAATCAGATTTTAATGTTCTACCACTGAATACTTTCTTTCCTTTCTGGCACAATTATAATAATTACGACAAGACCAATAAAGCTATTTAACTGGGAATTGTGATACAAAGGTTTGATAATAGGGGCTGATAATATCTGTATTCTACCTCCGATGTGGCTTGTACTGGTCTAATAGAATCTTTTCATTTGGCTTGAAAGGAATTACAAAACTAGAATCAGGATTCGTCTCATCATAGTGTATGATTAGTGTACGAACATCAATGTGTGATCAGTGGGCGTCCGACCTGTGGGATCCCCAACGATCAGCACAATTAGGAGTTTGTGGCTCGTGATTAAGATTAGCTGCTCATGCCACACAGCTATCCCCCCCCATAAAGAAATGCATATTTTGGACCCTGTCTACCAAACAATAATGACGTATCTTGGACATCATAGACCCATTAATGTATCTTCCTTTATATGCAGTTACTCTTTCTAATATTTTGCCTGGCTTGTTATTGGATCCTATATTTTGGATATGACTGATTTCACCATTTATTTATTGTTCAGTTTATATATTTTGCTCACTTATATTACAATTATTCCAGAGCACTTTACAGACATCATTATCACTTTCTGCATTGCTGCTCCCTATCTAAATTCCCTATCAGTATGTCTTTGGAGCGTGGAAGAAAACCAGAGAACCCGGAGGAACCCCAGGGAAACACGGGGAGAACATACAAACTCCTTGCAGATGTTGTTCTTGGTAGGATTTAAACCCAGGACCCCAGTGCTACAAAGTAACAATGTTAACTACCGAGCCCCTGTGAAGGCCACAATTCTGAGCTATTTATGTGAATATGCATATTTCTAAACAGTCCTCATTGTGGCTGGACAGTCCTGCAATCTGGACAAAAAAATGGGCAGAGTTATGAAAGCCATATCCAAAAGCGGCCAATTTTGGGCATTCGCTGGTGCCGGACTCACATTTTCTCAATCCTTGAGGTTTAAATGTTGGGAAGTATGGAACTTGTAATGACCAATGCAGGGCCGGCTCCAGGTTTTTATGGGCCCCGGGCGAAAGAGCCTCAGTGGGCCCCTTTAACACAGAACACGATTCATGATGCACAGATACAGCAGAGAAATATGGGTACAGTACAATGCCAAATACTTCTCTTCTTACATTACATGAGTGATATCTATTGTAAATTGTACAATAGCTCAAAAACCGCCAAATCCTCACAGCGCACAGTACAGACTGGACAGTACAGTCCTCCATACAATATTATGGGCACCACAGTCTCACCCTCATCACCCATATAATACCCCATGCAGGATGTCACCCCCCATATAATGCTCCATACAGAATACTGGACCCAATATAATGCTCCATACAGGATACTGGACCCAATATAATGCTCCATACAGGATACTGGTCCCCATATAATGCTCCATACAGGATACTGGTCCCCATATAATGCTCCATACAGGATACTGGTCCCCATATAATGCTCCATACAAAATATGGAGCTCTCCTCTGCGCTGTACTGCGTTCTGCACTGTTACAGCTCAGGAAAGGGCGCTGTGGAAAGACTCCCCATTATCATCATCATTGCCTCCCCATAATCATCATGGCCTCCCCATTATCATCAATGCCTGCCCATCATCATCATCTCCCCATCATCATCAATGCCTGCCCATCATCATCTTCTCCCCATCATCAATGCCTGCCCATTATCATCAATGCCTGCCCATTATCATCATCTTCTCCCCATCATCATCAATGCCTCCCCATTATCAGCAATGCCTGCCCATCATCATCATCTCCCCATCATCATCAATGCCTGCCCATCATCATCTTCTCCCCATCATCAATGCCTGCCCATTATCATCATCTTCTCCCCATCATCACCAATGCCTCCCCATTATCAGCAATGCCTGCCCATTATCATCTTCTCCCCATCATCATCATCAATGCCTCCCCATTATCAGCAATGTCTGCCCATTATCATCATCTTCTCCCCATCATCACCAATGCCTCCCCATTATCAGCAATGCCTGCCCATTATCATCTTCTCCCCATCATCATCATCAATGCCTCCCATTATCAGCAATGCCTGCCCATTATCATCTTCTCCCCATCATCATCATCAATGCCTCCCCATTATCAGCAATGCCTGCCCATCATCACACACAGACAGCACACAAGCACTCTCTCACATACTTATACACACACACACACACACACACACAAAGCACCGCACTACATACACACAGACACACACAGAGACATACACACACACGTCTTACCTCTCCGACGTCCGCGCGCTCTGTGCCACAGCCGGCCGCTGAATGATGACGTCATTCAGCGGCCTGCTGTGAGAGGAAGCGCCGGCGCCCCCTGGAGCCCGGAGCTGCGGCAGCGGAGGCACGGGAGAGGTAAGTATTGTGCCAGCTGATGCCGGGGCCCTGAGCAAGTGGGGGGGGGGGCCCAGTGGTGGCGCTGACACCGCTCTCCTCCGCTAACGGGCGGGGGGGTGCCAGACTGCGAGTGGGCCCCCCCGCCTGCTCAGGGCCCCGGCACTTGCCCGGGTGTGCCGGGTGCTGACGCCGGCCCTGGACCAATGCTCTACTTTGGCGCTATGAGGAGCAGACATAGCAAATGATCTCCAAACAGAAGTGAGGCACAATTAATGATGTTGTGGATGTTGAAAAGAGCAGAAAATTTCAAAGGAACCTGTCACCAGATTTTCAATATAAACGTTAGCCACTACCTAACCATTACCACTACCACTACCATTTGGGGGGATAATGAAAGGTATTTTTGGGCTATACAGAGAGGATTGGGGACCTACATAGCGCTTGCTAAACTGCTTAAAAAGGAAGGTGTTGGCCGTACTTTATACTGGGAAAACCTAGTGACAGCTTCCCAATAAGGAACAGTAGATTGCAGGGAAATCAATAAATTGATGTGTTGTTAAAGTTGTAGGGAAAGTGGTCCTCCTAGATTTTACTGTGGGGACTCGGTTACTTCATGCTTTATACTGTATATTCAGCTCTGCCTGAATGTCTCCGGACATTATTTTCAATGATTGGACAGATCGATGTTGCGTTCATATGTACGTTTTTGGGTTCCTTTACCAGACCCATCATACGACTCCAAGGTTCCACTATAGAGTCAGTCCTTCTGATCAAAAAAAAAGCGCTGCCCACTGCGTCCTACACAGACGGGAACCGAGAATTAACTGCGTCTAATTCTTATCTATGATAATATCCGCGTTTTCACTTTGTCACGTTGTAAGACTCTCTCTATACGTGTTCTCACTTGGTCTTTTTCAATTACTAGCTTGCATAAAACTTTTTTTTTGTTGGATGCTCAGCGCCTTCCGACCTCAACCGTTATTTTTACAATCCAAGTAAAGAGATTTCTTTAATCTGGCCTATTTTAAAAGCGATATTGCCATGTGACTAAGGGAATTATTGTTGGACAACTAGATAAAGACATTACAGTAATTAACCTTCTTGAGAAAATACAGCTTCCGAAATTCACTAAAAGGTATTCCTTGTAATTGTAATCTCCTGAAATAAGAAAAAAAGGAACCTGATGATGTGACATTGCGATTGCAGATTACAGGTACAATGTTTTCACAGCTCGGCAATAAACATTATAACCGGTAGATATTGAAATTTACGAGCTCATGGTACTAGGGTTTACATATTCCAGCTGCCATACATAAAAAATAATAGCAATTCATTAAAAATAATATTATAATAATAAAGTAATTAGATAATAACTGAATGGACTAAAAGGACTTTTTTCAGCTTTCGTAGCCTTATACGATGTATGTGATAGTTGAAAAGTCACATGCATGAAGAAACCACATGAACGGAGGTCACAGGCAAGCTGAACATCCAGGGTCTGGTTGCACATAACCTAATGATCATTTTACTTCTCTAAGTAACATGAGGTACATCTCATCTCCCCCTTATAAATAGAGTCAATTCATGTAGATGAGAGAAGGTCAGAATTACATGCTTCATAGATCTTCAAACTATCAACTCATCCAATTCTCGACCTCTTCCTATTGTTGTATTATGTTCAATGACCTTAAACCTGAGGCTTCCCATTGTCTTAATGATATAAATGATCGCGCCTGAGTAACTCAGCAACTGCTGCCTTATACAATTATCTTGGAAAAGACAACAAAGTTACTGGAGAGAGTCTGAGAACAAGTAATAAAGGGATTGTCCGATACCTGACATGCCTTTTACAACAATCTAATTTTGTACCCTTAGCACTTTTGTCATTTCCGTTATTACAAAATACCCTATTCTTCTCCCTATAGAACTAATCCCTATATGTGCTTCTTTCACTTGGCTTCCTATGATGTTTTGCTTGAGGTCATCAGGAGGATGGCCCTGTGTGACGGCACAGCATTTAATCTTAATTATCCAGACTTCTATTTTCAGTTGGTCGGGATCCATAAACTGTTGTCATATGAGTCTTAAACGTTGGTTTTGATACGTTTGTATTTCTGTTGTTTTCCTCTTATATCAGTTCCTACAGCTTATTGTCTGCTATCTTTGCAATACATGGACGCAGTGTCATTGAACAATTAATGTTTGATAATATCTTGATTGACCAATATGTGGGGCCCTGTGGCTTTTTTACTTGCAAAACAGAGAAGGTACAACTATGAAAATTGATTAAATACGAAAACAATGAGAGTTAAACTCATTGCACTTCCCCCCTGACCTGTGGATGATGACCTGAAACATACTTGTAGATGTGGGTATAAAAGGATTTCAATCGTTCTGAAAGGAGAACCAGAGACTCTTTACAAAACCACAACGCGGAACACTCTACAAGACAGCAGCCAGGACACTATGGCTTCATCATGAGAGACACACATTGTACATGCTACAGGATGCCAGCTTAGGGGACCACAGCCAGGGATGAAAGATTACAGATATTCTCCATTGACCATCACTGAATCCAATGGTCACCTGAGCCCCATAGATATGTTTGGGAAAACCAGGATTGGGACCCACCGGTCACCTGGCTCCATGGAGATGTTCGGAGAGGCCAGGTTGTGACCCTCCGGTAATCTTGTCACGTACCTCAATGGACTGTCAGCTTCCTAAGCTTGTTGTTACCTCCTCTCTGTGTCAAAGTTGCAGCTGTTCTAATCCCAGCGAGTAAGTGGAAGAGTGAAACTCTGTAGTTTGCACCATCTTGGGTTCTTTGCTGGGTCCGATCTATATGTTATTGTCTGTTTTGTGGTTCAATAAAGATTTGCCACTATTTTTTACCCTCAACATGTGTTGTCTGAGTACTACTATGCCCATGGTAAGAGGCCAGCGGGTGTTCAGTGAGATGAGCCCTGGTCCATGCATTCTTTGGTCAGTGGACTAAAACACCTGCACCTCCCCCCCACCCTGTGTTTCCACACCCTTCACCTCACTTTTTCATTCTACCATCCTGTCTAGAACAGGACATCATCATGGAATGGCTTTGTGGTCACTTACTAAAACTAATATCACTGCCATCCCCTGATGACCAGAATCAGTAGTGCTAATAGAAGTTGGGGGCAAAGTGAGTGCAGCATCGGCACATCTTTGGCACTGGCACTGTAATGGAGCGATGCTGCTATCACTTACCCTGCTTCTATCACTGCTCCTGGATGACTTACTGAACTCACCTCTGCTACAGCTTCCAGCAGCTATATTGATTCGTCGCACTTTTCTTTTTACCATCCTGTCTAGAACAGGACATCATCAGGGAATGGCTCTGTGGTCACTTACTAAAACTAATATTACTGCCATCCCCTGATGACCAGAATCAGTAGTGCTAATAGAAGTTGGGGGCAAAGTGCGTGCAGCATCAGCACATCTTTGTCACTGCCACTGTAATGGAGCGATGCTGCTATCACTTACCCTGCTTCTATCACTGCTCCTGGATGACTTACTGAACTCACCTTTGCTACAGCTTCCAGCAGCTATATTGATTCCGGATGTCATCAGAAGACTGGGAAGAAAGTCACTGCGGTGATTGACCACTGTGCCGCCACTCTGAGGTCCTGTTTCTATTGTGGTGATAGAAGGGAGAAATGACTGCAGGGCGAACCTCCTGATGAAGTCTCAAACAAAAAGTCATAGAAAGTGAAGTAAAAAAAAAGTCACATATAGTTACTAGCCATACTGTATAGAGAGAAAAGGATGGAATTTTAAAATAAAGAAAATTGCATAAGTGATTATGGGTTCAAAATAGATGTTTATGAAGGGAATTTTAGGTATCGGACAATTATTTTAAGTCTTCTAAAGTTGCTATATTTGCAGCACATTTCTTCCGCTGGTCTTAATAAAAAAATTTAAAATCTATATAAATGTAAAAAATATGAGGCCACTTCCAAGAAACAAAAAATACAAACAAAGATAGAAGCAGAAAAGCCCAATAAGAAATAACAAACTTTATTAGTTACACAATGTAGCAAACATGATGAAATAGATTAAAATCGTGAAGTGAGTAAGGGATATGAGATCCCTTCCACCAAGGTAACAAGTAATCAGGGCCATATATTAAGTAGAAAATATACTGTGCACTGAAGTCAGAGCATCTGTGTGAATAAAGGACAAAGTGGACCAATGCCAATCCACCAAATGGATAAAGGTAAGAATAAAAAATTATATATATCCAATATTGACAAGGTAATATAGATAAGTCACATAACTACGAATTAAAAAACAATATAGACCTGATACAAGCACCTGATAGGAATGGGACCATAATCCCAATGGGCGTTTCGCTTCAGCTTCCTCTGGGGGTGTGCGAATCTTAAAAAAAGCCTACAGGAATGCGAAGTGTCTAAATTTTTTATTAGATTATCGAGCTCCTAAACAAATGCAGTGTATCTACTCTAAGCATATATAGAAAATAAAATCTACCCTGGCACATTTTACAGAGTAAATTATAGTGAATTTTTACAAACGCAGGTGTCCTCACCCCTTCTGCTAACCTCTGCATTTTAGATTTCAAAAATATTGCGATTTTATGATTTTTTCATAATTTTTTTAGAGAGATGTGTACAAGTGCAGCTATGTGCCACTCATTCTTTGCCTGGATGTAATATCCCGCATCCGACTCGAGACGGTGGAGAGAAGTGCAACATACAGACATTTATGGAATAAATTTGTATAGGAGGAACCGGCTCAAAGTACCGATGAGGGTTGTAAGTTTACTTCATTAGGAGAGCTATGATCAGTGATTCCAGTTTAGTTGTACTGTTTGAACCCTCAGGCTCAGGTTTCCTAACTGTCCCCCATGCTTTACACTGCAGCTTGGTCTGTTCATGTAGTCTGCCATACAGGCAGGAAGTGATCAGAAACTACAAATAAAATATAAGTAATGTTAAGAAAAAGTAGATTAGTAGTTAATCCTAACTACTAATAGTTAACCAGACAAGTTTTGAAAGTGTCAGTAAGTAAATCTCAGATTTCCGCTTAGACATAATGCAATGCCATCTTGCAGCTCGTGAGTCACATGTTAGGTAACACCACTGCAACCTATTAAACCTCTACAAAATGAGTCACATAATTCATCACTAACGTGAAAAATCTATTTTACTTACCACAGCCACATCTATAGGCATTAGAGGATTTTATGGTTACGTCCTGAGGAAGAAGTATGAAAACTTCAAAACGCGTCGACTAACGAAAACCGCAAATTCATCCTCGTGCTTCCTGGATCTGCATTTCTTCCTACCAGCCGCACGGAACATCCACTTTTATTTCCCTATGTATAAGAGGCATTAGACCTTGATCATAATAGCGTTTGGTGTAATTTGATCCCTCCCTGTAGACAGATTTGTAGACAGATTTAATCAGTTTTTGAGAGTGAATGGTCAATGCAGGACAGAAGAAGTGACGGATAAGTGGAGAGAGAAGAATTTTTCTCTACTAAGATATAATACTAAGATGCGTATCCTCACATGTACTGTGCTACTAATTAATTGGCATTGTTATTTATTTTTAGAGCACCATTGATTCCTTGGTGCTGGACATGAGAAGGGTTTACAATACAAAATACTAATATAAATTATAGAGAAAAACCTAACAATGACAGACTGGAACAGAGGAGAGAAGGCCCTTCCCTTGTGGGCGTACAGTCTACAGCAGGGTTCCCCAACTCCAGTCCTCAAGAGCCACCGACAGGTCATGTTTTCAGGATTTCCCTTAAAATTGCACAGGTGAGATCTGCTAACCTACACATACAATAATTCCACCACCTGGGCGATACTAAGGAAATCCTTAAAACCTGACCTGTCTTTGGCTCTGGAGGACTGGAGTTGGGGAACGCTGATCTACAGGATAATGGGGAAGGAGACAGTAGGCTGATGGGTTGCGGCAGCTCCGATGGTGGTGATGTGACAGGTAGGTCATTGCAGGCTGTAGTTTACTTGAAAAGATGGGTTTTCAAGTTCCATTTAAAAGTTCATATTTGGTGGATAATTGGTCATTTTGGGACACAGAATTCCAGAGGATTAGGGATAATTTATGGAAAAAAATATAAAAGTATATTTCCTATTTAGTTTAAAGCTGAGCATACATCTATTAAGTAAACCATTACTAGACCCATCGGATGGCTGATGATCTCTTGTGAATGGGATCCTCCCAATTGCAGCTGTTGGTTAAATATGGAAGATCAAGTATGTTGGATTTCACCATGCCTGATCCTCTGTTAGAGGATGTCTGGAAGGGGTGTATTCCCGTAACCCCATTGAAACGAAAATACATACTCATCTGAACAAAGTTTTGCCAACTGACCACTTTAACATGTACATGGCCAACTTTGGACTCCATTGTTTCCAGGTGTGCCTTGTATTAAGAAGATAAATATGTAGCGCCAACATACTGAATTCCTCAGCGTTTTACAGACATTATCGGCACTGTCCCCATGGGGGTCACAATCTAACTTCCCCACCAGTATGTGTTTGGAGTGTGGAAGGAAACCCACGCAAGCCCTGGGAGAACATGCAAACTTCTTGAAGATGTTGTCCTTGGTGGGATCTGAAAACCCAGGATCCCATTGCTACAAAGCACTAAACATTGAGCCCCCTTAGGTTTGTACAATTATTATCTTCTATGATTATATTTTGTTTGAATCTAGAGTATGCAAAGCCATGCATTTAGTACATTCTTCTCCCCTGCTGGTCGTCTCCCGCGCCCTCCTTGTACAAACTCATTTATTAACATCAAAGTGCCACATTTTGTTCTACCACCAGTTATCACCAGATAGACAAAGCAATCAGAGCTGTTATCTGGGGCTCCCATGTCTGAAGCATTGCATCCACAACAATCATTATTTCTAGTATGTGATAACTGATTTAATTGTAATTGCTCTACTGAAATGGCCTTGAGGCATCATCATCGTCGTCAGCTTTCGTATAATTTAATTAAAAGTCTTCTTTTACTGAAAATAATGTGTGAACTATGCAGAACATTACTTCTTCCTGCTGGTGTTGTATCTCTTAAGGTTAAATTATGGCTGGATTTTATGTTCCCAAGTTGGCACGGTTGCCCAGCAAATGACTTGGGTTCCCAGCCATATTCTTTAGAATACATGAGTGAATCTATTCTGTATAGAGGTGTTTTCCAAGTCGGAAAAAATGTTCCGGCAATGTTCAAGAATACCTTTGCATAAAGAAATTTGGAGTCGTCTCCAAATGCCTGGAACTAGGGAACACCGGGGTAACTTCCAGGGTACCAGACATAGCAGCAGCCACGTGGACCAGTCGCCACGGAGAGCAGCGACTAAACCAGAGGTGACTATGGATAATTATTCTCAAAATAAGACTCAATATATTAATTTTAGAAGCAAATGTTAAAGTCTTTGTGAGATGGTGCTATATATAGTTCTCCAGTTTTTTTGTGCAGGGGCCCATATATCACATTTAATGGTCTTGTCCCAAGGTCAAAAACTTACTATAAAAGCCACAATATAAAATCATATTAAATATTAATGTTATAATAATATAGATTTAAAATGAAGTGCCAGGTTACAGAACAGTAAATTAACTCACAAACTATTCAATAGCCCTTTAAAGAGGATGAATGGGGACATAAAATACTGTCTCTTGGAAATACAAATATATTTCAGAGCCCCTCTCCTTGACCTTGACCATTCTTGCATTCTTGAGAGCTTCTGATGCACATGAGAAGGGGGCTGGTTGGTGGACTGGTTGGAAGCCAGGCCCCTTCTCTGTCACAGCTGATACAGAACGGAAAAGAGAGTCAGACAAGATCATGAGCTGAGCCTAACAGCCAGCGCTCTTTATCACATCACTCACGCAGAGCGAGTGAGGATGTTCTACTGGAGAGGAGAAGGTTATGGGGCCAAGAGAGGAGGTTTAAAATGAGGATCTCAATGCAAATTGTGTAATTAAGATATGTTGTTAAGTTTAATTACTTTCTATCTGCAAGATACCCAATTTTTTTTCTGCTCCTGGAACACCCATTTATGGACTGTAAACATAATTGGAAAGGAGTTTGTGGAATTGTCACAAGAAAAGACCAATGGAGAGAAGACGAAAATAGTGGAAGTAGGAAAACATTGAACAATGATGGAAATTATGAAAATGGACTGCTAGAGAAGATGCTGATTCTGAGCCTGCCTTGAAAAATGGTAACAATAACCCCACTACAAAATAGATAGCTGTAGGCCAAGCCATTATTCAGCCAATAGCCAAACTCCCCCACACGTGAGTGCTCAGCTCAGATAAGTGGTCCTATGTTCTATATGAGGGAGAGCAAAAGGATTGGCCGTCCAAAATCATACATGCTGGATCCTTCACCCCCATGACATCATGTCAGAAGTCAGGAGGTCTTCATACATATTAGACTGTCCTCCAACGCTACTGATATCGGCGGGTTTGGCCAACATTAATCTAATGTGCCTTGGGAACATCAGTGAGTTTGGCTGACTTTAGTATAATGTGTCTTGGGATATCAGCGGTTTTAGCCGACTTAAGTATAATGTGTCTTGGGATATCAGTGGGTTTGGCCGACTTTAGTCTAATGTGTCTTGGGATATCAGTGGGTTTGGCCGACTTTAGTCTAATGTTTCTTGGGATATCAGTGGGTTTGGCCGACTTTAGAATAATATGTCTTGGGATATCAGTGGGTTTGGCCGACTTTAGTCTAATGTGTCTTGGGATATCAGTGGGTTTGGCCAACTTTAGTCTAATGTGTCTTGGGATATCAGTGGGTTTGGCCGACTTTAGAATAATATGTCTTGGGATATCAGTGGGTTTGGCCGACTTTAGTCTAATGTGTCTTGGGATATCAGTGGGTTTGGCCGACTTTAGTCTAATGTGTCTTGGGATATCAGTGGGTTTGGCCGACTTTAGAATAATATGTCTTGGGATATCAGTGGGTTTGGCCGACTTTAGTCTAATGTGTCTTGGGATATCAGTGGGTTTGGCCGACTTTAGTATAATGTGTCTTGGGACATCAGTGGGTTTGGCCGACTTTAGTATAATGCGTCTTTGAATATCAGTGGGTTTGGCCGACTTTAGTATAATGTGTCTTGGGGACATCAGTGGGTTTGGCCGACTTTAGTCTGGTAATCTGAACTGTTGAAGTCCCTGTTCAAAATAGAGATGTTAAGAAAGATAGGAACAAAGATAAACAAAATACATTTGCCTGTCCCTTGCTTAAAGGGGTTATGTATTTTAAAATTCATTGGCCTATCATTAGAATAGGTCATCAGTCTAAAGGTCCACATACACATTAGACCAATGTCAGCTGAACCCACCGATATCGACAAATTTGGTCTACAGTCCTATGTGTATGGGGCTTCCGTCCAACTGATGGTCAATGGAGATGTTGATCATGCATGTCCAATTTCAGACTGCCCATCGTGTTGTTCTCCCTGAGATAAGCCTCCAGATGACGTCTCATTAGGTGGTATTCTTATAGAGAGCACAGGAACGCTCATGCAAATAAGCACTCATGTTTCAGGGAGAGAGACCTGTCGGTTGAACGGTCAGCCGAAGCATCACTATGCTGACAGCCATCTAATATGTATTTATATGTACATGTAGCTCTTTTAAAGACACTTCCAGCAATACCTTTGCATGGCCAGTTAATTCTGATTTATTGAGAAATCAGTGTATGAATTATATGCAAATGAGGCTGAAGAGCTTTTTATAGATCTGAAGCCTCTGTCACTCCAGCTCTATTTCACGCCCAGCACCGCTTCCTCCTGCTTGACTAACGACTTATTTGCCTAAAATCACACAGCTGAGACTGTTAGTCAAGCAGGAGGTGTAGCATTAGTTGGGAAATAGAGATGGAGTGACAGAGGCTTTAGATCTATAACAGCCATAAAAAAAACAGCCTCACGGATGAAAATCGGGTAGAAATCATCTGAGTTTTCTGGATGAAATTTGAAAGATTTGCAGCCGGACTAATTTGAAGTTCCCACGTCCCAACACGAGAATTGTAGGACTCCCCTATCTACCATGCCATGCTGATATCTAACTTTGTAGCAGAGCGATGCGTAGGAGCAGCTGATAACTTTGCAAGCACTGTGGCCATTATACTAAGCCTAGGTCTTATAAGTGCAAAATATAAAAAAAAATCTGTAGGGTAGAACAAACCATTTTGAGGAGCACATGTAAATCAGATATTATAGGCAGAACAGTAAAGAAAACAGCTCCTGCAAAAAATTGTCCTTCCTAAATGGAAAAATGAGCTATTTAAGGCGACATCTCGATTTATTAAAGGGTATGATACTTTGTCATTTTTTGGTGGCCATCAGCGAGTTTAATTTCTTCCCCACGATAGATAGACCTGACAGATGCACTTTATTATTGGCGGCTTTTATAACCCCGATATCCTTCTCACATTAACAGATATATCAGAGGTGAATAAACAATGTTGGACCCTGACAACGAGAAATCTTGTCACTTTATACAGCTTTAGTCTTCTAAAATAAAATGCATTTTGAAAACTTGCCAACAATGACCTTGCTGTCCTCTTGTCAGATCCATTTACATGCTACCCTGGCCAGGAATCCCCCTGCCACCTACCCGTAGTCTATATGTAATTCTGTCTGCCCACCGATGCATTGATCAATCATTAATGAAGCCCGTTTCCCTTAGTCACTGTGATTGGTGACACATCGGCATTCGTCATTAAGGGCAAGCGTGTCATTCTTCGCTCTGTACTGAATGCTGCTGACTTATCTTCAATGTCATAGACATGAGTAATACTCAAGAAAGGAAATAAGAAAGTCCAATTTGCAAACAGTTACAAGGTTTATTTGCAAATATGTGAATAAATCAAAAAGGGGCAATAGAGGGGTTGTCCAGAATTAGATTAAAATGCCAGCTTACTTGCAAAAACAGCGCCACCCCTGTCTATGGGTTGTGTCTGGTATTGCAACTCAACTTCATCAAAGTGAATTGTACATAGGTGCAATACCACATACAACCTGCAAACAGGGGTGGTGCTATTTTCAAAAGTAGACAGCCACGTTTTTTAATCCGGTGCAATATTTTTTAAGTCCTTCCTGATGTAGGACATAATAGTATGTCCTATGTTAGAACCGCATGTATAGAGTGGGCTCACGAACTGAGTGTGCACCATACCCCGCAGACTCCAGCTGCGTTATGCAGTCAGCATCTACCTCTAACAGCAGTGACCAGAAGCCTATAATTGGGTGCATTGGCCTCCATCAGGACCCTCAACTCAGTTGTGTTTGGCCGATAGGTTGTCAGCTGAAGACCCCCCGTCAGTTTCTTCTTAGGTCATCCCATGTAGGAACGACTTCATAGGAAATAGGAATTTTCTCTATATACCATCCCAGGGAACCTAAATAATAAATTAAAAAAAATATTTATAAAAACTTTTTTTTTTTTCAAAATATAAAAAAAAAAATACAAAATTCAAATCACCACTCGCATTTCGGTAAAAAACAATGTAAACATATTTGATATAACTCCATAAAAAGTCCGATCCACCAAAATATATAATGAATTAACTTTTTATAATGAAGTCTAATAAATGCCCTAAAAAGGAAAAAAAAATTGTGGTTTTCTGTGACCGCACCTCCCTGGAATATTATAATGAAATACGATAAAAATCATCTTACTTGCCCCAAAAATGGTATCAATAAAAAAAAAATCAGCTTACAAGCTATGCAAAAAAAGCCTTCAACACAAAAATAAAAAAAGTTACAGGTCTAAGAACAATGCTGACACAAAGTAATTTTTATTTTATACATTTTCAATTTTTTTTAAGTCTAATATAGAAAGAAAAAAAAAACAGTTTGGCGTAATCTAACTAACCTAGAGATTCATGTTGCAAGGTCATTTTCACTGACCAATGAAAACCCTAACAAAAATCCCCCCAAAAGACAGAATTGCATTTTTTGCACTATTTGTAACATTCATAACTACTACTTACGCTCTGATCTATTGGGTGGAGACTGTAGACTAGCTGCTATGGTTTCTTTTATGCACTGCACACACATAGACATGAAATACTGTTCTTTCTCTGTACGACACTGAAGAGGCAGAATGGAAGACATTATACAGCAGTACTGAGCTGTGTGGCTGTGAATCTAGCACTGGAATGACGTGAGCAGTGGATTGAGGTTGCAGCATGATCTGCCTGATCTTTCACTGGATTGAGTCCTCCTCCCCCTCACCTCTTCAGAGAATATATAAGGAGTAGTGATGAGCGAGCGTGCTTGGATATCGTGTTATCCGAGCATGCTCCAGTGATTTCCGAGTATCTCGGGTGTTATCCGAGTATCTCTGGCGTGCTCTAGTACTATGCTTGACTCCCTGCGGCTGCATGATTCACGGCTGTCGCAACACATGCAGAGGTTTCCTGTTTGTTAGGCAATCCCAGCATGTGTTGCGGCTGTCTAATAGCCACAAAACATGCAGCTGCGGGGACTCGAACATATCACTCGAGCACGCCCGAGATTCTCAGATAACACCGGAGCATGCTCAGATAACACACCATCCGAGCACACACGCTCATCACTAACAAGGAGGTGTAGCCTGACGCCTGACTGTGCTGGCCGGCCGTCTAGCTTTGATCAAGGCAGATTTGAGCTGTTTTTTAAAAAGCAAATGATGAGTTTAGGAAGCACTGTGGATGGGTAGAAGTGACTCATAAGTGGAGAAAGAGGCCAATTTCTCTGATAGGCCAGCGTCACACTGCCGAGTTTGATGCGAGTTAGTCGCACGACTTTCTCACATCAACACCCGACACGGCCGCCTGCTCTCGGACCCGAGTGTGCGGCTGCATGTATTTCTATTCCGCCGCGCACTCGGGTCCGAGAGCGGGCGGCCGTGCCGTGTGTTGATGCGAGAAAGTCGTGCGACTAACTCGCATCAAACTCGGCAGTGTGATGCCGGCCATAAGATTACTTTCGAAGTTTAATATTGCACACTAACTTTACATGTTTTCAGCTCGCTGTCAAGAGGTACAGACCCCTCTGTGATGTAAGAGCTATCACCGTGCTTGTAATTACTTCTGTGGTTGGCCAGGGATGCTAAAGCTCCTCACCCTGTGCAGTGGAGGTGAAAATCACTGCTCGTGGGCATGCACAGTACCTGTTCTACAGATTGCGGGGAGAGAGACAGAGAGTAGCGAGCTAACGAACTAGAGGTGGAGTGGAGCAGCAAGGTCGGGCAGTTCCCTTAGGATTCTTTTTTTCTTATTTACTTGCTCTTAACCGTAGATAGTTTTGTTAATTTCTTTAATTGCGTTTGATATTTAACTTCTAGTGTAGTGGAACTAGCTAATGACATATTATTAGTTCCACATTCAGACCATTTAATTGGGATACCAGGAACATATAATTAAGGAGGACAAATTATTTAAACACTTATCTCCCATTGCAAATGTACGCATTTCATTTCCAATTAGTGCTTTCAGTAGAAATGTGTCAGGTACATTGTTACCATCGGGCCATACAATTACCAGGGACACTCTCACACTAGTATATACAGGGTGTGCATATATATTATATGTATACCAATATACACAGTATCAATTTTAGGTACGCCTGCTCACAGTTTTTGAAGGAACTTGGCTAGATTGTTGGAAACATCTTGGAGGACTAACCATGGATCTTCTGTGGATGTAGGCTTCTGTCTCTTCATGTAATCACAGACAGTCTCGATGATGTTGGGATCAGGTCTCTGTGGTGCCATATGTTCTACTTTACACTGAAGATAGTTCTTAATGACATTGACTGTAGGTTTGGGGTCAGAATAAATTTGGAGCCAATTGGACACCTCCCTGATGATAATGCATGATGGATAAGTATCTGCCTGTTTTTGACAACACCACTAATCCTTACCAAATCCCCAACTCCATTTGCTGAAATGCAGCCCAAATTTATAGTGCACATATACCGCTCTCTACCTTCACTGATCAAAATGTCTTCTGTTATTGCTCAAAATTTCAAATTTTGACTCATTAGTCCAAATCAGCTGCTGCCATTTTTCTATACTCCAGTTCCTATGTTTTTTGCACATAATTGAGGTATGACTTTTTGGCCACAAATCTTCCCTGAAGACCACTTCTGGGCTCTTCTCCGAACAGTAGACGGGTGTAGCTGGAAACCACAGGTTGCTGCCAGTTCGGAGCAGATGTAGATTACCACATCTGCTGAGTTCAAAATTTCCTTAGCTGAACACTGTGTTTACAGTCCTCAATTTTGCACATTAGTGCTTCTTCACAATAGTTTGAAATGGACATCTTCAGACCCCATGTTTTTGCCTTTGCGTGCTGCACTTTTACTCGCTCTCATGAACCTTTGGGACTATTGATATACCGTTTTTTAGATTGTTTATTTTTGATGGTCATCTATGAGAGATGAGTCTCTGCGGCACTACACCTCTCATTTTATGGGTCTTACTTACCAATGGGGTTTAATTTCTCTGTTTGGCTTTATATTTGCCAAATCATCAAACCCCTTTTGGCTGTTTGCTTAATCGTCACTATTTGGATACTTAAATTTTTGTGACTCCTATGATGGATGAACACTACAGCAGTTTGTGACTTGATTATTTGGCATTATTTACCCTTATATACCTTTGTCAGTGTGTTACCGGCCTATTTCATCTCTGGGTAATTTTTGTCATTGTTTTCTCCATCTATTACTTACATCATGATACTGTTTTATTATGTCTTGTCTCATTGTGTGTCTTTTTGTATTCAAAAAATTGAGATATTTTTTGGCAATTTTGACTTTTTTCCTCCTTTTCTCATCAATTTTTCAAGTCTATGCTACATTCTTATTTATGGGTCTATTTAGCATACTGATGTATTACGTCTAAATATGTACTATTGGAGAATTTTTGTATCTTGAGACCCCAGTCTGCTTTGAAATCTTTGCCTGGGAGACACCTTGCTGATGCAGTATAACTACCTTGTGTCTTATTGTTGTTCTCAGTCTTGCCATGGTGTTTGATCTGTGACATGAAACTGTCCTGTATAACCTCATCCTTGTAGCAGAGTATGACTATTCCTCACCCAGTTTTATGTTTCTTACACAGTTGTTTCTGTGTCTTTCAACCAACATAAGAAAATGATGATCTCTATCACCAGTTTGATATAATTGGTGACTCATACACTTGACTCATCCTATAAAATCTCTGACTTTTTACAAGTGTACCTAGAAGAATTAATGCTGCTTTGAAGAGTGATAACACAAAATATTGATTTATATTTCTTTCATTCATTCATTTTTTGTTAATTGATAAACTGATAAAACTTTTACACTTTTGTCCTATATCTATCGCACTGGGATTTGTGTTGTGAATGTGTTAGAAATGAATTCTGAGCAGAAGCTCCCTCTGGTGGTTACAAACAGTACTGAACTATTCAATGAAGATTGTGAAGATTGGCAATCAGGTGTTACAGACTGGTCTTATATAAGGGAGGTTCCCTCCCATCAGGGTTGCCGGTGATCAATTGTTCTTGTCTCAACTTTAGTTCCTGGTTCACTTGGAAGTTTGCTGTGTCTTGCCTGCATCTTCTGCTAACAGATAAGATATTTTCTGCTTTTATTTTTGTGCTTGCTTTTTGCATTTTGTCCTGCACTTCTGTGGAGGTCAGCCAGGTCCCCTCCGGGGCTTGTGCTCCTCTCAGTTTATCTGAGCCACTGATATTTGTTCATTTGCCTTTTCCAGTTTTTTCTGTGGCTGCTGCTTAGTTTTGTTACACCAGAGAACTAATTTAGGTGGTAGAGGTCGTGTGATCTCAGGTGTTTTTGCAATTAGTGAGTTGGTATTTTTTTAGGGTTTTTTGGATTGCAGTAAGTGTCCTTCCTATCCTTTTCTTTCTAGGAAGATTGGGCCCCAACGTTTGCTCATACTATTTTCTGTCTGTGTCTGTATTTCCTCTTGTCTAACCGCCATTACATGTTTGGGGGCTTCCTATGTTCTTTGGGGATCTGCTCCGGGGCAGATAGTTTTCCTCTTTCTATCTTTAGGTGTAGTTAGCTTCTCAGGCTGTGACGAGGCGTCTAGGACCAACGTAGGTACGCTCCACGGCTGCCTTTAGTTGTGGTGGTTAGTCAGAGTACTGCAATCCAGTAGATTCCAACCTCTCTGGTGTATTGCCTTTTTTGCCTGCTCTCCTCAGCTACCAAATCATAACAGTATCACCGGCCAAACTGAAAATTATATGGTACTCACAGAAGGGAAAGATAGTGTAAAAAAAAAAAAAGAGGTCAGAGTTGTCAGAGATATATATATATATTTTATTTTTTTTTTCTTTCCCTCTTTTTCTCTGGGTGCTGAGGATTTTTTTCTCTCAATGGAGTTTGCACTGTTGTCTGGCCGTGTGGATCAGCTTGCCATTGAAGTTCGGAGTATTGCTACCTATCTTGCAGGGTTGCCGGTTGTGGAACCTAGGATCCCCATGCCAGATTTATTTTTAGGGGATCGAGCTAAATTTCTGAATTTCAAAAATAACTGTAAGTTGTTTTTTGCCTTAAAACCTAAGTCCTCAGGGAACGCAGCACAGCAGGTTCAAATTGTCATCTCTCTCCTGCGTGGCGATCCTCAGGATTGGGCTTTTTCCCTGACACCTGGGGATCCTGTTTTGAGTAATGTTGATGCATTTTTTCTGGCTCTGGGGTTATTGTACGATGAACCTAATGTCACTGATCAAGCTGAAAAAGCCTTGTTGGCATTAAATCAGGGGCTTGAGGACGCTGAGTTATACTGTCAGAGATTCCGAAGGTGGGCAGTCCTGACCAAATGGAATGATGATGCTTTGGCAGCCCTTTTTCGGAAGGGTCTGTCAGAGAATGTAAAAGATGTTATGGTGGGTTTCCCTGCTCCCTCTGGTCTCAATGATTCTATGTCATTAGCGATTCAAATTGACAGACGTTTGCGTGAGCGTAGAGGTATGCGTGGAATAGTGTTGCCTTGTGAACCAGCTTCTGAACCCATGCAGTGTGATAGAGTGGCTTCTGGGGCACAGCGTCATGAGTTTCGAAAACGCAATGGGTTATGTTTCTACTGTGGTGATGCCTCTCATGCTATTTCAGTCTGCCCTAAGCGGGGAATACGTTTTGCACGCTCAGTTGTCTTGGGTAGTGTTCAGACTAAATTTCTGTTGACTGTTACCCTGATTTGCTCCCTGTCCACATTTTCTTCTCAGGCTTTTGTTGATTCGGGAGCAGCTATTAACCTGATGGATTTTGATTTTGCTAAACGTTGTGGGTTTCCCTTGATACCTCTACGGAAGTCTATTCCCCTACTGGGGATTGATTCTACCCTTTGGCTGAGAATAAACCCCAGTTCTCTACTCAGGTGATAATGAGGGTTGAACCTGATCATCAGGAGAGTTGCAAATTTTTGGTGCTGTATAATCTGCATGACATTATTGTACTAGGTTTCCCTTGGTTACAGTCTCATAATCCTGTTTTGGATTGGAAATCTGTGTCTGTAACCAGTTGGGGCTGCCAATGTGCTAATGCCAACACTGCTGTTTTTTCTGCCTCTCCCCAGGCTCAGGATGTTCCTGACTTTTTGACTGATTTTTCTGATGTGTTTAGCGAAAGTAAATCTGCATCCTTGCCCCCCCATAGGAGTTATGACTGCGCTATTGAATTAGTGCCTGGTAGTAAATTCCCTAAAGGTCGCCTTTTTAACTTGTCTGTACCTGAACATGACGCTATGCGGTCTTATATCAAGGAGTCATTGGAGAAGGGTCATATCAGACCATCCTCTTCACCCTTGGGTGCCGGTTTTTTCTTTGTGGCCAAAAAGGATGGTTCATTAAGGCCGTGTATTGATTATCGTCTCTTGAACAATATCACTGTGAAATATCAATATCCGTTACCCTTGATTTCTGACCTGTTTTCCAGGGTGAAAAGTGCTACTTGGTTTACCAAGCTTGACCTCAGGGGGGTGTATAACCTTATTCGCATTAAGCACGGGGATGAATGGAAGATGGCATTTAATACCCCAGAGGGGCATTTTGAGTACCTAGTGATGCCCTTTGGGCTCACTAATGCTCCTTCCGTCTTCCAGTCCTTCATGAATGACATTTTCAGGGATTTTGTGGATAAATTTCTGATTGTTTATTTGGATGATATCTTGATTTTTTCCAATGACTGGGACTCTCATGTGAAACATGTTCGGACTGTGTTCCAGATTTTGAGAGAGAATGCTCTGTATGTGAAGGGATCAAAGTGTCTTTTTGGCGTACAGAGGATCTCATTTCTGAGATTCATTTTGTCCCCATCTGTTATTGAAATGGACCCGGTCAAGGTTCAGGCCATCTGTGATTGGGTCCAACCTACTTCATTAAAGGCTCTTCAGAGATTCTTGGGTTTTGCCAATTTTTATCGTACATTTATTGGTAATTTCTCTGTTATTGTTAAACCATTGACTGATTTGACCAAGAAGGGTTCTGATGTGGTGAATTGGCCTCCTGAGGCAGTCTCTGCGTTTCAGGAACTTAAGCAGAGATTCACTTCTGCTCCTGTTCTACGGCAGCCTGATGTTTCTCTGCCATTTCAGGTGGAGGTTGATGCCTCTGAAATTGGGGCAGGTGCCGTTTTGTCCCAAAGAGATCCAGAGACCTCTAAAAGTAACCCTTGTGCCTTTTTCTCTCGATAATTTTCTCCAACTGAACGTAATTATGACGTGGGTAATCGGGAGTTATTGGCCATGAAGTGGGCTTTTGAAGAGTGGAGACATTGGCTAGAGGGAGCCAAACATCAGGTGGTGGTCCTCACGGACCATAAGAATCTGGTTTATCTGGAATCAGCCAAGCGACTTAATCCTAGACAGGCCAGGTGGGCCTTGTTTTTCACACGTTTTAATTTTGTGGTTTCCTTTCTTCCTGGCACTAAGAATGTTAAAGCGGATGCCCTCTCGAGGAGTTTCCTTGCGGACTCTCCTGAGTTATCTGATCCTGCTGTTATTTTGAAAGAGGGTGTAGTTCTTTCCGCCATCTCGCCCAATTTGAGACTGGCTCTGGAAGGGTGTCAGGAGGATAAACCCGAGCGCTGCCCTATTGGGAAATTGTTTGTCCCAGACCGGTGGAAAAAGAGTGTGATATCTGAGATTCATTGTTCCGCGTTGGCCGGTCATCCGGAATTTTTGGTACCAGAGACTTGGTTAGTCGGTCCTTTTGGTGGCCTACTTTGTCTCGTGACGTCAGGGAATTTGTGCAGTCCTGCGGGACTTGCTCTCGCTCCAAGCCTTGCTTTCGCTCTAGTGGTTTGTTGATGCCATTGCCTGTGCCCAGGAGACCATGGACCCATATCGCTATGGATTTCATTTCCGACCTCCCTGTTTCTCAGAGAATGACCGTTATCTGGGTGATTTGTGATAGGTTTTCCAAGATGATACATCTTGTGCCATTACCTAAGTTGCCTTCCTCCTCCGAATTGGTGCCTTTGTTCCTTCAGCACGTGGTTCGGTTACACGGCATTCCTGAGAACATTGTGTCTGACAGAGGAGTCCAGTTTGTTTCCAGATTTTGGAGGACTTTTTGTTCTAAACTTGGTGTTCAATTGTCTTTCTCCTCGGCTTTTCATCCTCAGACCAATGGACAAACTGAGAGACCAAACCAGACATTGAAGACTTATCTGAGATGCTTTGTGTCTGCTGATCAGGATGACTGGGTCTCTTTCTTGCCTTTGGCTGAGTTTGCTCTTAATAATAGGGCTAGCTCTGCCACTTTAATGTCTCCATTTTTCTGCAATTTTGGGTTTCACCCTCGATTTTCTTCGGGACAGACAGAGGCTTCTGTCTGTCCAGGTGTTGACTCTGTTGTGGAGCGTATGCAGCAGATTTGGGACCAGGTAGTGGAGAGGTTGTCCCTCTCTCAGGAGAGGGCCCAGTGGTTTGCCAACCGGCATAGGACTGATGGTCCTCGGTTTGAAGTGGGGGACTTGGTCTGGTTGTCCTCAAGAAATATCCCTATGAGAGTTGCATCTCCTAAGTTTAAGCCTAGGTTCATTGGACCTTATAAGATCATGGAGATTCTTAATCCTGTTTCCTTTCGTTTACTTCTTCCAGGGACATTTAAGATCCATAACGTGTTCCACAAGTCCTTATTGAAGAGGTTTGTCGAGCCAGTGGTTCCTATGGCTGCGCCTCCTGACCCTGTTTTGGTTGAGGGCAATCTGGAGTATGTGGTTGAGAAAATATTGGATTCTCGTTTTTCTAGACGGAAACTCCAGTATTTGGTTAAGTGGAGAGGTTATGGTCAGGAGGACAATTCTTGGGTGTTTGCTTCGGACATCCATGCTAGGAGACTGATCCGTGCGTATCACAGAGCTCATCCTGACCGACCTGGTTGCCCAAATGAGGGTTCGGTGACCCCTCCTCAAGGGTGGGTACTTTTGTGAATGTGTTAGAAATTAATTCTGAGCAGAAGCTCCCTCTGGTGGTTACAAACAGTACTGAACTATTCAATGAAGATTGTGAAGATTGGCAATCAGGTGTTACAGACTGGTCTTATATAAGGGAGGTTCCCTCCCATCAGGGTTGCCGGTGATCAATTGTTCTTGTCTCAACTTTGGTTCCTGTTTCACTTGGAAGTTTGCTGTGTCTTGCCTGCATCTTCTGCTAACAGATAAGATATTTTCTGCTTTTATTTTTGTGCTTGCTTTTTGCATTTTGTCCTGCACTTCTGTGGAGGTCAGCCAGGTCCCCTCCGGGGGCTTGTGCTCCTCTCAGTTTATCTGAGCCACTGTTATTTGTTCATTTGCCTTTT
>JARQOD010000001.1:945986553-946207218 GCA_033576555.1 Oophaga sylvatica | reverse complement strand
GTGTGTGACACTGTAGGAGATGGCTGCCTGCAGCTTCTCTTACACTCTGCTGGTGATGAGTCTGATCGATGCTATTGGTGCACTGTGCACACACTGCACACACACTCACTTCACGAAGCAGACGCACATGGGTTAAGAAGGAGGCTGGGGGCGGGGCCCACCGGACATTTCTCCGGTGTCCCGGTGCCTCAGTCCGACACTGTATAGGGGAACTCAGGAAATTATTAAATGTATCGTGGGCACTCTGGCGCTGTCACATGGATATCCTTCTTCATCAATCCATGCAGGCACTTACACAAGACAAAATACTGACAGAAAATAGAGGTGAGGACATTGCAAGCAGTAAGATTTGCACAGATGGGTGCAATTGGGTTGTCCAGCAGCCTGACCTGCGTAGTGGCACAAACTACTGCAGTAGCAAATTAAGTGTTCATGAAAGTTATGTTGGGCAGAGTGGTTTTCTAGGGCTACAAAAGCAGTACTTGTTAGATGTTGGTAGACATGAGTGAATCTTCTGAAATAAGTGTTCATCAGCTTAACCAAGTTTTTTTTTAATTTGATTTGAGGTCAATTAAAAGTACTGAAAGTCCTCAAAAGACGTGTGTAACACTG
The DNA here is from genome assembly GCA_033576555.1 of Oophaga sylvatica. Lineage (NCBI taxonomy): Eukaryota > Metazoa > Chordata > Amphibia > Anura > Dendrobatidae > Oophaga > Oophaga sylvatica. The sequence goes on along the minus strand of JARQOD010000001.1, from coordinate 946,206,606 downwards.
TGAGATCTCCTAGCACAGCATCCAACATTTTACTGCTGTACTATCACACACTATCTGTAATAAGTATTGACTGTTTTATAGCTTACTCCCTCTATCTCTATGGCTAAACTCTGAACTGTGACATCCTATCACCATCCAGATTCACCACAAATCTGGCTGCTGCATTCCCTGCTTCTGCTTTTATATATAGGCTACAATTGTCCCTACTGATTGGCTGTTCTACACCATGTGTTGTGATAGCTGCAAGTCATCATGGGGATGCACTCCTGACTGTGCGAAAGGTCATGAGAGCCTTCACTGGCTGATGTAATCTTTTGCAGTGTGTAAAATGACCGTTTTAGGTGATTTGTGAAAAGTAAATCGCAAATTGTTCAAATTTACTGTTTTTAGCAAATTTCTAATAATTTATCATGGATTCGATTTATATCTAATCGATTTGCTCATCTCTAGTTGTTGAATTTAAATACATTGCAAGATGTTCTGAGACGTTCTTCTTGCTGACGCTAAGCTCTGCTGTTCCAGCTGTGCAAAGTAGCTGTGAAAGGCTTCAGCGGTTTTGCAGTACACAGGATCATATTAAGACTTTCTCTCCCTTTGAGATATAGAAGTGCAACGTACAGCGAATTATCTCACACAGTAGATGCATGTTGAAAATCTTAATGGGTCACAATGAATGGATTTGTAGAGTAGCAACACAGTGATATTATTACATGTGCTATCTTCTCCTTACAGAACTTATTATAACCTCTTTAAGGTTTAGTGAGAACCACTGACTTAAATATATGCAAGCTGAGGGTGCTTCACAGACATTTTCCCAGCAAGTCTTATAGTTTATTACTTAGTTTTTAGAAAAGAAATTCATTAGGTTTTATATTTGTTACATAAAAAAGGTAGAAGTGTCCGCCCCACACATGCACTTGCAAGAATTAATCAATGATAGGCGACAGTCTAACGATCATTTGGCTGATCATTCAGCCAACGGCTGTTTCTCCCGAGTCTCCCATACACAGGTACGCTCAGCTCGTTTACCAAGAGTGTATTTGTAGTAAGACAAACCTCAGCTCTGCTGTTCGGTTTTAGTTATAAATCACACACAGCTCTGCAGTGAGGTCAGGAGAGCAGACTGTCAGTCATTATATGTCTCACACTGGTAACACCCTATTTAATTCAAAATCAGCTATGGATGCATACTCTCAGGGAGATCTGTGTTCCCACCCATAGATTCTAAATTAGATATGTGATAACTTTCATAAATGAACATATACAAAAGGATCCCAGGTGCAACATTGAAGGCTACCTACTATTCAGACGGTGCGGCTCATTTCCCTTTGTTTTTTTGTTTTCTTTCTGAATGTACATACCAGTAGTGTGGCGGCAGCAGGAGTCGGGTGATTCTGCAGGCCTTAGGCTGGGAAAAGGGAGTGTTCGGTGGTCCGACGATGATATGACTCCCATCCCAGACTGGTGCAGCAGTATTCGGCGGTGCGCGGTGGTGTGAGGGCTCCGCCGACATTTTGTGAAAGCCTGGAGCCCCACACTTCCATTGCTGCAATGCTGTGGCCTCTGGGAAAATGGCCGTCGGAGGCGGCGCATGCGCAGATTGAGACCTCGGGAGATGAGATCTGGGTGCCGAGATCTCAATGAGGCCAAGATAAGATTAAAGAAGCATTGTCAGACTAGGTGAGGGCAGATGGAGTACTATCAAAATGGTGGTCAAGCAGAAAATCAGGGAAGGAGTTAGACAAAAATCAAAGTCTGGTACGAGCAGGGTCAGAAACTAGAAGACAACACTGGAAAACCCTTTCTCACGGATAGGAACTGTTGAATCTTACTGTTCAGATTAGGAACTTTGAGGGAGGCTACGTTTAGTATCCTGGGTCCTCTGGGCATTGATTACGTACTCATTCGTGGTACTTCTCTCATACTGCACCCATTCTAGGAAACTCACTGCCCTGGACAATGAGTCTAAGGGAAGAGTCACACGGCCATATACCTCAGGCAAGGCTCACAACGCAATGGACTGGCCGGTGGATCTCCCCACAAAAGTGTGACAGCATGTATTTCGATGCAGCTGTCATGCTCGGGTCAGGGCAGCCAACGGCCAGTTTGAGGATTGTGTTGCGAGCCTCGTCTCAGTTATATGGCCGTGTGATATGACCGTGTGACTCTCCTCTAACAATCTCAGTTACGAAACCTAACTTGGTCACCGATATCTCCACCTAACCCTGTCCTAAGTTATCTACCCTTGTCTCATCAATCAGCACTTTATATGTTGGCTCTGATAATGGCCGAGATTCTTGTTTATGCAGCATTTTTATATTCTCCTAGAAAACACAGTGGACTATTATGTCACTGGTACCCTTGCCATTCGGATTGTAAGCTCTTATGGGCAGGGATCTCTTCTACTGGTAACTTATTTTTTTGTTGATGTGTTGTTTGTTGTTTTTTGTTTACTTCTTTGCTCATAAATTACTGATACATATTCCAATATTATATCAAGAATAACGATTATTATTATATGAAATTGTCATGATAAATCCTAACCTTGCCAAGCTGCGCCTCACGTTGAATCCGCGGAACCCATTGATCTTGAAATATATTCATTCTCCATGGATGTCGAAACCATCGATGTGCACTGCTTGTACCGTACTAGGGAGGTTTTAAAAGTCACGTTAGCTCTCTTTTATCTGACCTTTACAATCTGTGCCTTTCAATAATTGTAATGTTTCCTAGACTGGAGGATCTAGACTAGTGTGGTATATATCACCAGTCATTACAACTTTCCTGGACTTCCTCACTGAAAGTGAATGTCAATAACCTTATCACATATAGGGATACGTGTGATTATATGTGACTCTAGGTAGAGACAGAATGCAGATGTGGAGCTTTCAGTATTAGATATTTATATATATTTATATGTGTATAAATATATATATACAGTTCTGGCAAAAATTAAGAGACCACCACATCAAATCCCTGTCATGGGCCAGCCCAATCTCTAGACCTGAACCCCATTGAAAACCTCTGGAATGTAATCAAGAGGAAGATGGATAGTCACAAGCCATCAAACAAAGATGAACTGCTTAAATTTTTGCGCCAGGAGTGGCATAAGGTCACCCAAAAGCAGTGTGAAAGACACAAGATGCATGAAAGCTGTTCTTAAAAATCATGGTTATTCCACAAAATATTGATTTCTGAACTCTTCCTGAGTTAAAACATTAGCATTGTTGTTTCTAAATGATTATGAACTTGTTTTCTTTACATTATTTGAGGTCTGAAAGCACTGTTTTTTTTTAAATTCTTGACCATTTTTCTTTGTCAGAAAAAAAATACAAAATTTATTGCTTGGAAATTTGAAGACATGTCAGAAGTTTATAGACTAAAACAACAATTTACATTTTACTCAAAAAAATACCTATAAAGAGAAAAATCAGACAAACTGAACATTTGAAAGTGGTCTCTTAATTTTTGCCAGAGCTGTATATATAATTTTTATTATTTTCTTTTTTCTTTTTGTAGACGGATTTTTCTGTTCTATTTTAGGGTTCATTCTACCATCCGTTTTTTTCACGCACAAGAAACAAAGTCCTGGTTTCATCAGTGATTTTGTTCAGAATTTCATTCATTTTTCATCATTATATCATTCGAATTTTTTCCGGATAAGAAAACAGTTTTTTCTCTACCTTCTCCTATCTAGTAGTCCGTGAAAAAAGACAGCACCCAGACGGCAGCCGAGTGCTGTCCAATTTTTTTTTATAGACGCATAGACTTGCATTGCATTTTGATCCAACAGAAGAATCAATATCGGACATATCTCCTCAATTTTGCATGGATCACTCTGTCCACAAAAAGTATACAACACACTGCCAGGATTCTCAATTCTTCCATGTTATGGCAAGCATGCAGTTTTCATAATTCCGGCCACATTCCGACTAGACTGTGTCTGGCCTTGTTTAATACACTTGTATTGAGCGGGGCCGCGCACATCTAGTCAGCACATGGCTGCATGTATACAAACCACATGCTTGCGGTAACACACCCACCCGATCCCAGAATCGGAGAATCCTCATAGCGTGAATTGTATCCCTAGGCCAGACAACCCTTTTAAGTTCTTCTGCTTTGGACTACAAAAAAGTTTTGCAATTGAGTTTTATTGTAAAATTTTCACTGTTTGGCTTCTCTGTAGCTTCTGTGTTGCACTTCGTAAAGCTGCAGAATGAGTTTACTAAGGATCTGTCAGGGAGTTTGTTCTGACAGAGTTTGGAACTCTTATCTGTGCTTTATGGAATTTCTCTCAGCTGATATATAAGCCCATGATATTTCAGATCTCCTTTCATGTGGTTTCTGGTCATAAATCAACTAAATGGAGCTCAGTAAAAGACATAAAAAAGTTACAAAGTCATCTTTCAAAAGGAGCTCACTGGTGGATTTTTAGGGTGAGTTTCCACGGTCAGGAAACGCTGCGTGTTTGGCGCTGTGCGCTGGCGCAGCGCCAAACACGCAGCGTCCAGATGTTACAGCATAGTGGAGGGGATTTCAAGAAATCCCGTCTCCACTATGCGTAACAACACGCAGGCGGAAGACCTGCGTATCCGGACATGCGGCGCGTCTTTTCAGACCTAGCGTATTGCGGCGACGCGTCGCCGCAACGGAATTTAGCACAGGGCTATGTAGCCCTGCGTTCTTTCCGGAGGTGTTCCGGAGGTGTCCTGAACACCTCCGGAAAGAGCGTGCGTCAGAAAGGGGGCGGGGCTTAGGACGGAGCGGAATTTCCGCTCCGTCAAATGCGCTGTGTTTCCTGACCATGGAAACACAGCCTTAGTTAATCTGATTCTGCTGCCAGCAGTGAACAGGAACACAGACAGCAAGCGATTCTGTGACCAGGTGTTTGCTACCTAATGTGACAAGCAGCAAAATGTAGAGACATAGACCCTGATTACCAGGTTGCTGGCTGCAGCAGTTGTGACAAAACCAGAGTTTTCTCTGCTTTAGATATAGCAGAGCTCAGAACGCTACTCCTGCCCACACCACAGCTTTCTGTGTATATTGTATATAGACAGTAAGCTGCTAATCAGTTCTTGGGGTGTGGTTGGACCAGGAGGCACGAGAGCAGCTAGTCCATAATCTGCTGAAAAAACATTGATTGTATTGAAACAACAGCACACAGCCTAATAAGTGACACATCCCTGCAATCTGTGTCTCAGCCTCTACCACGTGTTGTCCTAAAATTAAGCTGCAAAAATCTGCTGACAGATCCCCTTTAAATGTCAAACAGTGCAAAAATTTTTAATGAGACCCAATTAAAAAAAAATATTTACTTTAACCCAAAACATGTGCAAGTAAAAAAAAAATTCCCCACGAAGGTGAAAGTGGCTTTATCCTTTAATTCATGTGCCTTTTCATTAGGGGCATTTAAAGTAATGGGAAAACCCTGGAATATTCTGTAAAATCCTGGGAACAAAGGAAAAACAACCCACGAAGACACTTGTATTCCCTGTATTGTGTTCCCTCTATGGCACTGCATTACCTGAGGACCCCCTGATTGTTCTGGTTTATTGTGTGGGCCCTATATGATGCCCACGTGGCCCTATAGGACGTACAGACGGGTCTTTTTTTTTCCTGAATACACTAATAGACACTAAATTCAGGAATATACAGGATTTCTAAACTGTAGAAAATACCTAAATTATTCAGAGACGTGGTGTGCCAGCTACAGGGGAATCCTCTAGTAAGGAAGTTAAAAGGCATAAAGTGTTGTGTAAAGGCTCCGCTCCGTAGACTGACAAGGCTCTGTGTGAGATAAGTGCGGAGGGCAAATACGGAGGAGAAATCAAAGGACGGGTTAGAGGAAGACAGATGATCGATGAGGATGGATGCAGAAGAGTTAGGAGACAAGAGCTTGTACTTGACTTGTACCATTGGAGCAGGAGAGGGAATTGCAGCCCTGTTTTTCCCATGGACTGGCACGGTGCCCGTTCTGAGGAGGGATTTTCCAGCTTTACCACTTTGCTGGTTTAAATCTGCATGAAGGTTACAGTATGTGAGCCTCTTTATTAAGCTGAACTGTTAACCTCTTATAATGAACGCATTCTGATATTTGCCACTCTGCAGCCAAATGCTACTTGGTGCCGATCCCTCGTTAGAGACGACATTGCAAAATGAATCAATGAGCACAAAAATACATGATTCATGTAACAAGTCAATGGCAATCAGGACGTTTCATATTCCAGTTATACTCTGAATTATTAACACAATATTTATTTCCTTAAAGGGAATCAATAAAATCAATCCCCCCCAATCCACATATATGGGCGTGCGAGTCTTTGAAATATTAATCCATTGACACCTTTATATTTTCTATCTGTTGCTGCATTCCCGGAAGAAAGTGTTAAGTGCCTGTCCCTGTTTCCCCGTGTAGCACCAGCTTTGTTACCTTGATTGATAGCTCACTGTCTTTGTGATGTCAGGCACCAGGCAAGGAAATCAGGCACTGTGCTATCAATCTATCTAAAGAGGCTGGGGTGGGCAAGGAAACAACTTCACACATGCGAGGAAATCGTCCGACACTCGCATGTGAAATCCCAGCTCTGGCGCCGGCACTCGGGAGTGGAGTACGCGGCTGCACACGCACTTAATGTATATGAATGATAACAGTAATTACTCGGGAATGCAACAACAGATAGAATATATAAAGGTTAATCCTATAATAGAGGGAGTATGTCCAAAAATGAAGATATGTAATAGGTGCAATTCAGAACAACCCAAACCTTGCACTTTATACACTTATTTCCTTTTGACCTGGTATCTTACATCCATGATTTTGGGCTGCTGATGTTTCTCCGCCTCTCCTTTTACTTTATTTATGTTACTTTACTCTAGTCTTGTATGTTTATTTCTTGTCTGTCATGTGGTGTCATTAATAAAATTGCAGATTTATTATATTATTATTCATTCTATCTTTACCTTTTATTTTCCCAAATAGAAGATATAAAGGTGTCGGTGGACTTCAAAGACCTGAAAATCCATATATGCGGTTTGGGGGCTTAATTTTTACCGACCAATTTAATGGGGATAATATCAAGGAGGAGAAGGAGAGTCACTGGTGACCAGAATTGATAGTATAAAAGATAAATATTTATTTGTAACATTACATAAGTAACACAAGGATAAATAACACAAACAATGAAATCACATATACAGGACATGTGCAGATATAGGGAGAACAAACTCCTAGCGGTTAGGCAGATATACATATGTGGCATCAATAGTAATTACACACATTGCAGCTCATAATGTATCAGGTATATCAAAATCCCCCAAAAAAGGGTAAAAATGTAACAGAGCTACAGACAGGATTACCACACAAGATAGAGCATGTTCCACAGAGCAAAACACTTAAGTAATAAGGCCAATATAAGTCAGCGCATTGCTGGCCATATCTAGTAAAGAACCATGCTCACCAAATAGAGTAAAATTGCCGCACTAGGAGGGATCACCCCATAAAAGAGATGCCACTCCCGACGTACGTTTCGTGGCACACGCCTGCCACTTTCTCAAGGGGATAACTACACTTGGTACCAAGGACCTTTAAATGCCTCCCACAACCAGATCACATGTTGTGTATTAACGAATAGGAGCCGGTACAGCGGCGCATGCGCCGCTGGAGCCAGGGAGGCCCCCAGTGACAGCGGCGTCATGCATCCGGACATGCGCACAGACACAAGGTCAGAGCGCGTTCCGGACACAGAGAGACGCCCCACCACAGGGGAATCACCCAGGCAACAGCGGGGCACGCGCACACCAGACTCCGTAAGGATGTATGAAAATGCAAGGATATGAGGCACAATCACAGCAACCTAGTTCCTTCGAATGAGACGTAACTGCTCTACTGACGATGCCTTTGAGACTCAAGCCAAGGACCTCGGTGATCGATTCAGGGCACGGGGTTACAGCAACCGATGTATCAAGAAAGGATACGATCGGGCAAGGAGGACTCCACGTGACCATCTCCTTAACTCTACCCGTGCGGTCAGACAGGGGAGTGATGAAGGACCTATAAGATTCATCACCACCTTTAATCATGAGTGGTTCGACATCCGACAAATTCTTACTAAACATTGGGATGTCTTAAAAACCGAGCCCGCTCTGTCGCGCTCGCTGTGTAGTTTCCCCTCCATGACATCAAGACGATCAAGAAATTTACGAGATACTCTCGTTCGTAGTCACTACATTCCACCCTCTGTAAATGTCTTTGGTTCTCGTGGCCCTACTGCCGGTTTCTTTCCTTGCGGCCACTGCCTTGCGTGCGCCAATGCCCTGCGTGCCCTTAAGTTCTCATCCTCTGGTGGTGATAAGACATATGATATCCGCCAACGTATATCCTGCGGCAGCTCGAACGTTATTTATTACGCCACTTGTGGCTGTCCGAGGATATATGTTGGCTTAACCACCAGGGAATTGAGAGTACGAATCAGGGAACACGTTAGGGACATTGGCGCAGCGAGATCCATCTCAGACTTTTCGGATCTAAAGACAATACCGCGCCACTTTAAACACTTCCATAATTGCGATGCTACATCTTTTAAGGTGCGCGGAATTGATATCCTACACCTCGGCGTTAGAGGTGGGGACTACAAGAAAATTCTGTCTCAAATGGAGGCCCGTTGGATCGTTCAACTCGACACAATGGTGCCCAGTGGCCTCAACGAATCTTTAAATTTTGCCTCTTTTTTATAGATATTTTCCTTCTGATATCCCCTCTCTGGTTCTATTTGATGCCTTCTCTTTTTTTAAATTAATTTTTTTAATTATTTTTTCTTTTAAATTCATTTTTCACAGTTTTGTCTATGTCGTTACTTATATGGGACCTTTGATCTTATCCTCACATGATTGATGGACATGAGAAGTTGTGAAAAACAAAGCGAGAATACAGCGACAGAAGAGATGATATAACATATATGATTTCTGTATTTTGTATTTTCGTACTTTTATAATGAAGATAGTATGTATAGTTACTTAATGTCTCTATCTGATCAAGTATGTCACGCTTCTATTATGCAACTAGGTTGCTGTGATTGTGCCTCATATCCTTGCATTTTCATACATCCTTACGGAGTCTGGTGTGCGCGTGCCCCGCTGTTGCCTGGGTGATTCCCCTGTGGTGGGGCGTCTCTCTGTGTCCGGAACGCGCTCTGACCTTGTGTCTGTGCGCATGTCCGGATGCATGACGCCGCTGTCACTGGGGGCCTCCCTGGCTCCAGCGGCGCATGCGCCGCTGTACCGGCTCCTATTCGTTAATACACAACATGTGATCTGGTTGTGGGAGGCATTTAAAGGTCCTTGGTACCAAGTGTAGTTATCCCCTTGAGAAAGTGGCAGGCGTGTGCCACGAAACGTACGTCGGGGGTGGCATCTCTTTTATGGGGTGATCCCTCCTAGTGCGGCAATTTTACTCTATTTGGTGAGCATGGTTCTTTACTAGATATGGCCAGCAATGCGCTGACTTATATTGGCCTTATTACTTAAGTGTTTTGCTCTGTGGAACATGCTCTATCTTGTGTGGTAATCCTGTCTGTAGCTCTGTTACATTTTTACCCTTTTTTGGGGGATTTTGATATACCTGATACATTATGAGCTGCAATGTGTGTAATTACTATTGATGCCACATATGTATATCTGCCTAACCGCTAGGAGTTTGTTCTCCCTATATCTGCACATGTCCTGTATATGTGATTTCATTGTTTGTGTTATTTATCCTTGTGTTACTTATGTAATGTTACAAATAAATATTTATCTTTTATACTATCAATTCTGGTCACCAGTGACTCTCCTTCTCCTCCTTGATATTATATTTATATGAGTGGTGATTTCTGGTTGCACATTTTTCTGTGTTACCCACATTTTTCCCCTATATCCATGCAGCTGTATTTGATGCAATTTAATGGGGATGTCTGAGATTAGAAAAATAAAATTTGTCTAAAAAACAGATCTATTTTTATCCATGTGCAGTGTCTGGTCAATTTACTTAATTTTGGTGTTCTTGAATTTTTTTCTGTTTACGGTGTTTACTGATGTGGTTCATTGTTTTTTTAGTTTGGTAGTTAGGACTTTTCTGAACACGGCTAAATTAAAATATGCATATTTTTTCATATCTTTATTTTCAATCGGCGAAAAAGCTATTTACCTATAGATATAGGGCTAATCTGCAGGTAAACAGCATTACAATCCTACCTGCTTTATTTAAGCAGTGGCTTAAGAGAGAAAATAAACCTATATCTTCCCTGCAGCCGCTTGCTGCCAGTCATATTGGTGGTACCAGCAGTCGATACAGTCATGACCCACTATACTGTGAGCTGTAATCGCACCGCTGCACATTGATTGATAGCAGCCTGCTCTGCACATACACACTGCAAGCGCACAGTGCAAGCGCACACTGCAGAGTAAGTTATCAATCAATGTGACGGCGAGTGATTACAGCACGATCACTGTATATTGAGGGCTGACTATATCCGCCTCCGCTTTACGCTAATAACTGGAAGCGAGCGGCTGCAGGGAGAAGGAGGATATGTTATTTTTCTCCCTGCAGCCGCAGCTCCAGTAAGGCAGTCACAAACAAAATTAACACTATGTACCTGCAGATTAACCCAATAACCCAGGTAAAAAGCCTTTTTGGACTTAACATGTTCCCTTTAAGTCACAATTAATTTGGGAGTCTAGTCCAAAGTTTGATTTTTTGAGGGGAGTCTGAATTTATTTAGACATCTTTGGCCTTTACTTTTGAGGACGTCCTGTATTTATTTCATGGTCAGGTCGAGTGTGTGAATTTATTCTGTGATCAGATCTGGGGTCACAGTTCATTAAAGTGTCAGTTTATTTGTGATTTTAGTGTCTGTATTTTTTTGCGGTCTGATTCAGGGTATTTATTTTTGAGTCTTTTACACAGGGTCTGTATTTATTTTTGGGTTTGGTCTGGGGTCAATTTTGTTATCTCAATAAATTCTGGGAGCCTGTCTGGGGTCCTATTTTATTATGGGGTTTGCTTTTTTTTTTTGTTTAGGTTTGCTTTTATATTGTCGGCTGGCTTGGAGGGTAGGGGGGTCGGTATTTATTTTTGGTTTTGGTCTGGTAACTGATTTTTTTTTTTCCGGGGTCTGATTTTAGGTCTGAATTTAATTGGGGATGACATGAAAGTGCCTAAGGTACTACCGTACTCAAGGTTCATAATCAGTAGGTTGGGGCATATGGTTTTGTGACTTGTTGGGACCAATTTTTGTAATCTCTCTATTATATATATATTAGATCACTTCGGTAACATTCCGTCCCGAGGTTATGGTATGATGGCATCATGCGTTTTGGTCTCGATACACCATGTCTTTGTGTCATCCCATTTATCATAACTCTAGGACATTTTCTACAAGATATGGACAAGTCTCATTTTCGGCTAAGCCCTTACTATTTAGTGGCCAGACACTTGACCTTTGTCTTTAAAGGGAATCCGTCACCCCATTTTGGCTTTATCAGATAAAGATATGCCTGAATAGTGTGTCCCATACAGTAAGTAGCCTACCGGTATCTATCATATATCCTGACACCCACGTTGTCATGCCAAAATACCATTGCAAAGTTCGGATTTCGGTATGCAAATCCGGGCGGTCCGGAGGGCGGTGTTTTTCTTCCTCCCCCCCGCGCTCCTCTGCTTCTCTTGCCTACATAGGTCCGTCTGTGCATAGCACAGACGGAGTAGTGTTCCTGCGATTGCGCGTTTTAAAATCCCCTCGCGCCTGCGCAGTGTGCTTTACCCAACAGTGGGCAAAGCATAAAATCATTACAGCGCATGCGCAACAATTTTCGGTCACTTTCCTTGCCCCGGAAGTCATCCAAGGCAAGCAGTCATTTCCGGGGCAAGGAAAGTGACCGAAAATTGTTGCGCATGCGCTGTAATGATTTTATGCTTTGCCCACTGTTGGGTAAAGCACACTGCGCAGGCGCGAGGGGATTTTAAAATGCGCAATCGCGGGAACACTACGCCGTCTGTGCTATGCACAGACAGACCTATGTAGGCAAGAGAAGCCGAGGAGCGCGGGGGGGAGGAAGGAAAAACACCGCCCTCCGGACCGCCCGGATTTGCATACCAAAATCCGAACTTTACAAAGGTATTTGGGCATGAAAACGGGGGTCTCAGGATATATGATAGATGAAGATAAGTTACTTATGGGACGCACTATTCAGGCATATCTTTATCTGATATAGCCAAAATGGGGTGACAGATTCCCTTTAATATCTACGCCCTTGAAAATCTCTACGTCCTTGTTCTTCTGTTTCTGTGGGAATCGTTTTCCTTGAGATCCACAGTTTATTGTAATACCCGGTTGCAGTTTGTATCTTGCGGTCTTATTCCTCCGCATTGAGCCTCTGTGACTCAGGCCGTGGAAGTCAGAGTCTACATTATGACGGTGGCTCTAGTGTTAATCCGTCTTTCTGTTCTGTCACATGTCCCCGTCACCCGATGGTCACAGCAGCTAAGCACCAGCTTCGCAGCAGGCATATGCTCTGGGGATCTGTGACACATTGGCATTTGCGTAATACGCTTCCTTTTGCTACGTGTCCACGAGACTTGTTTATTGACCGCTCGCAACAACATTGTTCGCTTAATTATTATCATTATTGTATCGTCCTTGGAGAAACGGATTTAACAGATTGAAATATTAGTCAGGCGTATTGTGACCTAGATTTATAGAGAGGTGTGAAAAGTCACACCAGAAATTACCTCCATGCAGCTGTTTCCGTGCTCCAAAGGCATCTGTCCCCGCTCCCCCATAGATGGATTTACCGCTCATTCTAATTTGCTGTGTCATCCATAATTTCTTTCTAATACTCTATAAATTGGGAATATGACAAAGACTCTGCATAAAGCCCCCGCATATCTTTAGCTTTTTTGTGTAGCACTGTAATACTCAAAAGATTACAGATGTCAGGGATGAGGTTTTGGCATGAGCCTAGAAAACAAGTTTTTTTTTTTTTTTTTTCCAGTGGATTAACTGATATTAGAAAAAAAAAATATTTTTTTCTGCAAATAGCGCCACACTTCTCCATAGGCTGCATTTGGTATTGCAGTTTGGTGCCATTTAACTGAATATGAATAATAATAATAATAATAATAAAAATATGTCTGAGCTGCAATACCAGACACAGCGTGTAGGGAAGGGTGGCGCTGCTCTCCCGAAGAACAACTTATTGTATAAATGATTATATTGGTAGAGCACAGTCTATGCCACCGTTTCTCAGACTGCAAAGCAGGCCTTACCATTAGGCCGGTTTCACACGTCCATATATTTCTGGGACCGAAAAAAACGGTACCGGAGATATCCGTGTTCGTGTGTGTAATACGTGTGGCACCCATGTGCCGAATCAGTACCACACGGACGGCCGCCGGGGAAGAAGCGGCTACTGTAAGCGTTGTTCCCCGGCGGCTGGTGCTGAAGCCGGCTGTCATTCTCCCCTGCCTGCCTGCGAGCAGAGGAGAACGATGAGTGGTATATTAAAGTCTGAATGACAGCAGGTGTCGGATGATGGGGGTAACGGTCCCAAAAGCCCCAACCTGCTGTCGTTTGGACTTTAATATACCGCTCATTGTTCTCCTCTGCTCGCAGGCAGGCAGAGGAGAATGACAGTCGGCTTCAGCACCAGCCGCCGGGGATCAGCGCTTACAGTAGCGTTACTTCTCCCGTGGCCGTCCGTGCACACAGAGGACAGTGTGCACTGTTCTGTGTGCACGTGTGCGGCATGTTTTGCGATTTGTGTGTGTGTGAAAACGGACATGTCTGCGTGTTTTGCACATGAACACACAGTCCGTCAAAACACACTGACGTACATAGATCCATTCATTTGAATGTTTCTACATGTGTCAGTGTCACCGGTACGTGAGAAAACTGTCACCACACGTACTGGAGACCCTGATGTGTGAAAGGGGCCTTAGAGAGGTTGTCCAGTCTTAGGCTACAAGTCTGCAGTCACCCTATGTGACTGCAGACATGTGAATCCTCACATTGCATGCATTACACTCTGTGAGGATGCTCCGGGCACAGGGAGTGAAGGGTGCGTGACCGTAAGTATGTGATTTGCATACATGCAGTCACATAACAACTAAATTTGCGCAGGTATGCTCAATGCAAGTCTAGTCTGAATATGGCCGGAAGTATGCAAATCGCATACTCGTGGTCACATGACTGTCTGCTACCGGCGTCGGCACTGGAGAATCCTCACAGCAGTCAGTGCGTGAGATGTGTGGATTCACAAGTTTGCAGTCATAGAGAGTGAGTGAAGACTTGTAGCCTAAGGTCAGACATCCCTTTTAAGGCACCACAAGCGGTGGGTGAGGAACAAGCGCAGGCAGTTTGATAGAGGTCATTCTCATGGGGGCGGTGCATGATCGCCTGGCCGGCGGAGCTGCTTGGTAAAGAGTAGTCAGGGACCTGGGGTGAAAACCTGGATGTCTAGAACAGAAACAGAATTGTCAAGCAGGTGGATTGTTAATAAAACAGCTGAGGGGAACAACAGGCGACTACTAGAAAAAGAGGATAGTGTGTGAACCAGATCTAGCAAAATTATAACTGGCAAAAGGAACTCAGGATCTTAAGTAGCCAGCGCCCTGGCCTAAAATAATAGGTAGAACCTAAAGACAAAAGTTTAACTCCAGAGCACCTGGCCAGTAAACCACCATAAGTCCCAGAATAACACCAAACAATCACATAGACGCCATGCGTTGTCTTCGATAAAGACGCAATGCTGCCTGGCAGAAACAAAAAGGGTGTCACGGTAATGATTTGCTGTGCAGGCCACTTTATACTTGCTTGTTTGTGCTCATTTTTCTTTTCTGCTGGATTTGGGACACAAATTTTAAGATGTATTGAGTATGTTGATTAACTCTTCACATGATGGAAGAAAGCTAGCTCCCATCGGAGGAAACTACCCTGCAAGTCAATATCTGCATTTATAGGAAGCCTGGCAAGTAGAGTTGAGCGATACTTCCCAATATCAAGAAGTATCGGATCGGAATGGGTATCGCCGATACCCAAAAAGTGTCTGCGATACCCGATTCCGATACCGGAAATCCAATGCAAGTCTATGGGACAGAAATATCGGAACTAAAAAAAAACATTTCTTTCCTTGTAAACACTAAATATGCACACACAGAATACATATATATATATATATATATATATATATATATATACATGTAATTGTGACTATAAATATATGTATATAATATATATATATACATATATATATGTATATATATATATATACATATATTTATAGTTCATACACTTCTACATAGTAAAATAGCCTCTGATTCAATTGCCGGGTAAAGCCGGCCGATACCCGATAGTATCGGAATGCTCAACACTACTGGCAAGATAAAAAAAGATAAAAGCAAAACCAGACCTATCCACAGACAGTTCTTGGGGTAGTTACCCCTTACAAGTGCAGAACAGGGTACTAAGAGGCCTTTGATGGAGGCATTGGGAGCGGAATATTGTTTCTCCTTGTGGAGACCGCCGGGGACTTATAGGACAGGAAATGCTCCAAGTATGCAAATTAACCCTTCTTCAGGAATAGGAAAATTTGCTTTTCAGTGACAATAATTTGACGTATCTGCCCTATATCAAGATTTGTACAATCTTTAGTTTGGACAAAAACGGTGACGGAGCCCAGAGTCACTATGTTCTGGCCAGTGAGGCCGCAGTAGAAAAAGATTCACGAGCCCTGGTCTATGCAAATGTTGTTGTGTTTGATGGCTTGGTGAATAGATAACTTACTGCGCTACGAGTGACATTTCTTTCTACATTACATGACATTTTGGTGCAGGATAACCCAAACTACACAAGCACAATAAAAGCAGAAATCATTTATTTAGGCGGTAAAGGCTACAGTCCCTGCTAAATGTCACGAAAACATCATCACAGCTGGAGTCAGATGTTGCATTGGTCAATTATCTACAGAATTTAGTACAGTGTGAGATCCAATACAGCCAGTTATATAGCAGCCGGCCAGAAAGTGACACACAATATATCAATATTATGCTGTAGGTTACTAAGCTCCCTCTAGTGGTGGCCCTATGACAGTGCAGAGAATGCGGTGCTGTGTAATATCAGAACATTCCGGTGTTTTCTGCATGTGTCTGGACCATAATGTGCAATAACAGTCTTCTCTTGTTATGACATTTTTTCTGTTTTTTTATGCATTTCCTCATTGAATTGATGCGTTTTTGGTGGAGGTTGGAAGTAGCGTTTTTTTTATTGCATTTTTTTAGTTCATAAAAGCTTTGACTCTGCAATTAAAGGGAGCCTGTGAGAAGGTTTTTACACCCCAAACTATTATGATCTATCAATAGTCGCTGGAATCTTGATTAAAACTTTACCTCTGTTTTCGAAAAACTTAGTTCTGTTTTTGAGAAAACCGTTGGCAAATTTGTATGCAAATGTGCTTCAGGGCCGGTGCTGCACTTACAGCTCTCCCGCCTTTTCCCCTATTTCGTGCTTGTCTCCTCTGCCTAAGATCCTTCTCAGGCAACGATATTTCCTGGGGTGGCGCACCCACAGATCGATGGTCCGGCTATCCCAACATCAGGTCCTTACTCTGCATGCGTTGCCTCAGGGAATGATGGTGCCGGCGCGAGATCTCGGGTTGGGGGGAGACAATAGTGACCTGTCAGTCACTGACAGTAGGCAGGTGGCGTGCGGGAGAGACTGGGGAGCTGTAACTGCAATTGCTCCATAAAAATTTGGCTTAAAAATTTGCCGATGGATTTCCCAAAAATGGAAGCAAGAATTTTTTAAAACAAAGGTATTGGGAGAAAAGAAAAGTGGCGCTTTCTGTGTAACACCGCTAACTACCGGTGAAGATAAACAGGAGGGTTGGACGCTCGAAACAACGGGTGGAAGAATGAATTGGATGCCAACAATAGCTGCTGCTCCAGCCGCTGTGCTCACACCCGATGGGGGGAGAACATGACAAGTGAAAGGGAGGAGAGTGGCGGTAGACCCCGGGCGCTGCCACTGACAGAAATATTCCAAGTAGGAAGGATAAAAAAAATCTATTTTTTATTTGTGCAATGTGTGTTGGAGTGGACTTTACTCCTTCATCAGGCAGAAGAATGCGTGGAGAAGGAGTAAAATCTTCTCCGAAAGGCGTTGCATGAATAAAATAGTGAATTTTTTATCCTTACCGCTTGGAATATTTTTGTTGTCAGTGGCAGCGATCGAATCTACAGCCCTCTCCTCCTTTTCACATAAAACAAGGGTATGGATTGAGTTTGGGGGTAAAAATCCTGCTGACGGGTTCCTTTTAATAACACGAGTGCGTTTTTTTTACATGCATTTTTATATTCTTTTTTTTCAGGCACGCCATAAAGATAAAAAGGCACCAAAAACGCCCAGCGGGCCGACATTTTCATGAAATCACATCCACTTTGCTTGAACAGTTAAACGCAGATTTTCTGCACACAAACCCCCCGCCGTATTCACGCTACATGGGAACATGGCCTAACGTTTACCAGTCGTGGTTTGGTGACACTAGTCTACCGTACCTCACCAGAAACCCTCACCTGACTCCCCTAACGCATCCTAAGCAAATAAAAACACCCAGATATACTGTCTGCCCCCTCATATAAATAGAATTTCTGCTATTAAGACTCATCTCTCCGCACCCAGGAGAGGAGGAACCCCTTGGAGGAAATATCTAGGAGCTGTCGCTGAAGGGCTGCTCTTCCCTGAGATGCTGATAGTTCGGGACCATATTTGTTGTGGGTCATGTATTGGATACAGTGACCCTTAGGCCTCAGCCAGACGTCCGTTTTGCAGGATCGTGTTGCGTCCGTTTTTTTCATGCATAGAGCACACCATTGTAATCTATGGGGCTATTCACATGTCTGTGTTTTTTCATGGATCGTGTGTCCATGCAGACTTTACAAAGACATGTCCGTTTTTCTACCGTATTAAAATAGAAGTCTATGGGTCCATGAAAAACACGTACAGCACACACATGACCTCGGTGTACAGTCCGTGTGCTGTCCGTATTTAACATTGCCAAGTATAGGAGAAGATTTGTAATCTATTTATATATTTCTTTATCCATCTGTGAAAAACACTGATGGTAAGTGCTTTTTCTGGATACAAATGACAACGTTCTAAAGCAAATTTTTCTGGATAGTTTAATCCAATGCGTCTTTTGTTAGATTGTCTTAAGGTGTTTTACTTGGGAAATCAAGAGAAATTTACATCCCATCAATGGAAGCCCAGACAGGGTTGTACAGGCTAGTCATACAGGCTGGTCCTTGACAGCTTCTCCCCTTCCCTGGACTGACCGATCTCTTATACACGCATGCAGGGAGAGGCCTGTCAGTCACTGGCAGTGGGCGGGGCCTGTCCGGCTAATCTCACATGCGGCTCGCTCACCAGCGCTATTAAAGTATCTCTGTAACACCATAGCATTCCAGAGTTAAATACATGCGACTGAAATCAAGCAGCTAGGAAACATGCTGCCCGCGGATCCTGTGGTATTCAACACCCATTACAATAACCTACGCAAGACAAGCACGAGTGACAATTCATTCATAACATGGGTGTCTGAAATCGCCAATCTGTGTTCGATGATATCCAATGCAATTACCAACAGTAAGTAATGCAGGGCAATTAAGTCTTTCCTTTAGTCTGGAGTCACACAAAACGTATAAAAAATTGGTCCGCTTTTCACGGATGAGAATCGCACAAATGTTCCCTGAACAGTGATCCATATGTCATCCGTGTGCAATGCGAGGTTGCGATTTCCTCACATATAAGCATTCGTGTAACATCCATATGGCATCCATACAGCGAGATTTTCTTGTCGGCTTGCAAAATGGACATATAATGGATCCATGGCCTCAAATATTCATGAAAACATACATACAGTCTACTACCGCTGACGTCACTTAAGCTGCGCTGACTCCCCACCTGACCCGCAGGGAACTGACAGCGTGGGAAAATGTTCAGAAACTTTCCCATGCTAATCAGTTCATCTCCGCTCAGGCTGGGAGGCTGCGCAGGCAGCTTTTCCTTCATTCCTCTGTGGTTTGCAGCTGGGCCGGTTGCATTAGCACCGGTCCCATTTGTAAACTCCCTTCAGATGGACTGCAGCGTGGGACTTGACTGTATGGCGGACAGGTATGGGTATAGTGTTGCTTTTTTATTTTGGATTTTGTCTAGGAGATCAATGGCTTCAGTATGGAATGGGAGTGTAATAAAGATGGAAAAAATGTGTGTTTATTTCATTAAAACTATTTATTCTTAATGTGTGTGTTTGTCTAACACTTTCAGACTAGTGGATTAATAATGGATAGGTGTCTTATTGACAGCTCTCCATTATTTATCAGGCTTAATGTCACCTTACAATAGCAAGGTGTCATTAACCCCTTATTACCCCTTATGCCACCTCTACAGGGCAATAGGAAGAGAGAGTAAGTGCCGGAGATGCGCCTTTTCTCGGGTGGCTGGGGGCAGATTTTTTTTAGCCGGGGGGGCCAAAAACAATGGTCCCTCTCTAGGCTATTAATTTCTGCCCTCAGTCAATGGCTTGCCCTCTCTGGCGGAGATAATTGCGCGGGAGCCCACGCCAGTTTTTTCCGTGAATTAATCCTTTAATTTAACACCTACAGATCCAAAATTTTACACACAGACACTACTAACATTATTAGTGAGGGACATATAAAAAAATAACGGATATGCAATGGTTTACTATATGTAAACCATGTCTCATACCCTGTTGGGTTCTGTAATGATTTTACAGATGCCGACAATTGAATTATCGACTATTCTCCTATCTATATCTCTATGAAATATATATATATATATATATATATATATATATATACCTATACTATGTGTATATATGTATTCTATCTATTCTATTTTAACCTGTCAGTGTGATTTTACAGTATAGCGCACTGAATTGCCGGCTTTTCTAAAGGACACCGGTGCATAGTTCTCGTAAGTCACACTGATGGTCCGTGTGGTGTGCGAGTTTTTCTCGCACCCATAGACTTGCATTGGCGATTCTCATGCTGCGATTTCGCTCGCACGTATAATACGGCCGAGAAAATAATCGGATGATGGGAGCTGCCCCATACATTAACATTGGTCCGAGTGCTATGCGATTTTTACTCGCATAGCACTCGTCCGTATTTCTCGCTAGTGTGACTCCGGCCTTAGTTTTAGGCTCTGATTCTTTAAGACTCCCGTCTTAATCAGGGAATTGCAGGAATAAGATTTGACGAATTCATTAAGAGGTAGTAGGCGCACGCCATTTAATGAATTTAGCGCATGTTATTAGTAGGATGTGCCTCTGTACGCCTTGCCAGAAATCTTACCAGTAACATTTCTGGTGTCAAAGACACCTACACTATTGATGAATTTGAGAAGCAGACGTATTTATTTATTAATTATGCTTTGCTTATATAGCGCCATTAATTTACACAGCGCTTTACCGACATTATCGTCACTGTCCCCATTGGGGCTCACAATCTAGATTCACTATCAGGATGTCTTTGGAGTGTGGAAGGAAACCGGAGAACCCAGAGGAAACCCACACAAACACGGGGAGAACATACACACCCCTTCTTGTCTTTGGTGGGATTTTAACCCAGAGCCCCAGCGCTGCAATGGTGTAACAATCTATAGATCCTTACGTAGCAGTCCTGTGTATAGCAGGGAGCCCATAAAGCTGTTGACCAGATAGCAATGAATAAATGTTTTTTCAGTGTAGCTGAGGCTTGTAGACATTGTATAAGCACCGGGACAAAGTGTTCTACCAGTGCCGGTGTGATGTAGCAATGTTCTATTCATTCGCCTCGGTATTCAGTAGATTCAAGGCTAATGTAGTATAAAGAAAGTTCGTCATCTGACTGATTTGAGCAGAATCAGCAAGTCCATTGGAACAAAATCTACTTTACTATATTTCAGTCTTTTACTGTTACATAAAGCATTCCTGTCCTTCACACAAAGCCTGCAGAAAAGCATTACCTTGTTACTTTCATCCGCCCTAACAAGCTAAAACTACTTTTGCAGCACATCTCTTTCTAATATATCCAGGAACTGTTCCTATTTCCATACTTTTTAACTTGCCATTCACTTTTTTTTCTCGAGTGGATGATTCCTATTCATGATCAATCTTTCGGTACTATAGGTGTAACAACTACCTTGTCACTTTATAGCAGGCAAAGCTCCTGACGCTGTACTGTATAGTGGCTTGTCTGCCCTGAAATAAAAGCCCTGGAAGTTGGGCCTGCCCCGATCAAACATTAAAGGGTATTCTTACAATAGGCCATCAGTGTTCTAGTCCCTTTTTGGTTAGGTTAATATCAGTTTTAATTTTGCCAAGGTTTAATCAAACTTGAGATTTTTTTTATTGGATGAAAAGTAAAATAGTTATGTCACGATGGTGGATCGTGAAACCACTGCTCCATGGGCCGGGCTTACCCTGGAGCGGCCGAACTATGCGGCTACCTGGTTTTCACTGGAGCCTCTTGAGTCAGGCTTGAGTTGCAGGTACCACTCCAGGGCAGTGTCCAGAACTCTAGCAGCTGACCCTGAGGGCCAGAGAAGCTGGTTGAGGTTCGGAGTCCCAGGCCGGACTGGATACAGTTGCAGTTGCAGACAATGCGGCTTCTGGATAGAAGACAGGACGGCCACTGGTACGGGTTCAGACTGTGCGGCTTCTGGATAGAAGACAGGACAGCCATTGATATGGTAGGTGCCTTAGGTACTGAGTGCCCCCCAGCTATTGGTTGGGGAAACATCAGGTGCACGCACGCTGTCTCTATAAGAGGCAGGGAGCGCGCGCTCTAAGCATGCTGTCAGGAGACCTGCGTAGCATGCACAGGCCCTGGGACACGGGAACTGGAACAGAGGATGCAACTGGGTGGTGGGGTGGTTCGCATAATGGTGTCCCTGCCGGAAGGGGAGAGGGGAAGCATGCTGGGACGCCAGCCTTACAAGTTACATAGTTGTATGGGTTGATAAAGACACATTTTCATTAAGTTCAACCTTTCTCTACCAGTTAATCATTCTTTATCGCAAGATTATTAATAATAACCCACAATGCCATTTGTTGGGAGAAAAGCATTTAGCTCTTTTTTTAAATTTTGTTATAGTATCTGCCAATCCTGTTACAAGAGAGTTTGGGGTCAATGGGAATCCCTGGTTCCATACTGGTACTTGCCCGGCCTCACACTGTGTGTAGCGTCTCTGGCCGGCGTCCCTGCATAATCACCATCCTCCCTCCATGCGGGGACGCCGGCATACTCACTGCCCCAGCCTCTGCAGCGATCCTACTTCCCTCTCTGTGAATGCCGCGTGCTCTCCCCTGCTCTTAGAGGGGCAGCGTGCGCACATAGTAAAATGCCCCCAGCCAACATCTGGAAGGCATTTTAGTGAAAGAGTGCACCTGGAAGATGGCTCTCAGCCAATAGCTAAGAGGCTTCTTGTATAAAAGGCACTCTCCTCAATTGGGACGTGCCTGAATAAACCCCTATAGTTAGTTTGTTAGTGGTTTTGGTGTGTGCAACTGTATTTTGCAAGGTGCCATGTCTTTAGTCTGTTATAGTTATTCCTTTTTTCCTGTGTTGTCCCATCAGTCTAGTATAGTGTGTACATGATTCTGTGGCCACTTTGGCGGTATCATTATCCGGTACCCTGAACATGAACCCCTGGTCCTTGTGCGGCCGGTCCTGAACTCAAAGTCCCTAGTCCTAGTGTGGCTAGAGCCTGAACCTCGTCCCCCGGTCTGTGTACGGCTGGTGCCAGTACCAGTAGCCCAGACCCGATTCCAGGGGTCCGTTTCAGCGAACTTGACCCTGGGATCGGCAGCTGTAGTACCGGTGACTGCCTAGGAATGGTATCTGACGACTACCCACAGCCCAGTCTGTCTCCACAATCAGGAGCTCAAGTGAACACCAGATATCCACTCAGCTACGCCCCTTCCTAGGCAAGCCCGATCACGTGGCATCAGTGGGTCCATGAACCATGTGCACTACACAGATCAAATAAATGTCATGCTTATACATAAGCTCTTAATCAGAAAAAAATAAATGAATACTTTTCTGTATATTCATTCATTAATTTTCATTTAATTGAATATCTTTGCTATCTTTTTTAATTATGTATTTGTATGTTATTATTCTTTAATATATTTTTTTCTTGTGTTATATTTTTATTTATTTATTAATTATGGCAATTTAATTGAAAAAAATGATAATAAAAAGTAATATGGCAAGAAATTATACACTTTAATATCGAATTAGAAAAAAATGTATGCAAAAAATCAATAACATTGACATTTATTTGATCTGTGTTTGTTGAAACTCGTCATACTAATTGATTGAATAAAAGCAAATTCTCTGAAACGTGAGTTGTTGTTTTCATATTTTGTCTGAAAACTGAAGGTTTCTTAAAGGGTTTTTTTGGAAATAACTTTTTCCCTCCCCACCGTCTTTCCCTCAGTTAAAATAATAAACATTACAGCTAAAGTGCATTTGACCACTGCAGCCAATCATTGTGCTCAGCGGTTCTGCCGACGTCAACAACCTGTCAGGAAAGGCGGAGTACATTATTTCTGTACTCGTAACATTTACACAATGCTATTGGGGACTTTGTATAGCAATTTTGACAAGCAGTAAATGGGGCATGTACAGACATATTTGGAAATATTGGTGGCAGCAATGGCTTTTGTGCTTTTTATGTTTTGGCAATCTGTGTCAGGTGTAACAATGCTACTAAATTGGGATCGATCTGAGGTATCTGAGTCGCACAGCCAGGGCCTATGGGGTACTCGGCACCGAGCCCGTTCACTTCAATGGGGGATGTCACGGGTAGCGCAGCTCGGTCCGTTGCCCTGGGCGATCACCATAAATGTGGGATATTTACAGGGGATTAAAGTATATGTACAGTTTATTCGTGACGCCACCTGTGGTACCTGGTCAGGATGACCAGCGCTGCAGGGTAAATCCTCTGAGGGGTTGTTACTGGGCAGCAAGGTGTTAAGTCTTCCACAGGCAAGACTGGGTCCCTCAGGGTATATGGCGGTGTAGGGGTGCAGGATCAATAAGGCAGACACACACACGAAAGTCTCTTTCTGTACCTTTACTGATGGTATAGTTGCAGGCACGTCCAGGGAAGCTGGCAGGGTGGAGGATGCACGTCCAGTAATCCCACTGAGTAGGTGTAGGGCCTCCTTACTCCAGTTGTGTGAGTTTCTGACCTGTGTGAAACGAAGTCTAACTCTGTCTTCAGTTATACGCCCGGCTGACGTTGTGGTGAGGCCTTCTCTGGGATAGAACAGTGTCTCTAATGGTTGGCCGACCAGACTCCTGTCTTCCTGACCCCGGCTACGTATCAACACTTGTGGGCCCCTGCGACCTGTAGTCCCGCATGGTCTCCGGTATCTCCTACTAGTCGTGTAGATGCTAGCAAGCTCGGACCCGGTGTCCGGTGGTGCAGAGTAGAGGTAAGCGATCAATGCTGTTTCAACCTCTGTCACTCTCTTTTCCTTCCACTCGCCTTTCGTCCTACTCCGATCTTCAACATAAGCACACTAGCAGTAGATAGCTGGTTCTCCTTTCTCTTCACCGCTCTCAAAGCGTCGGCATGCTTGCTCACTGAAACTACGTCAGTTGACTCAGTTCTGACCAGGCTAAAGTGGTTATCTTCCTCCACTATTACTGGACTCCACACTGTAAACTGAGTTCAAGCTGTAGTCTTCAGTGTTTCAGTATCTCTCTCTCAGCTCATCTGAGGTAAAAATACAACTACTCACTGCTCTCTAAGATGTAACTGCCGTGTCTCAGCTCGTCTGAGGAGATCCGAGGTAACTTGAGATCTCTGGTGTTCTGAGGTAACTCGCGTGTCTAAACTACCTTTATAAACTGCGAAAGGGCTCCCTCTGCTGGATCTAGGGAATAGTGCAGATGTGTTGTGTGCATACAGGTCACTGTGGGTTTACCTTCTGTTGCATCCTCCTGAGAACATGTGGCTCCAGACACAGCTGGGCTACACATATCACAGGAACCGTTTCAATTTAAAGTCCGGCTGGTTTATTTCAGTCCTCATAAACCACATCACAGGAAAAGTTAAATAAAGCCCTTGTCCGGCATAAAGGAAAACATAAATTAACAAGTCTATACAATAGTGCTGGTTAGCCCGTCTGGCTTAGGCCTCTTTCACACATCCGT
The DNA here is from genome assembly GCA_033576555.1 of Oophaga sylvatica. NCBI lineage: Eukaryota > Metazoa > Chordata > Amphibia > Anura > Dendrobatidae > Oophaga > Oophaga sylvatica. The sequence goes on along the minus strand of JARQOD010000001.1, from coordinate 946,181,345 downwards.
TTTGCGCCTGACGGCGCCCCCGGCATTTTGCCGCAGTTCCGCATCCGGCAACTAGTATGAAAAACCGGATGTGACGCATCCGGTTTTTCGCCGGATCCGGTTCTGTGCTCCGTAAAAAAAACAGATCCGTCTCATCCGGTGTATCCGGTTTTGCATCCGTTTACGACGGAATGCGCAGGATCCGGTTTTTAAGAACGCCCCTTTTTGGTGTTCCAAACATGATTGGCTACTGTAATCCTATATATACACTGTTCCTACAGCCCATCTTTGACAGGTTGTAGAAGAGCAAGTGCAGGTTGGAGAGAAGAGCAAGTAGCAAGTGATTGGCGAACATGGATGTCATTATCAGCAACATCTTCAAGAACCTTGTTGATTTTACTGCGGAGATGAATCGCTCGAGGTTTATAGTTCTGGAGAAGGAGCGAAAGATTGAGGAGCAGCGCATTATGCGTCAGCGCCAGCGAAGAAGACGACGTATGTGGATCCACCCCATCACGGCACAGAGATTAACTCGTGGTGTCTATTCAACACTGAACATGGAGCTGCGACAAAATCCAGAGAAGTTTTTTGCCTATCTGCGGATGAACAAAGAAAACTTCGACGATTTGCTGGAGCGTGTTGGAGACCAAATAAAAAAATCGGACACCTACTGTCGGTTCTCGATATCTCTGGTGGAGCGTCTCATGGTGACTATAAGGTAAGCTATATGTATTTGATCTGTTTGCTTGAGCACACTTGTAATTTTATAATTTATTTAACATCACAGGACAACTAGGAAACCATATCAGTAGCCAAATTTTTTTTTATAAAACAGTGTTTTTCATTGATGTTATTATTTTTGGTATCTCCAATAGTTATAGCTGAGTTCTGGTGTGTAATGCTGTGTTTCTGAAATAATTTGTATTTTCTATTTTGTTTTCAGATTTCTGGCAACTGGCGAAACTCTGTCATCGCTCCATTTTCAATATCGCCTGGGAATCTCCACACTATCCGGCATAATAAAGTATACTTGTTGTGCTCTGTGGGATAGTTTGGTTGGAGAATTTCTTCCAGAGCCAACAACAGAGCGGTGGCTTGAAATAGCGGACCAGTTTTTATGCATCTGCCAGTTCCCCAATTGCCTGGGCGCTGTTGATGGCAAACACATCAGCATTCAAAAGCCTTCAGGAACCGGATCAGAATTCTTCAACTATAAAAAATATTTTTCGGTTGTCCTGATGGCTATTGCAGATGCGGAGTACAAGTTTATTGCGGTGGACATTGGGTCTTATGGACGGTCTAATGACTCCCAAGTGTTTAAACTTTCTGCTATGGGGCGGAAACTGTACGGAAACACTTTTCAGTTTCCCCCCCTAGGCCACTGCCTCAAACCTCAGGCCCACCGATGCCATTCATTTGTGTAGGTGATGAGGCATTCCAGCTGTCCGAACACCTATTAAGCCGTACGCCAGCAGAGGATTAACACATACAAAGCGAATATTTAACTACCGCCTCACAAGAGCCAGACGGATGGTGGAGTGTGCCTTCGGCATTATGACAGCAAAATGGCGTGTCCTTTTGACTTCAATTAACTTGAAGACCGAGACTGTTGATGATGTTGTTAAAGCGTGCGTGGTCCTACATAATTTTGTCCTAACCAAGGAAACGATTTCTATGGAGGACCACAATCAAGAAACAACTTTGCATGACTACAGCAACATTACCATTTGCAGTACAGTCGCGGTTTCAAGAATGAGGGACCAGTTTGCCTAATACTTTGTGTCACCAGAAGGTAGTGTTGACTGGCAGGATGACAGAGTGTGATAAATGTATTTTTTCTTTTAAAAATTTCTTTACCCACAATAAACCTTTAAAAGTTTACTTGTCTACCTTCTTGTGTGTTTTCTACTGTCTGTAACCTTTTTGCCATAGTTGTGTTGTGTAGCCCTGGTGTGAAGGCACACGCAGTACCCTGGAGAATGTGCGGAGAGGTAACAGTTTAATGCTCAATAAACATTCACTCCATCACACACTTAGACACACCCATAGGTTATATAGGCTAGTGAGATGCAGCCAGCCAGTCAGTCAGTTTCAGGGAGTCTAGCCTGGACGTGGAGGGAGGAAGAGGTCCAGTGAGTCTAGTCAGTTTCCTGTCCTCGGACAGAGCAGACAGTGTGAAGTCTGTTCAGGAAGAGAGAGAGTGAGCATTAGGACCTTCAGTCTCCTGTCCCAAGGACAGTGGAGTTCAGAGACGTGCTCCTGAACTAGAAGATTACTGAGCACCTGTTAGCAAGCTCTGGAAAGAAGCAAGAAGGGACTAATCTGCATAGCCTTTGGAAGTGTGGAGTGCTTATGCTACAAGCGCGGACAGGGCGAAAGGCATAGTGGAAGGAATTTAGAAGTGCCTTAGGATTGGATTATCCTGCACATTGTCACCGGTCACTGGGGACCGAAGCGTCACTATAGCTCCAGGCATAGTGATAGAAAAACCAGAGGCTTACTGGACCTTAGGTAGCAGAAAGCAGCCCTTGGAGTGTCGGTACGTAACTGGGGTCAGGGAGAGTGGGAACTTGGAGTCACTGCAGGACAACATTAGGAACCCAGCTCTCTCAAAGGAAGACTCCGACCACAAAACTGACCGGGCAGTACAGCTTGGAGAAGCTGGAGATTCTGGAGTGAACTACGCTTTATGCTGGTTGAACTCATAATTTTGAAAGTCAAGGAGGCCCATAACCTGTTCAGCTGTTGCCTCAAAGCACATCCTCCACCCGACCAGCCTCCCTGGGACCTGCCTTATCATCTGACAAGTAAAAGGTATGGAAAGACGCTGGATGGTGTGAGACTGAGTTATTTGATTGCATCCCTGCACAACCCCACCATAACTATCGACCTGAGGGAAGAGTCCCACCTGTAGGGGACCCGACATCTAGCTGCCTCACCATCCCCTCAGAGATCTACAGCAGCGCTGGTCTTAGTGATCAGAGAACTACAGGTGGCGTCACGAACTGTATATATACCTATCCCCTGTAAATATACCCCCCAACATACGCCTGACCGCCAGGGCCACAGACCGAGCCAGCGCTACCTGTGACAACCCCATAGACTTCCATGGGCTCGGCTCTGAGTACCCCATTGCTCTGGTAAACCACAATTGTGGTGCGGGTCAAGACAAACTTGGCGTCACGAACAGGATGCGAAACTCGCAAAATTGCGAGCCCTGTGTGCCTGTGGAGGTGTTTTTGTGAAAAAGGACTGTTTGCTATTTTTGGCGCTAAAATCCACCATTTTGCCGCCAAATTCGCGCCCTCAGGCGCTGGAGAAGAAGGTGGGCGTGGATTCGTGGGCGTGTGCCCCCCTGTGGCTCGAAGAGAATGCCTGCCCTCTCAAAGTGCTATTACAACATGTGATCCTGCCCTACAGCAAAGGAGGTCCGCCTCCTCTTCACCTTCCCTGCGAAGAGGAGGAGACGCAAACCCCGCCTCCACGGAAGAGACCGGACGGCTCTGGTAGAAGAAGAAAGACGGTTCTGGAACATCATGGAAGCAGGACGTGTGCAGCCGAGCAGGGAAGCGGTGGAAGGCAGGCCCCGTTCCCCAGCCAAGCTGCCACTAGAACCGGAACCATCCGTGGTCCTGCACCTGCAGCAAGCATTGCTGGAGATTAAAGAGGAAAATGCCAGATTGAAGAAGATGGTTTTGCAACAACCTGGCAAGGAGGAGATCGAGAGACGCCGGCGTACCCAGATGCAGTGGCGGCTGTGGGACGCGGTGTTCTCTCCCCTCGACGACCCCCCACGATTTGAGTTACCGAAACTTCTGCTGCCCAAGGCTAAGGAGCAGCCGGAGGCTACCCCCAAAAGGACCGACCCTGAACCTACCGAGGAAGCGGTGGAAGCGAAGGAGGTTGAGGAGGTACCGCCAGTTCCGGAACGCCCGCCCGGCCAGGAGGCCGCAGCAGATGATCGATCCCCGGCAGGGACACCGGAGGGGTCCTGTCCATCATTACCAGACGTCGACTGGGATGAGATGGCGCGCCTGGATGACGTCGCCTACACCGCCTAGTGGGAACGTGAGTGGCAGCGTTGCGAAGAGGAACAGCGACGCCGGCAGGAGGAAGAGCGGGAAGCGCAGCGGAACCGGCAGCGGCAGTACGAGCAGCTGATCGCGGACAAGGAAAGTGTCCGCCGAGAAAAAGGTACTCTAAGGGAACCGCGGCGGCAGGGGTGTGTGACAGAGTTCCAGCTCCGGAAGGGCTGGGGCTTCATCAGAGAAACGGGCCTCTACCCAGGGGTCTTTGTCAGTCGCAGGGACGTAGAATCCCACCTGCCCATCGGCCATCCCGGGAGGGACCTAATCAATGGGGACATAGTCAACTACACACGGCACTGGGGTATGAAGGGATGGTATGCCCTTAATGTCACAATCGTCCGTGACCCCGTCCCTGACGCAGGTAACGTCACCATTGCCAGCGCATCCCAGTCACAATCTACCGCTGCATCAGGCTGTGCCCCGGCATCGCCCCAGGAGAGTATATCACAGTTGGAAGTGCCCCCTGCGTACTCTTCACTACCTTGTCCTACTACATCGCAACCTGCGACCCATTCCACATCGCAATCAGCAGTCTACACAACGTCGCGCACGGCGACTATTTCTGCATCGCGAGAGAAAGTGGCTATTACAGTGACGCAGACAGCGTCTCACAAAGCGGAAGCGCCCGGCGCGCCCTAGTGGTTCGCACGAGGACTGTAGCGACCCAAACTCTGATAGCAGGTCACGACTTGTTGGTCATGGGATCTAAGGATCATCGTATTGTTCCAGCCCCCGGGATGGAAAGTATAATGGAAGCCTGCAAGAAAATGTGAAGAACGGTAGGACCCAGACAGGGTTTACCGCAACAAAGAAAATGTAGAAAGTTTTGATAAAAGGAATATTTGCTGTTTTGCACTTTATGGTTATGCATAATGTTTACATAGTTTTACTATAATGAGTAGAATACCCGGCTGGGTACAAGATGAAAATTTGAAAAAGTTAAAGAATTTTGAGTAAATAGAATTTGATATAATGTGTCTTATAATGGACTGCGTGGCTGAGGACTGAGCCAGCCCAAAAACTGTATCCTGTAAATAGTTGCACTAAGGTGCATTATATTGGTTTTACATGAAACCACCTCAGCTACCTCTGAATATAAAACCCGTGTGGTGTGGCACTGAGCGAGGTCTGCATTCAGATGTCCTGCAGCCCACCCAGGACCCACGTTGAAGGTTTGGTGCGGGTCCTTCACAAGAATACTGTGTATATATTGAATGCCTTGATGCTTTAATACTTTTTGTATTTTTCTATATGTTTTAATGCAACGTTCAAGAAATCCTTACCTCCCGGATGGGAAGAGTTAATGTTAATGTTTAATGCAAAAACAAAATGTCTTCTTGTATTTCACAGCCCGGGAGTGCTGTATTTTACCATGGGGGAATGTGTAGCCCTGGTGTGAAGGCACACGCAGTACCCTGGAGAATGTGCGGAGAGGTAACAGTTTAATGCTCAATAAACATTCACTCCATCACACACTTAGACACACCCATAGGTTATATAGGCTAGTGAGATGCAGCCAGCCAGTCAGTCAGTTTCAGGGAGTCTAGCCTGGACGTGGAGGGAGGAAGAGGTCCAGTGAGTCTAGTCAGTTTCCTGTCCTCGGACAGAGCAGACAGTGTGAAGTCTGTTCAGGAAGAGAGAGGAGTGAGCATTAGGACCTTCAGTCTCCTGTCCCAAGGACAGTGGAGTTCAGAGACGTGCTCCTGAACTAGAAGATTACTGAGCACCTGTTAGCAAGCTCTGGAAAGAAGCAAGAAGGGACTAATCTGCATAGCCTTTGGAAGTGTGGAGTGCTTATGCTACAAGCGCGGACAGGGCGAAAGGCATAGTGGAAGGAATTTAGAAGTGCCTTAGGATTGGATTATCCTGCACATTGTCACCGGTCACTGGGGACCGAAGCGTCACTATAGCTCCAGGCATAGTGATAGAAAAACAAGAGGCTTACTGGACCTTAGGTAGCAGAAAGCAGCCCTTGGAGTGTCGGTACGTAACTGGGGTCAGGGAGAGTGGGAACTTGGAGTCACTGCAGGACAACATTAGGAACCCAGCTCTCTCAAAGGAAGACTCCGACCACAAAACTGACCGGGCAGTACAGCTTGGAGAAGCTGGAGATTCTGGAGTGAACTACGCTTTATGCTGGTTGAACTCATAATTTTGAAAGTCAAGGAGGCCCATAACCTGTTCAGCTGTTGCCTCAAAGCACATCCTCCACCCGACCAGCCTCCCTGGGACCTGCCTTATCATCTGACAAGTAAAAGGTATGGAAAGACGCTGGATGGTGTGAGACTGAGTTATTTGATTGCATCCCTGCACAACCCCACCATAACTATCGACCTGAGGGAAGAGTCCCACCTGTAGGGGACCCGACATCTAGCTGCCTCACCATCCCCTCAGAGATCTACAGCAGCGCTGGTCTTAGTGATCAGAGAACTACAGGTGGCGTCACGAACTGTATATATACCTATCCCCTGTAAATATACCCCCCAACATACGCCTGACCGCCAGGGCCACAGACCGAGCCAGCGCTACCTGTGACAACCCCATAGACTTCCATGGGCTCGGCTCTGAGTACCCCATTGCTCTGGTAAACCACAATTGTGGTGCGGGTCAAGACAGTGTCCCTGGCTGTTTGTTTTAACAAAAGTATTTCACTTTTTGTCCAAAAAAGTGTACATTGTAGGGCAGGGTTCCCCAACTCCAGTCCTCAAGACCCACCAACAGGTCATGTTTTCAGGATTTCCTTTGTATTGCTCAGGTGATAATTGCCTCACCTGTGCAATACAAAAGAAATTCTGAAAACCTGATCTGTTGGTGGGCCTTGAGGACTGGAGTTGGGGAACCCTGATGTAGGGGATAACCTAACAAAGTACACAATTTTTGGAAAAAGGTAATATACTTTGCATACTACACAACCCAGAGACACAACTTTGGCAAAAAGGTTAAATTTATGAACCTTTTAGCCAAAGTTTGGTGTTTTTTACTAATGTTGTTTGTGTACCCACATGTTTACCTGGTTTAATACATTTGTTACTTAACATCCTATAAAGAAATGAGAGACAACATTTGTAAACCACTTTAACTTTTATTAAAAAAATTATTTTTTAATATAATTTTTTGAAAATTTGGCCTTTTTGCCAACTGTTTGCAATTTCAATAAACTTTATTTTTTTTATTAAAGTAGAATTTATTTTTAACGGTATAAAAAAAACACTTATTTACAGGTCTGTGTAGTGTGGGGTGGAAATACTGCTGGAGGGGCTGCGGGACACTTCGACCGTGGGAGTGTGGAGGGACGACCGGGATGGTGGTGTGGAAGGAACAGGAAGAGGTGAAGGGGTGGAAAGACTAAAAGAATGGGAAGACAAGGCAGAACAGGTGGGTGGTGGTGGAGTGGAGGGTTGGGCAGGAGGAGCAGGTGACATGGTAGGGAATTGGAAGGGGGAAGAATATCTGTAAGAACTAGGAGTGTGGTACGGGGTAGGTGGCTGGTAGTGGGGAGTTGCTGGTACTGGGGAGGTGACTGCAGTTGGGGAGGTGGGTGGTACTGGGGAGGTGGTTGGAATTGGGGAGGTTGATGGACCTGGGGAGGTGGCTGGTATTGAATAGGAGGGGGAGGAGGGACGGCAGGTGGAGGGGGGGGAAGATGTATGGCGGCTGTAGGGGGGGGAGGTGGAGGAACGACTGGGGTGGATGGAGGAGGATGGGAGAGAACCTGCACTAGAGCAGCGTGGTACGTGTGCATCACATACATCTGCTGGTCAGCAGATAGCGGATCTATGCGCTCCGCAACCGACCTAAAAAAACTGTGGTTCGGTGATGCTCTTGCTTCTGACTGCACAGTTTGCAGAAGTGTCTTTACCTCACCAACTAGGGAGGTTATCTGAAGAATGCCTGCGGCAGCTTGTTCAGATAATACCTTAAGACAGTTGTGGAAAGATGCATTCATATGCAAGAACTCGGGCGCATAGTTCTTTTCCTGACCCCTCTGACGCTGCCGCCCAGTACCCGCAGCTGTACTAGAGGTGGCAGGGTCAGAAGGGTGGGGTAAAGGGAATGCTATATCCTGACCAGCAGATTCATGTAATGCAGGCGGCCACGATGCTCCAGCGCTGGTAGAGGGGACTGCGGGATCAAATGTGAGGGAAGGTGCAGATGTAGAGGGTCGGTCAAAGTGTCCCTCGGTGTCGGTCTCCTGAGGGATCGCTCTAGAAGGCGCCAACTCTGCGGGCGCCCGAGTGCTGGTCACCGTGCTGTGGAAGAAAGAAAAAACATACAATGAATATACAGATGTGGAATGGCCCTGGCTGCAAAAAAACATTGGATAGATGTTAACATTTGATGGTAATATTTACCTTCTGGTGACCATTGTTTCACGCAGGAACGCCAGGGCTCGTGTGTACTTGTACTTGCTCTGGCGTCCTGAAGAACCACTCGGGGCCCGCATCTCCTTGTTGAATTCCTTCTTAAAGCGATCCCTCACAGACCGCCACCGCTTCACAATTCTCTCCCCTGAAACGAGAAAGCACACATTGGTTAGTATACAACATCAGTGTTTCCCAAATTTCATTCCTCTTGTCCCCCAGAGGTCATGTTTTCAGTATTTCCATAGTGTTTCACAAAAGGAAATCATGAAAACATGAAGCGTGGGTGACATGAGGACTGAAGTTTTGGAAACACAGCTTTACAGTCAGCAACATGAACTATACTTACGGTGTTTAGTCTGGGACCTAACATCGAGGTCCTCCCAGCGGTCCACCATTGCCGCTGCCACTTCCTCCCAGAGCCGTCGGGTCACAATTTGATCCGAATGCCGGCGGTCCCCCATGTTCCACAGCGGCTCACTTTCTCGGACCAGATCAATCATTAATTCCACGTCCAGGCCCTCCTCCGTGTCCGAGTCGGGAGCATGCTGTGAAGCCTGTGAAATTAAAATAGAAAAAAAAAACATTACCATACACATTAAGTGAAAATGAAAAAATTATCCATGTTAAACTGGAAAAATTTCCGCAAAAAAATTTAGAGATAACACATGTTTTGTAAAAATTTAAAATTATATGAAATGGTACCAAAAATGGTAAATAGTTCAAAAATTTTCAAAAAGAAAAATGACATTTTAAAAAAGCAACCGAAACAATTAAAAAATGGACGTTTAAAAAATAAAAAGATGAATTCCAAAAAAAAAAAAAAAAAACTTACACGTTGAGAACCGCCGACAGTCTCACGACGACGACTCTGGGAGGCGCTGGGAGGAACCCTCTGTTGGCTCCCAGATCCGAGAGACTAAAATGAAAATAAAAATTAGGATATTGGCATGTGTTGGCCGCTGTGTCAAGTATGTACTAAATGGTTTTCTATGTGTTGTGTGTAGTGTGATATTGTGTTTCTGCGATTGATGCAGGATACTTACGAATTGTGAGCCCACTCCGGGTATCTCTCCACCCCGTCCTTCTTCCTCTGGGAGCTCCTCGTCATCTTGCGATTCCTGTTATTAAAAAAAGACAATCAATACATATATCCCACAGATGGATTGTGGAGAGAAAAAAAAAAAAAGATATTTTTATCGCCAATTGCTGACGATGGGTAGGAAGGCTCCCAGAAGAAGATGTGTCACGATCAGCTGGCTCAAGTGGCTGGGAGGGAGGAGATGGAGGAGATGCTGCTGCTGCTTCTTCTTCGGCCATAGCCGCCATTGCGGCAACTGCAGCAGCTGTTTGACGGTCTCTGCTGTGGAAGAAAGACACAAAAAGGGCCAGTGAATATATTTCTATATTCCTTGTCCCTGGCTGAAAGAGAAAAACAAACATGTAATTTTTTCGGGAAATGGGGGGATGTCATATTTACTTTCTGCTGGCTGTCCTCTGTGCCCGCCTCTCCTCCTCTCGTCTTTCTGCTGCTGCCGCCTCCGCCTGTCTTTGCCGTCTTCTGCTGTTGAGTAAAAAGGGACTGTGAATATACTATTCCTTGTCCATGGCTGAAAGAAAAACAAACATGTAATTTAGAGCAAAATGGGGGATGTCATAGTTACTTTCTGCTGGCTATCCTCCGAGCTTGGAGCTCCTCTCCTCCCCTCTGTTCAACTTGTGCTTCAGCCGCCGCCGCCGCCTCTCGTTGACGTCTTCTGCTGTTGAGTAAGGACACAAAAAGGGACAGTGAATAAATGATTATTCCTTGTCCCTGGCTGAAAGAGAAAAACAAACATGTAATTTTTAGGGAAATGGGGGATGTCATATTTACTTTCTGCTGGCTTCCCTCCTAGCATCCAGGATGTCCTGCGGCCGTTCTGCTGCAGCTTCAATTCTTCTGCTGTGGAATAAACAGACAAAAAGGAACTGTGTTTATATGTATTGATTGTCCCTGTTTTAAAATATAAGATTCAAACATGGACAGGATTGAGCTTTATGTTTTACGGAACACAACATCCCGTCATTAATTGCAGCCATAAACAGTACCAAGGGGAACCACCCTATCACTGCAAAAAAAACCACACACGATACAGTACCGGGGGAACCACTCGATCCCAAAAAACAAAAAATAGAAAAAAAAAAATTTAAATAAACATTATGATAGAAAAACATGCACATTTCAGATAGTAGCAGGAGAAGCAACCACATCACAGGCCAAAAAAAAAAAAAAAAAATAAAACACTAGATCAACATTATGATACAAAAAACCTGCACATTTCAGATAGTAGCATGAGGAGCAACACCATCACAGGCCAAAAAAAAAATTAAAAAATAAAACACTAGATAAACATTATGATACAAAAAACATGCACATTTCAGATAGTAGCATGAGGAGCAACACCATCACAGGCCAAAAAAAAAATAGAAAAAAAAAAAATTAAAATAAACATTATGATATAAAAACCTGCACATTTCAGATAGTAGCATGAGGAGCAACACCATCACAGGCCAAAAAAAATATTTAAAAAATAAAACACTAGATCAACATTATGATACAAAAAACATGCACATTTCATATTGTCGCAGGAAGACAAACCACATCACAGCAAAAAAAGGTTTTAAAAAAAAAAAAATAGATCAACATTATGATAGAAAAACATGCACATTTCAGATAGTAGCATGAGGAGCAACACCATCACAGGCCAAAAAAAAAAATTAAAAAATAAAACACTAGATCAACATTATGATACAAAAAACATGCACATTTCATATTGTCGCAGGAGGACAAACCCCATCACAGGCAAAAAAACAGTACCAGTAGATCCACATTATCAATGAAACACATTCACTACAGTGGCAGGGGATACACAATATAACTTCCAAAACATGCGTATTTGAAACACTACCAGGGGGACCCACCCCATCAGCGGAAATTACATTTCATACAGTACCAGGGGAACCAACCCCATCACAGAAAAAACATGAATTTGAAAATGTACCAGGGTGCAAAAAAAATGCAGTAGCTCAGGCAGCATTGGTGACATATGCGTTGTAAAATTTGGGGTGGGGGGTGTCATATTTACCGTCTGTTGTCCTGGCGCTCCATGGTACTGGCTGCGGATCCTGGTGCTGCTGGCTGCGGAACTGGTGCTGCTGGCTGCGGAACTGGTGCTGCTGCCTGCAGATCCTGGTGCTGCTGCCTGCGGAACTGGTGCTGCGGACCTGGTGCTGCTGGCTGCGGAAATGGTGCTGGTGCTCCTCTCTTGATTTCTTGATGTCTTGCTCTCTTGATGTCTTGTGCATGGTATGTCTGATGTCCCACTGCATGCTTTTTTATATGTTTGCTGTGGGCTGGTATCTCAATTAAAAAATTGGATCCGGCCACCGGATCCGGCTCTTGCCGGATCCGCCGCATTGCGGCGTTCATAGACTTTCATTGTAACAAAGCTTCCGTTTTTTTCGCCGCAGACAAAAAACGTGACATGCAACATTTTTGCCAGAAGCCGGACGGCGACCAGACACCGGATCCGGCAAAAACCGGACGCGCCGAAGGGACATGCGGCGCCATCCGGCACTAATGTTAGTCTATGGAAAAAAAAACGCATCCGGTATTACATTTCGCCGGATGCGGTTGGACAAAAAAATGCCGAGGGTGCTGTCAGGCGCAAAACGGCTGTGTGAAAGAGGCCTTAGGGTCCAGCTTCTTAAACCTTTAGCAAAGGCACTCAGTTCAGGGGATCTGCACACCTCCATACACATCGCATGTGTGAGACGAACAGCTCTCAATTTACCATGTGATCCACGCCCACGGGTGGAGACAAGGTGAGCAGCCGTTCAGCTGCTCATAATCAACCTGTCATGGCTGAGTAACTCCTTTTAGTCCTATATGCACTAAAGCATTACTCCAGGTTTATCTCTCATCCACTGTCTGTCTAACAGTGTCACGGGTGTGTCGCCACCAAGATCGTCACAATTACACAGCCTGACTTCTCGCAGCTGAGTTTTTGGTGCTTTGTATTTTTCGGCAGTGAGGGAGTTAATTCTTTCTCTCTGTGCTAGATGAGGCCCAGCCTCGCCCAGCTGCAGTCAATGCTGCAGAAGTGGGACTCCTTCAAATACCTGCCAGTCTGTTAGGGAAGTTGTCGGTGAAAGCATTCCTTGCAGACAAACAGCGGCTTGTGGTATTTTGGAGTTTGGAGTGAAGTGTACTTTGTGTGGTTTTTTCCCTTCCTCGCTTTATTATTTATCTCCTTACCCGTGGGTGTTCCCTCTGTTGTTGTGGTGCGAGTTTTTGTATGCAAGGTGGTATTTTGGTTTTCCCCTTGTACTGTCTCGTTCGTCTAGTACTGTGTGTTGGTTTATATTATCCTGTCCCCTGTTGTTGTGATCGGGGTCCTTCTCAGGACTAGATTACTGAGGTTCAGGGATCCTCAGGAGATAGGGGTTACGCTGGCAGCCTGGACCTCTGTACCTTTAACATTACCTCCAGGTAGAGGGATTAGTTAGGGCCCCAGCATAGGGTCAGCTTAGGCCCCTGACCTCCTGTACGCAGAGACTGCGTGACATTTTCACCGACCGACAAAAGATTCTCTCCAGCTACCATGGATCCAGTAGCCAGTCTTGCTCGGCAGTTGCAGAGTTTGTCCATGGAGCTGGCAGACGTTAAGTCCAAGGTTTTGTATCCCCCGGAGCAAGCCGGACCAGAACCTAAAGTAGCTCTCCCTGACAGGTTCACTGGGGGGCGGGACAATTTTTTTGTTTTCCGGGAGGCATGTAAATTGTACTTTCGGCTGCGGCCTCGGTCATCGGGGAGTGAAGAACAAAGGGTGGGAATTATCATCTCGCTCCTACAAGGGGACCCACAATCATGGGCGTTCTCTCTTCCCCCGGGCTCCCCGGCTCTCCAGTCAGTGGATAGGTTTTTTGTTGCTCTGGGTCTCGTATATGATGACCCGGATCGGATCTCCCTTGCTGAATCTAAGTTACGTAGGATCCAGCAGGGAGATCGTCCGGCGGAGGAATTCTGTTCGGAGTTCCGTAGGTGGGCCACGGACACCCAGTGGAATGACCTGGCTCTTAGGAGCCAGTTTTGTCAAGGTTTATCTGACAAATTAAAGGATGTGTTGGCACTTTATGACCCTCCCGCGTCACTGGAAGCCGCTATGGCCCTTACTATTCGCATTGACAGACGGCTTTCGGGAGAGGTGCGGGGTAACTCCGCCCCCTGTGATGACTCCACCTTCTTCAAGGGTCCCTTATATGGAGGTTCCCCTGGTCAGTCCAGAGGAGCCTATGCAATTAGGAGGGACATCATTTCGGGGGAAGGGACCGGCGGTGCGCCACAAGACAGGAAGGTGTTTCTTCTGTGGGGAAAGGGACATTTTATTGGGGGGTGTCCATCCCGTCCTTTGCAGAATAAAGGGTCGTCGGAAAACTATTGATCCCAGGTTGTGTGGTGGACGGCAATCTGGGAGTAGGTATTTCGTCCCTAGGTTCGTCTCAGTTTCTCGTACCGGCGGAGGTGGTGGTGGGTACAAGAACTGAGAGGATATCTGTTCTTCTGGATAGTGGGGCCGGGGCTAATCTGGTGGACGCTCGGTTTGCCCGGGTTCAAGGTATGCGATTGAGTGTGTTGGCTAAACCCATCCCCATATTCTCGATCGACGCCAGGCCTCTCGGTCAGGGAAGTTTTTTGCAAGCTGTGCATAACATAAAACTTCAAGTGGGAGCGATACATAAAGAACTGTTGTCTTGTTACGTGTTGGAGGGTCTTCCCACTCCTATAGTGTTGGGCCTTCCTTGGTTAACTAAGCATAACCCTGTAATTAATTGGCAATCCAGAGAGATAAGCCAATGGAGTGAATTCTGTAATAAAAGCTGCATGAATACGGTCATCGGTGCGGTCACTCCTAGGGTCTTACCTCCATTTCTGGCGGACTTTGAGGATGTATTCTCGGAGAAAGGGTGTCAGGAACTACCTCCTCATCGCGTGTATGACTGTTCTGTAAAACTGCTCCCTGAGGCCAAGTTACCTAAATCTAGGTTGTATAACCTATCTGGTCCAGAGAGGCAGGCCATGAAGGATTATATTTCTGAAAGTCTGGCTAAGGGGCATATTAGACCTTCATCGTCCCCGGTGGCCGCGGGGTTCTTCTTTGTGAAGAAGAAAGATGGAGGCCTACGCCCTTGCCTGGATTTCCGTGAACTTAATCGGATTACGGTCCGAGATCCGTATCCGCTCCCACTTATTCCCGATCTCTTCAATCAGATCGTGGGCGCCAAATGGTTCTCTAAGTTGGATCTCAGGGGGGCGTACAATCTGATTAGGATGAAGGAGGGGGATGAGTGGAAGACGGCGTTAAACACTCCGGAGGGGCATTATGAGAACCTTGTCATGCCATTCGGTCTGACTAATGCCCCGGCGGTGTTCCAACACTTTGTAAATGACATTTTTCGCCGCCTGGTGGGACAGTTTGTTGTCATATATCTGGATGATATCTTAATTTACTCGCCGGATCTTGTGTCTCATCAGGAGCATGTTAGGCAGGTGTTACAGATCTTGCGGGATAATAAACTGTACGCCAAATGGGAAAAGTGTGTGTTCGCCGTACAGGAACTCCAGTTTTTAGGTTTCCTGGTGTCAGCATCCGGTTTTCGTATGGACCCTGGGAAAGTGCGGGCTGTTCTTGAGTGGGATCTGCCAGAGAATCTTAAGGCACTACAACGTTTCCTGGGGTTTGCTAATTATTACCGGAAATTTATTCGTAATTTCTCGTCCATGGTTAAACCTCTCACAGACATGACAAAAAAAGGGACGGATTTTTCTAGGTGGTCTGACAAGGCTTGTCAAGCATTCTCCTCCTTGAAAAAATGTTTTGCCTCGGCACCCATACTCATTCAACCTGATGCGTCACAGCCGTTCATTGTAGAGGTAGACGCTTCCGAGGTAGGGGTGGGAGCAGTATTGTCACAGGGTTCGTCCCCTGGTAAGTGGCATCCGTGCTCCTTTTTCTCTAAAAAAAATTGTCGTCCGCTGAGAGGAATTACGATGTCGGCAATAGGGAACTCTTGGCCATTAAGTTAGCTTTTGAGGAGTGGCGCCATTTTTGGAGGGGGCAGTCCATCCAGTCACCGTCATCACCGATCACAAGCATCTGCTATATCTGGAGTCCGCAAAACGTCTCAATCCCAGACAAGCTAGGTGGTCGTTGTTTTTTTTCCAGGTTTAATTTTGTCGTCACATATCGTCCTGGGTCAAAAAATGTAAAGGCGGATGCCTTATCTCGTAGTTTCCCTGGGGCCAGGAATACGGATGACCCGGTTCCTATCCTTCAGGAGGGGGTGGTGGTGTCGGCAGTATGCTCTGAGCTTGAGGAGGAGGTATTGGAGGCTCGGGGACGCCCCTGTTGGACCTCCAGGGAGACTGTTTGTTCTAGATCAGTTGCGACAAAAGGTGATCGAGGCATACCATAACCCAGCTTTGGCAGGACACCCAGGGAGTAAAGCAACTGTGGATCTCCTCTCGCGTCGGTTTTGGTGGCCTAACTTACATAGGGAGGTGGTAACTTTTGTCGCGTCCTGTGGGGTTTGTGCGCGCTCTAAGACCCCACATACCCGTCCGTCTGGGGCCCTCTTACCTTTGAAGATCCCGGAGCGTCCTTGGACTCATCTGTCCATGGACTTTATTACGGACCTCCCGCCATCTTCGGGTCATACTCGTTGTAGTGGACAGGTTCAGCAAGATGGCACATTTTATCGCTCTTCCTGCTCTTCCTAATGCTAAGACTCTTGCGCAGGTGTTCATTGGGGAGATTGTGATGCTTCACGGGGTACCCTCCGATGTGGTGTCTGATCGGGGGTCTCAGTTTGTGTCCAAATTCTGGAAGGCATTTTGTACACGGCGGGGGATGCATTTGTCGTTTTCATCGGCTTTTCATCCTCAGACTAATGGTCAGACGGAACGTCTGAACCAGAGCTTGGAGACATATCTCCGGTGTTTTGTGTCAGAGAACCAGGAGGACTGGGCTTCTTTCTTGCCTCTGGCAGAGTTTGCTCTTAATAATAGGCGGAGCGAGTCCACTGGTAAGTCCCCATTTTTTGGGGCATATGGTTTTCACCCCCAGTTTTGTACTTTCAGTAGGGGGGCTCTTCGGGGGTTCCTGAGGAAGAACGATTTTCGTCATCACTCGCTTCAGTGTGGAGAGGGGTGCTGAATAATCTGAATACTATGGGGAACCGATACAAACGTATGGCTGATAGGAGGAGAGTGTCTGGTCCGGACCTAAGTGTGAACGATCGGGTATGGTTGTCTACCAGGAATATAAAACTTAAGGTTCCCTCTTGGAAACTGGGTCCCAGGTTCATTGGGCCGTGCAGGATCAGTTCTATAATTAATCCGGTGGCATTTCGTCTTGACCTCCCCCCTACGTTTAAAATTCACAACGTGTTCCACAGATCGTTGCTTAAGAGGTATGTGGCGCCGGTGATACCGTCACCTTTACCTCCTCCTCCAGTGGTGGTCAATGGTAACTTGGAGTTTCAGGTATCAAAAGTCATCGATTCACGCTTTAATCGCCGGTCCCTTCAGTACCTGGTTCATTGGAAGGGGTATGGTCCTGAGGAGAGGATGTGGGTTCCTGCGTCGGATATTAACGCAGACCGATTAATTCGGGCCTTCCACACGACTCACCCGGAGAAACCTGGCCCTGAGGGTCCGGAGGTCCTTCGTAGAAGGGGGGGTACTGTCACGGGTGTGTCGCCACGAAGATCGTCACAATTACACAGCCTGACTTCTCGCAGCTGAGTTTTTGGTGCTTTGTATTTTTCGGCAGTGAGGGAGTTAATTCTTTCTCTCTGTGCTAGATGAGGCCCAGCCTCGCCCAGCTGCAGTCAATGCTGCAGAAGTGGGACTCCTTCAAATACCTGCCAGTCTGTTAGGGAAGTTGTCGGTGAAAGCATTCCTTGCAGACAAACAGAGCGGCTTGTGGTATTTTGGAGTTTGGAGTGAAGTGTACTTTGTGTGGTTTTTTCCCTTCCTCGCTTTATTATTTATCTCCTTACCCGTGGGTGTTCCCTCTGTTTGTTGTGGTGCGAGTTTTTGTATGCAAGGTGGTATTTTGGTTTTCCCCTTGTACTGTCTCGTTCGTCTAGTACTGTGTGTTGGTTTATATTATCCTGTCCCCTGTTGTTGTGATCGGGGTCCTTCTCAGGACTAGATTACTGAGGTTCAGGGATCCTCAGGAGATAGGGGTTACGCTGGCGGCCTGGACTTCTGTACCTTTAACAGTACCTCCAGGTAGAGGGATTAGTTAGGGCCCCAGCTTAGGGTCAGCTTAGGCCCCTGACCTCCTGTACGCAGAGACTGCGTGACAAACAGCCACCTTGCGCAGGCTATGTATGGATGTATGGGATTCTGTTCTTAGTGCTCCCTTCTATGGGAGCTTCTATGTCAGTCTCTTGCTGTAATGGGCACCATCTATGGTTTGGACTTCGTGCATATAGTATGATGCTTGCACACAATGTTATGGGAGCCTCTGTGGCTTTCATGCTGTTACAGAGCTGACATACTGTGTATGGCTGACATATGGGGACGACTGTGGCTGGTCATATGGAGCCTATTTTTAGACATATACTCAAGAGACATGACAAATTTGTCATGTAAAATGATTAAAAATGTTTTCCAGCCTTAGGGAGCAAGTCTACAGTCACTTTATGTGACTGCAGACTTGTGAATCCTGACATCACAAACACTGTACACTGTCAGAATTCTCCAATGCCAACACTGCGAACAGTGGGCGCGTGACCGCAAATATGCGATTTGCATACATGTGGTCACAGTCGACTAGATGTATTGAGCAAAGCCTTACATGTCTGAACGTGGCCCAAAGTATGTAAATCGAATACTTCTGGTCACATGACCACCTGTTCCTAGCACCGACATCGGAGAATCCTCACAGTGCGCAGTGCACTCGATGTGAGTAATCACAAGTATGCAGTCGTATAGAGTGGCTGTAAACTTGTACCCTAAGGTTGGGTCACCCCTTTATATTCCCTTGATGACTCATGTAGGTCTTTTGTAATCCAGGACATCAATGTTATGATAAATTCTAATAGTTTCTGGTGAGATTTCTCTACAGCCCTGCTGGCTCATCATGAGAATCTCTATTATTTTACCCCAGGAGCCGCTGGCTTTCAGTCATGGGGGTGTGCATGGTGCATGTCACAGTCACTACTTATAGCATAGCACTATACTATAAGCGGGGGCTGTAAGCACTCACCAGCAGTTTGATTCACAGCTCACTCTGCACAGATACACTGCATAGTCAGCTGTCAAAGTGCTGAGCATGACTAAAGTCATCGCTCACTGTATAGTGCTGCGCTCTGTAGCCTCTCAAACCCGTGCAAACCCCCATGGCTGAAAGCTGGATGCTCCCTGTAAGAAATAAGTTCTTTCTTTTAAGTTGATCTATCTTCAGATTTTACAATACAAACCATATACATTATTAATAGATCTTATATTTGATGTACTTATTCTAAAAATTCAATGCCAAATGGCTATTTAATTTGTCTTGAAAGTTTAAACTCAATCTCCACCCACCTAACCTGATTACACCACCTCAGTGTCCCTCCTCCCTGCTGAGTTCTAACACTTGTCAGTGTAAGCTGCAGCTGTCAGTCAGGCTGGGTGTGCAGAGACTGAATACACTCAGACTTCTGAGCTTTCTGACTCTTTAGATGCCAGGATTGTACGGCCAATCTGACATGAATTATCAAAGTAAGTACACCAGTCTCATCTGATCTAAGAGATTTACTTTGTATTGGGAAAACTGGTGAAAAAATCCTCTACAAGGGACATGACATGATACATTTATGAATGACTGGTCTAGAATGAGAAGCAGGTTGATGTTGTTTTGCTCCTGAAAACTGAACAATGCTGAGCGTTGCAAAAATGCAACCACTGTAACAGGATAAAGCACCTGAAGTAGCACTTCCTGCAGAGACAATGACTGAAATCAGAGCCTAAGTGGATCGTGCTTGTGGCAATGTACAGTATAATAGTTATTGGATGAGTTTGCTAAATGCCAGACAGAAACAAGTAAACATCAAGGAGGGATATTATTACAATGTACAACTGTATAAAGGGACAGTGCAGAGATCTGTACAATGATCTTTTTACACCTAGGCCTGCAACAGTGACATGGGGCATCCTCTACGTCTAGAGGAATGAAGGATTAGTCATAATTACCAATGTAGGTTCTTTACTGTAACAGCAGTGAGACTATGGACCTCTCTGCCACATCATGTTGTAATAGTTGATTCATTAATACAAGGAGGCCTGGATGTTTTTCTTGATAAATATATTAAATGATATAAGTACTGGATTCTGTGATGGGTCATTGATTCAGAGATGTCGATTTGTGCAGTCAATATGACATTTTTCCCCTGATATGTTTGCAGTGTGTAAAAAATAAAAACATACTGTCATTAAGTCGTTGTTACTGCAATATATCACAAATCAGACAATTCACAGTCACCTGACTCTGCAGGTCAGGTACCTCCAAATAGCCCTTGAATCTCTGAATTATTATTCACAGACTGAGACTGTCGCTCCCATTTTCGATTTGCTCCAGCATTGCAGTAATGCACTACAATTTTTCTATCCATTACTGGAATGATTTGTGCGCTCTGTCCTCCTACCCCTTACACTGTAAAAGCCTAAAATAGTCTTCCCTGGCCAGATCTCATCATTTATACTGGCTGGGTTTGAATTTACAGAGACTTGTGAATTTGAGGAAATCTGTCGTAAAGTCGATCCTCTGCGGATTGATCCACTCATCTTTAGGTATAGGTTGTACTTGATGGATTTTAATCTTCTTTCAAACTTAGAACTATGACACTATGTACATCACTGAGCTGATTGCTGCAACCAAATTACTGAAACCTTTATGGTACAGGTTGCAAAAATCCATAATCCGTGAGTTGGTTCAGGGAGACAATAGAGCTGAGGATTATTGCTCGAAGTTTAGACGCTGGGCAGTAGAGACCTCTTTGAATGACCTGCTCTTCAGAGTAAGTTCTACCAGGGACTAAGGACATGCTGACCTACAGTCTTTGTCTGCAGTCCCTGAAGGAGGCTTTGACACTTGTTCATTTACTCCTAACAGATAGAGGGACATTTAACCCCTTTCTGACATTGGACGTACTATCCCGTCCATGTGCCCTGGGCCTTATATGGACGGGATAGTACGTCATGGGCGATCAGCTGCGCTCCCAGGGGGAGCACGGCTGATCGCCGCTGGGTGTCAGCTGATTCTCACAGCTGACACCCGGCACTTTAAACCCCGTAACACTGCAATCAAACATGATCGCAGCGTTCCAGAGCAGGCAGAGGGGCTGTCAGCTCTGACAGCCCCTCCGCCTTTGCATCGGAGACCCGCGGGGTCCCGATCGCTCCCAAGGTAACCGGATGTCGTCATGACGACATCTGGGTTACCAGAGCTCAGAGACTTCCTGTCATGCGCAGTGCATGTCAGGAAGTCTCTGAGGTCAGTGTGCACAGAGTGCAGCGCTGACAGCTTATATAGCAAGCAGATTTGCATGCCATATAAGCGACCAGTCTGCACAAAATGAGTGTCCCATAGTGGGACAAAGTGTAAAAGTAAGAATTAAATAAATTGCAATTTTTAAAAAAAAAAAAAAATACAAAAAAATCAATATTTATTATATCAATAATTAAATATTTGAATTAAAAAAATCTAAACAATTTAAGTACACATATTTGGTATCGCCGCGTCCGTAACGACCCTCCCTATAAAATTGTCCCACTAGTTAACCCCTTTAGTGAACCCTATAAAAAAAAAACAAGGCAAAAAAGCAATGCTTTATCATCATACCGCCGAACAAAAAGTGGAATAACACGCGATCAAAAAGACGATATAAATAAACATGGTACCGCTGAAAACGTCATCTTGTCTCGCAAAAAACGAGCAGCCATACAGCGTCATCAGCGAAAAATTAAAAAAGTTATAGCTCTCAGAATAAAGTGATGCAAAAATAATTATTTTTTATATGTAATTGTTTTCATTGTATAAAAGCGCCAAAACATTAAAAAAAATATATAAATGAGGTATCGCTGTAATCGTACTGACCCAAAGAATAAAACCGCTTTATCAATTTTACCACACGCGGAATGGTATAAACGCCCCCCACAAAAGAAAATCATGAATTGCTGGTTTTTGTTCATTCTGCCTCCCAAAAATCGTAATAAAAAGCGATCAAAAAATGTCATGTGCCCAAAAATGGTACCAATAAAAACGTCAACTCGTCCCACAAAAAACAAGACCTCACATGACTTTGTGGGCCAAAACATGAAAAAATGATAGCTCTCAAAATGTGATGCAAAAACTATTTTTTGCAATAAAAAGCGTCTTTTAGCGTGTGACAGCTGCCAAACATAAAAACCCGCTATAAAAAACCCACTATAAATAGTAAATCAAACCCCTTTTATCACCCCTTTAGTTAGGGAAAATTAATTAAAAAAATGTATTTATTTCCATTTTCCCACTAGGGTTAGGGTTGGGGCTAAAGTTAGGGTTAGGATTGAGGCTAGAGTTGGGGTTAGGGTTTGGGTTGGGATTAGGGTTAGGGATGTGCTAGTGTTAGGTTAGTGGTTAGGGTTATGGTTAGGGCTGAGATTAGAGTTAGAGGTGTGTTGGGGTTAGGGTTGGAATTAGAATTTGGGGATTTCCTCTACTGAGGCCCATCAGGGGCTCTCCAAACGCGACATGGCATCCGATCTCAATTCCAGCCAATTCTGCATTGAAAAAGTCAAACGGTGCTTCTTCCATTCAGAGCTCTGCCATGCGCCCAAACAGTGGTTCGCCCTCACATATGGGGTATCAGCGTGCTCAGGACAAATTGTACAACAACTTTTGTGGTCCAATTTCTCCTGTTATCCTTGGTAAAATAAAACAAATTGATCTGAAGTAAATTTTTTGTGAAAAAAAGATAAATGTTCATTTTTTTAAGCATTCCAAAAATTCCCGTGAAGCACCTGAAGGGTTAATAGACATCTTGAATGTGTTTTTGAGCACCTTGAGGGGGTGCATATTTTAGAATGGTGTCACTTTTGGGTATTTTCTATCATATAGACCCATCAAAGTAACTTCAAATGTGATGTGGTCCCTAAAAAAAAAAAATGGTGTTGTAAAAATGAGAAATCGCTGGTCAACTTTTAACCCTTATAACTTCCTAACAAAAAAAATTTGGGGTCCAAAATTGTGCTGATGTAAAGTAGACATGTGGGAAATAGTATTTATTAAGTATGTTGTGTGACATAGAGTACAAACCAAAAGTTTGGACACACCTCATTTAAAGATTTTTCTGTATTTCATGATTATGAAAATTGTACATTCACACTGAAGGCATCAAAACTATGAATTAACACATGTGGAATTATATACTTAACAAAAAAGTGTGAAACAACTGAAAATATGTCTTATATTCTAGGTTCTTCAAAGTAGCCACCTTTTGCTTTGATGACTGCTTTGCACACTCTTGGCATTCTCTTGATGAGCTTCAAGAGGTAATCATCGGGAATGGTTTTCACTTCACAGGTGTGCCCTGTCAGGTTTAATAAGTGGGATTTCTGGCCTTATAAATGGGGTTGGGACTATCATTTGTGTTGTGCAGAGTCACCAGAAATGGTCTTCCAACAATCTTGAAGGAGTTCCCAGAGATGCTAAGCACTTGTTGGCCCTTTTGCCTTCACTCTGCGGTCCAGCTCACCCCAAACCATCTCGATTGGGTTCAAGTCTGGTGACTGTGGAGGCCAGGTCATCTGGCGTGCACCCTATTACTCTCCTTCTTGGTCAAATAGCCCTTACACAGCCTGGAGGTGTGTTCGGAGTCATTATCCTGTTGAAAAATAAATGATGGTCCAACTAAACGCAAACCGGATGGAATAGCATGCTGCTGCAAGATGCTGTGGTAGCCATGCTGGTTCAGTATGCCTTCAATTTTGAATAAGTCACCAGCAAAGCACCCCACACCCTCACACCTCCTCCTTCATGCTTCACGGTGGGAACCAGGCATGTAGAGTCCATCCGTTCACCTTTTCTGCGTCGCACAAAGACACGGTGGTTGGAACCAAAGATCTCAAATTTGGACTCGTCAGACCAAAGCATAGATTTTCACTGGTCTAATGTCCATTCCTTGTGTTCTTTAGCCCAAACAAGTCTCTTCTGCTTGTTGCCTGTCCTTAGCAGTGGTTTCCTAGCACCTATTTTACCATGAAGGCCTGCTGCACAAAGTCTCCTCTTAAAAGTTGTTGTAGAGATGTGTCTGCTGCTAGAACTCTGTGTGGTATTGACCTGGTCTCTAATCTGAACTGCTGTAAACCTGCGATTTCTGAGGCTGGTGACTCGGATAAACTTATCCTCAGAAGCAGAGGTGACTCTTGGTCTTCCTTTCCTGGGGCGGTCCTCATGTGAGCCAGTTTCTTTGTAGTGCTTGATGGTTTTTGCAACTGCACTTGGGGACACTTTCAGGCTAAGTTCACACGTTGCGGAATTGCCGCGGAAATTTCCGCGGCAATCCCGCACTTCTCCCGCAGGAAATACGCACGTTTTTTGTATGCTGATTCCCGCCAGAATAATAGCGTTTTGCAAGCGTAATTAGCTTGCAGAATGCTAGCGTTTTCCTAGCGATCTGTAGCATCGCTTGGAAAACTGATTGACAGGTTGGTCACACGAGTCACACATAGTGTTTGACACGTGTGACCAACTTTTTACTATTGATGCTGCCTATGCCGCATCAATAGTAAAAAGATCTAATGTAAAAATAATAAAAAAAATAAATAATGATATTCTCACCTTCCGGCGGCCCCGCAGCCTTCCCGCCTCTCAGCGACGCTCCCGGCAACTCGCGGTCCCAAGGATGCATTGCGACAAATCACACCGATGACGTAGCATCTCGCGAGACCGCTATGCCATCTGGGTGATTCTCGC
This sequence comes from Oophaga sylvatica, assembly GCA_033576555.1. Lineage (NCBI taxonomy): Eukaryota > Metazoa > Chordata > Amphibia > Anura > Dendrobatidae > Oophaga > Oophaga sylvatica. Next base: position 946,156,868 of record JARQOD010000001.1, on the reverse strand, counting down.
AAAGGACTCTTGGGACCGGAAGTTGCCGGGAGCGTCGCTGAAGGCGGGAAAGCTGCATGGGACGCCGGAAGGTGAGAAATATCATTATTTTTTATTTTAATTATTGTTTTACCAGGGATATGGTACCCAGGTCCTGGAGGAGAGTCTCCTCTGCTCCAGACCCTGGGTACCATCCGCACATGACCGCTTACATTGCGCATAGTGGGCATAGCCACATGCGGAAAGTAAGCGGTTCAATGCATTCCTATGGCGGCGGAATCACCGCGGTTACGCTAAATTAATGAACATGTTGCTAGATTTTCCGCGAAGCGTTTTTTCCGCGGAAAATACCGCAACATGTGTACAAAACATGCGCAATCAATTAACAAGTATAGAATGCTTAATGCTTGCGTTTTTTTCGCGGTTTAACCCGGAAAAAAGCGGAAAAAACCGCGAAAAAACGCAATTATTCCTGATCGTGTGCACTTAGCCTCAAAGTTTTCCTAATTTTTCGGACTGACTGACTTTCATTTCTCAAAGTAATGATGGCCACTCGTTTTTCTTTACTTAGCTGCTTTTTTCTTGCCATAATACAAATTCTAACAGTCTATTCAGTAGGACTATCAGCTGTGTATCCACCAGACTTCTGCACAACACAACTGATGGTACCAACCCCATTTATAAGGCCAGAAATCCCACTTATTAAACCTGACAGGGCACACCTGTGAAGTGAAAACCATTCCCGGTGACTACCTCTTGAAGCTCATCAAGAGAATGCCAAGAGTGTGCAAAGCAGTCATCAAAGCAAAAGATGGCTACTTTGAAGAACCTAGAATATAAGACATAATTTCAGTTGCTACCAGGGTGGATTTGATTTAAATCAAACTGATTTAAATCACGATTTAAATCACGATTTAAATCACTAGTCAGTAAGGCTTGATTTAAATCAGTGATTTAAATCAAAGTTTCTACCTAAACTAGTTCTTGCTACTTTAACATGCAAGTAGATGAAGATTTTTAGAATCACTTTTTATATTACTTTTTTCTCCCCAGTTTAATGGGTTAATCATTCATATTTGGACACCACTGTTCTGTTGTACTTAGGAAGGAGAAAAATAATCCTGACCTTAATAACAATTTAAATAGATTTATTCAACTGAAACAATAACAACATTACAGCATAAGTTATTTGCTTAAACAAACATCCATGTGTAATGTATGTAGTACAGTTCATATAGCGTCTTGTGCTTGGGTGCAATGAACATACATGAGACACAGGTTTGATATAGAAAAGTCCTGTATTACTTCATACAAGTTTGCAGAAATAGTCACACAGTTTGGACACAGAAACAGGAGACACAGCAGGCCAGAGTAATCCAAGCTCAGCAATCACTCTCCAATACAGATTCAGGATCTTCTTCTCTGTTACCGTAAGTCCATGCAAACGTGGGTCTTTCAAAGAGCAGGGTTCAGAGTCCAAAAGTGCTTCAGAGTTCCTCAGTAGGAATAGCTGGAGTACAAGGTCCAAGGCTTACAGGAGTCAAGTCACAGGTTCACTGCAGGCTAGATTCTGAAGCACTGATTGCTCAGCTGTGGCTGCTTAAGAAGCAAAGGAGAGAATCAGGGCGGGAACATGCAAGCTGGAAACTCCATTTTGACTGAGGGCAAGATAGCTGCAGCAAGACAAAAAGTAAAATGGCTGACGAACAAACTGAGTTTCAGGAATATATACATAGAACCTTACATTACTCCCCCCTTAAGGACAACCTCCGGATGACCTCAGACCAGGCTTGTGTGGGTACCTCTGATGAAACTGACGGAGCAAGCGAGGAGCATTAACGTTATTGACCGGTTCCCATGAGTTGTCCTCCACTGGGTAGCCCTGCCATTTAATCAGATATTGTAACTGATTTCTATACAACCTGGAATCTAAAATCCTTTCCACCACAAATTCTTCCTGACCATCGACTAGCACTGGGTCAGGGCAAGGAGAGGAACGTCCAGGAAACGTATTGGGTGTCGCAGCCTTTAGTAGGGATACATGAAAGACAGGGTGGATTCTCATAGTTCTGGGCAGTTGAAGACGACAAGCAACGGCACTTATAATTTTACTGATTTTATAGGGTCCAATGTACTTATGTCCCAACTTAGACGATGGAATCCTTAACTTAAGATTTCTGGTTGACAGCCAGACCAAGTCTCCTACCTTGAAAGCTGGTGCAGGTTTACGAAATTTATCTGCTGCTTTCTTGTACCTTTCTTGAGCCGATTCCAGATTTTCCTTTAGAAGATCCATATTCTTCTGTAAAGACGTGATTCTTTCAGCCACTGCTGGTAAAGCCGTTTCTATGGGAAATCGTGGTAGAATGTTAGGATGATAACCTAGATTAGAGTAAAAAGGAGACTGTTTAGTGGAGGCACTCTGAGAGTTGTTATACGAGAACTCAGCTAATGGAAGTAGATCCACCCAATCATCCTGTAGGTGGCAGATAAAGCAGCGGAGATACTGCTCCAGGGTTTGATTGGTTCGTTCGGTCTGTCCATTAGTCTGGGGATGAAAAGCAGAAGAAAGGTTTACTTTAATGTCCAATGCTGCACAGAAATTTTGCCAAAACCTAGAAGTGAATTGCACCCCTCGATCCGAAATAACCTCATCCGGTACTCCATGTAAGTGAAACACATCTTTAATCATCAAATCTGATGTCTGTTTTGCAGTGGGTAAGCCGACACAAGGGATAAAATGAGCTGCCTTTGTTAGACGGTCAACCACCACTAGAATGGTGTTCTTCCCCTGAGAGGTTGGTAACTCCACAATGAAGTCCATAGAAATGGATCCCACGGGCGGGACGGGGTGGGAAGAGGCTGTAACAGACCAGTTGGTGAGGAGCGAGGTGTTTTGCATCTTGCACAGACCTCACATGAAGTGACATAATTCAAAACATCCTTCCTGCAAGTGGGCCACCAAAGAAACGAGAAAGAAATTCCTGTGTCTTTAGAATTCCTCTATGCCCAGCTATCTTGGAATCGTGAATGAGTTGCAATACTCTCAATCTGACTGTTTCGGAATATACAGGCGTTGTCCCTGAATCCACACACCATTCTTAAAGACAAGACTTACGTCCCTTGGGGGTTGTGCCAAAAAGGAATCCGCATGGTATGCTTCCTTGATGTCCTTAAGTAGGTCTTGATTATGAATTACTCCTAGGAATCTAGAGTCAGGAAGAATAGTCTTAGGAGGAGTAATTGGACGTGTCTCTGCTGAGTAAATCCTAGAGAGTGCATCAGCCTTTCCATTGCGCGATCCTGGTCTATAAGAGATGATAAAATTAAATTGGTTTAAGAAAAGATTCCAGCGAGCCTGGCGAGGAGTCAGGCACTTAGCCGACCTGATAAACTCAAGGTTACGATGGTCTGTCAGGACGACTATTTGCTGTGCAGCTCCCTGAAGAAGGTGTCTCCATTCTTTGAAGGCGGCAATAATGGCCAACAACTCTCTATTGCCCACATCGTAGTTCCTCTCAGCCGAAGACAACTGCTGGGAAAAGAAGGCACAGGGATGCAAGACATTCTTCTCACCTGTTCTCTGAGAGAGTATAGCTCCAACGGCACAGTCTGAAGCATCCACCTCTATTATGAAGGCAAGCTCGGGTTGGGATGTACTAGGATAGGTGCAGTGGTAAATTTATCTTTTAGACGGGAAAATGCTTCCTGGGCTTGGGGAGTCCAGGAAAACCTAGACTCTTTCCGGGTAAGTTGAGTGATAGGTGACACTACCTCAGAGAAATTTCTAATGAAACGTCTATAGAAGTTGGCAAACCCGATGAAGCGCTGTACCTCCTTCACATTTCTAGGACTTGGCCAATCCTTGATGGCTTGGGTTTTGCTTCCATCCATACTAATTCCTTGTGTAGACAGTACATACCCAGAAATTGAATTTCGGTCCTATGGAATTCACACTTTTCAAGTTTGATGTAAAGATGATTTTGTCTTAGACGTTCCAAGACCATTCTCACATGTCCATGATGTTCCTCTGTGGAGTTAGAAAAAATTAGAATATCATCCAAATAAATTACCACGAATGTATCTAGGAGATCCCTGAAGATGTCATTCACCAAGTGTTGGAAAGTGGCTGGGGCGGTACTCAGACCAAAAGGCATAACTAGATATTCAAAGTGTCCATAGCGTGACCTGAATGCAGTCTTCCATTCATCCCCAGGTCTAATACGGACTAAGTTATAGGCCCCACGAAGATCTAGTTTAGAAAAAATTTTGGCATGTCGCACTCTCTCCAATAACTCAGGGATTAAAGGCAATGGATAACGGTTTCTAATAGTAACCTTATTGAGTTCCCTATAGTCTACGCATGGTCTCAGAGATCCATCTTTCTTCTTTACAAAGAAGATGGGTGCACCTGCAGGAGATGAAGAGGGGCGTATGAAGCCCTTGGCTAGATTTTCATCTATGTAATCCTTTAAAGCCTTTAGCTCGGGCCCCGCCAGGGGGTAGATCTTACCAAAAGGTATCTCTGCTCCAGGCAATAATTCAATTGGACAATCATATGGACGGTGAGGAGGAAGCTGGTCAGCGTTCTTCTTGTCACATAAATCCACATAGTCCTGGTATACAGCTGGTAGTTCAGGGACTGACATGATTCCTTTAGGAACAGAGCAAGCTGAAACTTTTGGACTCATCTGTTTCTCTGGAAAGTGTAATTCCTTGGTCTCCCAGTTAATGGTAGGATTCTGAGCCTGCAGCCATGGTAGCCCTAGAATAATGGGAAAGTGGGGAGAAGAGATAAGCATAAAGGACAGTTTCTCTTGATGATCTTTACCCATAAGAACCCTCAAAGGCTCTGTTTCCTGATCCACTGGTCCAGAGGTCAGCAGGGAGCCATCCACAGTTTCCATCTGTACTGGAGTAGCCTTCTTCACTGAACGTATTCCCTGTTTCAGAGCAAAGGAGACATCCATAAAATTTCCACTTGCCCCTGAGTCGATCATAGCAGAGCTAGACACCCAAGCTGAGTCAACCCAGAGTTTGATGGAAAGAAAGCAATGAGAATTGTTTTTCTTACAACTCAGCTGGGACACCGCTGAGGAAACTTGAAAAATGGCAGCGTTTACACAGTCAACGTCCTCAGAGGTAACGGAGTTTAAGTCCGAGAAATCAAGATCTGTTGCTGCAGATCTCTCTGGAGCCTGAGGCTCGGACCTGACAGATCCCCTCTCGCAACACTCACAATGAATGAGTGCTGCAGTAGTCTTACGAGAACGGCTGGGGCAGTTTATAATGAAGTGCCCTGACTTACCACAATAGAAACATAGATTCTCCTTAAAACGATGTTCCTTGCGTGCATCACTAACCCGTCGTTGTAAAGAGTCTACCTGCATGGGTTCAGGTTCAGGTTCCCGTGTAATCCTACTCAAAGGTTCCTTAGCTGGAGAGGAAGGTAGGAAAAGGTTAGTACGATTGCTTTCGAACCATCTCTCTTGCCTGCGTTCAGTCAGACGAGTATCAATACGGATGCAGTAGTTAATAAAGTCACCTAACGCAGTGGGAGGGTCGGCACGAGCAAGTTCATCCTTAATCAGTGGAGATAACCCCTTTCGAAAAATAGATTTTTTGGCGGAACTGTCCCAGGTGGTATCAAGGGCCCATCTCCTGAAATCCAAGGCATATTCAGCTACCGAGTGCTTACCTTGGCGCAAAGCTAACATGGCTGCTTCAGCTGTTGCACCTCGATTGGGGTCATCAAACACCTGCCCCATGGCTGAAATAAAATCATCAAGGTGATTCAAACAATCATCCTCAGTCTCAATCAGAGGGTTTGCCCACATTAAAGCCTTGTTGGTAAGCAACATAATTATAGTAAGCACCTTAGATCGTTCAGTGGGAAATTGTGAAGCATGTGCAGAAAAAAAAGATTGCATTGATTAATAAATCCCCTGAATTTCTCACGTTCACCGCCAAAACGAAAAGGGGGCAACTTGGGAATCCCAGCACTCGGGGCTACGACAGGAGCCTGGACTCGCCCTCTAGAACCTCAATCCTGGCTCGCAAATCCTGGGTAGTCTGTCCAACCACTTGCAAATTGTGATTATTGAGGTCCTGTAGATTTGTAAAACGGGTCTTTATATTCTGCAAATCTGCAAGGATATTATCAGTCACTCCGCAAAGTTCCTTTATGCGGGCCTCCATTTTCCAGATCTTTTAAGACAGGATTACTGGAAGAAGAGGAGAGAAAAAAAAAACAATAGTGTTCACCTGTGGCAACACTGCAGAGAGAAAAAAAAATTAAGGGAACTGCTCACCTGGAATGGTTGTGAGAAGTCACAACCACTATCATCACAGAAAGTTTCAACCAGACATCTGATATCCAGAGTTACAGCAGACAAAAAAGAGAAAAGAAAGGAAAAAAAAAAAACAATAGTGTTTACCTGTGGTAACACTGCAAAAAGAAAAAACTTAAGGGAATTGCTCACCTGGAATGGTTGTGAGAAGTCACAACCACTGTCATCACAGAAAGTACAACCGGACGTCTGATATCCACAGTACAGCAGACACAGCCTTCCAGACCCAGCAGACACTAGCGTTTTGGCTTCAGAATCTTGTAATGTATGTAGTACAGTTCATATAGCGTCTTGTGCTTGGGTGCGATGAACATACATGAGACACAGGTTTGATATAGAAAAGTCCTGTATTACTTCATACAAGTTGGCAGAAATAGTCACACAGTTTGCAGACACAGAAACAGGAGACACAGCAGGCCAGAGTAATCCAAGCTCAGCAATCACTCTCCAATACAGATTCAGGATCTTCTTCTCTGTTACCGTAAGTCCATGCAAACGTGGGTCTTTCAAAGAGCAGGGTTCAGAGTCCAAAAGTGCTTCAGAGTTCCTCAGTAGGAATAGCTGGAGTACAAGGTCCAAGGCTTACAGGAGTCAAGTCACAGGTTCACTGCAGGCTAGATTCTGAAGCACTGATTGCTCAGCTGTGGCTGCTTAAGAAGCAAAGGAGAGAATCAGGGCGGGAACATGCAAGCTGGAAACTCCATTTTGACTGAGGGCAAGATAGCTGCAGCAAGACAGAAAGTAAAATGGCTGACGAACAAACTGAGTTTCAGGAATATATACATAGAACCTTACACCATGTTTGTTAACTAATTTGGCTAAACAAAATATATATATATTTTAAGAAACTTAGACTGTTAGCCCAGCCGACACATGAAAAACTTAAATACTACTGTCCCTGCTGTCCTCTGTAGCTCACTCGTCGTCATCTTCATCATCATCTTCTTCTTTGTTCCTATTCATAATTGGAAAAGAAAAACAAGCTTTCCTACTTTATTGGGTCCCAACCGATTTCTCAATTTAGAATGAATGAGTCCAAAGGAAGAGAATATTCTTTCAACGCCTGCAGAAGAAGCTACTGCTGTTAAAAGTGAAATCATTACTTGAACAGTCTCTAAATCCAAGCGCTTAAGTGACTTCCACCAGTTTACTGGTGTGACCTTCCTTAAAATATCTTCAGCAAACATATATTTCTTGAATGGTTCCCCCTTAGCTCTGAAGTTTATTATAGTTGGCATTAAAGATGGATGATTGCTGGATACCCATGTCATAGCTAACTCCTCTTCCTCAGCACTTAGGTTTTGACCCTGATATTGGATATTGACAATATTTGCCAAAAAATGAGCTGGAGTCAGTGCTTGTCCCATTCGTTTGTTTACTGCTTGTAATTTAATTCTGTCCATGTGTAGTTCTGTTTTTAAGTGTTCACTCAGTTCCTTCCAAATTTCAACAGCATCCGCAATAAAACAGCTATTTTTCTGTATTTTGTTTAAAGCTTGAGAGATGGGTTTCAGGAAGCTCAGCATATGTTCAACATTTCTCTTAAGCCCAATGTTGAGGATTTTGGCCGTGACAGTGCCATCTATTTTATCTCGATTTTCTTCACAAAGTGTCATCAGAATAGGCCAGTTTTTGATATACTGCTCAAAACAGTCCACCACAGAGTTCCATCTAACATCTTGTGGGAGTGTTAGCTTGGTTCCACCCATCCTTTTCAGAGCTGCTGCAGCAAAATGATTATTACGGAAGTATTTAGCAATTTCAACAACATTAGCCTTTATTTCTGGAACACTTAAGTCTTTGGCTAAGAGGTGCAGCAAATGAGCACTGCAACCATATATTATTAGCTTTGTATTCCCTCCTGCTCTTCTAAATTTCTTCTCATCTTGGATGCGTTTGCAGCATTGTCAGTGACCAAACTGCGTACTAGACATTTGAATTTTTGTTCACATGTTGTTATAGCTTTTACTGCCACTTCTTGTAAGTATTCTGCTGTGTGTGCATTTCCTGACGTATCAGTTGTTTGTGCAAGGAAGACTTTACCTTCTTCTGTTGTTATACAAGCACATACAATAGGATCATTGTGGACATTACTCCACCATCAATACTTAGGTTAACAATTTTACCCTCCAGAGCTGTTGCACATTGCTCCATTTCTCTGTCATACACTTGATCCAGCAGTTTCCCTGCAACATCAGCTCTGCTGGGTGGACTGTATCCTGGTCTCAGTGACTGAACCATATTAATGAAATGTGGGTTCTCAGTCAGACGGAAAGAAGATTTCGTTGCATAAATAAACTGGGCAATTTTTTCATCAATCAACTCTTTTTTTAATCTGCTAGTTCTTATCACAAACCTATCTATGGTGGTTCCAGGAGGTAAAGGTTTTTTCTTCCTTTTGGGTGATGGTGATATGTGGCTGTGGGTGTCTGATGATGATGCTGCTGCTAATGAAGCACTATCCTGGATGGATAACTCTGAAACTGTAGAAAGGATGATGGTGATCTTGGAGGTGGATAGTTTCCAGAATCCGTGAATTCCCCTAAACAAAAAAAGTCAATGCTGTTATTTTATTGTTTATACAATTTCTGCTTATTGTACACAACACAGCACTGCCCCAAAAGGAATATTTGTTTTTCTTCATAACTGTACCAAATGACAGTAACATGCAGTAATTATAAGAAATATAATTTTTCTCACACATGACAGTTCAGTCTTTAGAAATAGGATTCAATAAAAAATGTTTACCAACTTGAAGATCCTGCCTGTTCAGAAGTGTTTCTTTGATCATCTTCATCACGCACTTCTCATGATGTTGCCTCATTCGCGCCACCAGGCCTTGCATCTCTTTGTTGCATCGTTTGCATTTTGCACGCATGCCTGCCTTACCGATAGGCGAAGGAGCTTCATTAAAATATTCCAAACTGGGTCTCTTTTACGGCCTGCTGCCATTATAAGGAAAGGAATGTAATAAACCTCAGATCGTACACACAAACAGATCCAGACTTGTCTGTCTGTGGCTATGCTGCAGTATTGTGCTCAAAGTTTCACTTTCATTTTCTTGTCTGCTTGCCCTTCCTCCTCCCCACACTTAGATTCACATTCTTCTTGTGTTGTGCAGATCTATTCCACTCCAAACAATCAGAAACATATTGTCTAACTTCTTGGACTTGGCACTGAAGGGGTTGATTCTGTATTCATATGGTTTGTAGAACAATAGGATTAAGGTCTTTTTCTCAACTCTGTTCATGATTTGTAACATTTTTGCCGTGAGAAGAGGCTGGGACCTCTGCGGAGTCAAATTCAGTTTTGAGAACTGCGTAAGTAAAGCGAGCGTCTGTGATAATATAGGAGAGAAACTGCCCACTAATCGTACAGAAACCTCTGGAAGAGCATGGCATTGTGAATGTTACACATATACAGCCTTTATTCTACTGAGTTAAACAACTCAGCTTTATCTCATGATGGAAGAACCTTTGGATGGTAAAATATTTTCCTCAAAAAGCAGTTTATTGAAAAAAATCCGATTTAAAAAAAAAATCCGATTTAAATCAAAAAAATCCGATTTTTTTGATTTTTTTTAAAAAAATCATTGATTTTTATCCACCCTGGTTGTTACACACTTTTTTGTTAAGTATATAATTCTAAATGTGTTAATTCATAGTTTTGATGCCTTCAGTGTGAATGTACAATTTTCATAGTCATGAAAATACAGAAAAATCTTTAAAATGAGAAGGTCTGTACTTTTGGTCTGTACTGTATGTGTGTGATTTAAGGGCATGAAAATTGAAAGTTGGAAAATTGCGAAATTTTCTCCAAATTTCCGTTTTTTTCACAAATAAATGGAAGTCATATCAAAGATATTTTACCACTATCATGAAGTACAATATGTCACAAGAAAACATTGTCAGAATCACCAGGATCCATGGAAGCGTTCCAGAGTTATTACCTCATAAATGGACAGTGGTCAGAATTGTCAAAATTGGCCTGGTCATTAACGTGCAAACCACCCATGGGGTTAAGGGGTTAAAGGCATCTTCATTGCTATTATTTGAAACTTGCGAGCCTATGCAAATTGCTGCTTGCAGAGATACCAGAGGGGGAACAAAACTCAGAGCTTCAGCTTGATTTTGTTCATACCGCGGTCGTTTGGGTCAGGTCGTGGTTCAATGTTTCAAATATAATAATGAATCTCTAAAGATAAAAAGAAAAATGTAAACATGCAGGTTCCAAGAGCCTGAGATTGTCTCTCTTACAAGCATCCGTTTTTTTCTCACGGGTATCCCCGGAGACTTAGTCTGGCTTTATTTTTACCCCTGCATTTGTGGATTTAGGTTCTGCCTTGAATCTAATTGATCATGATTTTGCTGTAGACAGTGAATATGATTTCTCTTCTCTCGGCTTTCACATTCAAGTTTCGGCAATTAATAACTCTCCTCTTTCACAAAGTCACATTACTATGAAGGTCAAGAATGTATGTATGAAGGTACCGGAGGGTTACATACTTAATCCATTTCATTCAGGGTTTTTCCTTCTGTACCTGCGAAGTTGGTGTTAGTCCTGCCATGGTTAATTAATCACAAACCGGTAATCAATTGGGAGACTCAAGAAATTAGGTCATGGGTGACTCTTGCTTTTCTGGATGTCTGTCGAGATATTTGGCTTCTGTGAGGACTCACCTTCCAGAGTTCTTTCAGGACTTCTATGATGTTAATTTTGAGACTAAGTGTGATGTTCTTCCTCCTCCTAGGTCATATGTTTGTGCTATTGACTTCATACCAGGAGCAAAAATGCCCGAAACTCGTTTGTTTAACCTTTCTCTTCCAGAGAGGGAGGCCTTGAAAGAATATATTCAGAAGAATCTGGCTAAGGGCCATATATTGCCATCTATGTCTCCAGTAACAGTGTTTTTTTGTTAAAGAAAAAGATGGAGGGTTGCGTCCGTGCCTGGATTTTAGGGAAATTCATAAAATCACGATTCACAATCCTTACCCTTTGCCCCTTGTACCTTACCTTTTTAACCAATTATCTGGAGCTAAAAGGTTTTCCAAACTTGACTTGAAAGGGGCATATAACGTTATATGTGTTTGGCAGGGTGACAAATGGAAGAACGCATTCAATACATCTGAAGATCATTTTGAAAATTTGTTGATGCCGTTCGGGTTAACCAATGCTCTAGCAGTCTTTAAAAATTTCATAAATGACATTTTTTTTCTCTCTGGTTGGTAGATTTGTGGTAGTTCACCTGGATGACAAATTGATTTACTCACGTCCTCAAGAGGAGATTCGTGAGTATATCAGACAGGTTGACAGCCATTCATTTGCAAAACTGGAGAAATGTCAATTTGAAGTACAGCAGGTCTAGTTCGTAGGACATTTGGTTTCAGCATTGGGGTTTCGGATGGACCTAATTAAAGTGCAAACAGTTCTTGATTGGGTTCAACCAAGTAACCTGAAATGTTGCAGAGATTTCTTGCCTTTGCAAATTTTTATCAGATGTTCATTAAGAACTTGTCGAGTCATAGCCAAGCCTTTAACTGACATGACTAAGAAGGGAACATATTTTCCTTATTGGTTAGCCAAGGTAGTAAATGATTTTTCAGCTCTCAAAACTGCTTTCTCTCAGGCTCTTGCTCTCAGTAAACCTGAAGTCAATCTGCCTTTCTTTCTTCCATTATTGGGATTGGAGCTGATCTTTCACAAAAAAGTGGGTATCTACATCTTTGAACTTTTTACTCCCAAAAGTTCAATCAAGCGGAATCTAATTATGAAATAGTTTAGCAAGAACTTCTGGCGGTTAAAAGAGCCTTTGGGAATGGAGACATTAGTTGGAGGGGACAAGACACAGGATGACTGTTTTTACTGATCGTAAGAACCTGTTATATATTGACGCTGCTAAGTGCTTAAACACCAGACAGACTCGGTGGGCCTTTTTTTTGCCAGTTTGACTTTGACTTTATTTATCTCCTGGATCTAGGAATGTCAAGATTTTGTTCTGTAGCTTTGTTCCGGAGTTGAGGGAAAAAAATTCATTCAAGATTCTCAGTGAGGGGGTGGTGGTTGGTACTCTGAGGGCAGATATCAGGCAGCGCTTTCAGGATGCTCAGGATAGTGCACTGGAAGGTTTACTTATAAACCAACTTTATGTAACACCCTGTTTATGTGTAGAACTTCTAATGAATCGCATGATTCTGTTTTGCTGGACATCCGGGTTCTTTTGCTACTTGGAGATCTCTTTTTAGGTCCCTTTGGTAGCTGAATGCTCTTAGGGATATTGAAGTGTGTGTCTGCAGACTGTGCCAGGTCTAAAGCCTCTCATCATGCTCCAGCGGGTTATCTCTTGCCCAACAATGTTCCATCTCTGCACTGGATCCACTTGTCCATGGTGTTTGTCACCAATTTGCCTGACTCTGGCGGTGATACAGTCGTGTGAGGTGTGTGTGGTGGTGGACAATTTTAGCAAAATGGTTAATTTGGTCCCACTTCAAAAGTTGCCAACTGCTAAGCGTAGCAACTTTGTTTTTTTCTCATATTGCATGGTGTTCCCAAAAACATTATTTCTGATAGAGGGGTTCAATTTCTTGCTAGCTTTTGGCATGTTTGCTCCAGGTTAGGTATCGAGCTGTCTTTTTCCTCAGGTTACTATCCCGAGACTAATGGACAAACGGAAAGGATGAACCAAATGGTAGAGCAGTATTTGAGATGTTTTATTTCCTTTTATCAGAAAGACCCAGTGGAATTTCTGCCCCTTGCTGAGTTTGATGTACATAATCATACCTCTATGATACCAGGACCTCACCTTTGTTTTGTTGCTGGGGTTTTCAGCCAGTGTTTGGGAACTTTTCAGGGTTGCAGTCCTCAGTGCCAGAGGAGTAGAGATGTACTTCCCGATTAATTAAAGTCTGGAAGGAGGGCGAAATGGGTCTTTTGGTAGCTAGTGATCAGGCCAAAAGAGGTGCTAACCACAAAAGTAGGAAGGCTCTTGTCTTTGGGATGGGGAATTTTGTGTAGTTGTCCTAAAAAACCTATGCTTAATAGTCAAGTCTAAGACATTTGCACCTAAATTTGTAATATCATTAAAATTTTAAATCCAATGACAGTTAATTTGCAACTTCCTATTACCTGGAGGATCAATAATTATTTACCGTATTTTTCGGACTATAAGACGCACCGGACCATAAGACGCACCCCAAATTTTCAGAAGGAAAATTGGGAAAAAAAAATAATGTGTCAAATGGGGGTTCGTCTTACAGTCCGAATTTAGCTTACCACTGTGTGGGTGGTTGGGCACTGTGGGGTGGCTGTGTTATGTGGTTGGCTGTGTTCTGTGGGTGGCTGTGTTCTGTGGGTGGCTGTGTTATGTGGGTGCTGTGTTATGGGTGGCTGTGTTCTGTGGGTGGCCAGGTGCATATACTCACAAATCAGGGGTGGCGGGGCGCTCCCAATGCAGCTTGCTGCGATGCGGTGCTGGTGTCCGGGCAGCAGCGGCCTCTGGGCTGCGTGGGGCTCCGCCGGCATCTCGTCCAGCCGGAAAGCCCCCCGCAGCTGTGACGCGGTGCCGGTGCCTCCGGTGGCGGTCCCGATCCAAGGTGCGGTGGTGGTGTTCGGGCAGCAAGCGGGCCTCTGGGCTGCATGGGGGGCTCCGCCGGCATCTCGTCCCAGCCGGAAAGCCCCCCGCAGCTGCGACGCGTGCCGGCATGAGGAATGGCTGCCTGGGCCTCCGCAAGATGGCCGCCGCATACTCTCGTTCAAATCTCGGCAACGAGATCTTGTCCTCGGGAAGAGATCTCATTGCTGAGATTTGAACGAGAGTATGTGGCAGCCATCTTGCCGGAGGCCCCAGGCGGCCATTCCTCATGCCGGCACCGCGTCGCAGCTGCGGGGGGCTTTCCGGCTGGGACTAGATGCCGGCGGAGCCCCCCACGCAGCCCAGAGGCCCGCTTGCTGCCCGAACACCACCACCGCACCTTGGATCGGGACCGGCACCGCGTCGCAACTGCGGGGGGGCTTTCCGGCTGGGACGAGATGCCGGCGGAGCCCCCCCGCAGTCCAGAGGCCCGCTGCTGCCCGGACACCACCACCGCATCGCAGCCAAGCTGCATTGGGAGCGCCGCCGCCACTGAACTTTCCGGTATGTTGGGACCATAAGACGCACCCCCATTTTCCCCCAAAATTTTTGGGGAAAAAGTGCGTCTTATGGTCCAAAAAATACGGTACATTCTTCCATTTTAAATAAATTTGACGGGACATCTAGTCTGCAAGACATAATTGAGGTTAATTTGGAAAGGGATCCGGAGCATGAGGAAGAGTGAGTTATTGCTTCCAGGCGGGTCAGGCGGCGTCTGCCATATCTCATTAAGTCGAAAGGTTTTGGTCCTGAAGATAATTCCTTGATTGATTTATAGGATATTCATGTGGATCGCATGGTGAGGGAGTTCCATTAGCAACGTCAGATGTAGAGACTTCTGAGGGTCCGGTTGCCCCTCATAGAAGGGGGGGTACTGTCATGGGTCAGTTTGGGCATTCGATCTGCTGACCTGTTGCTGCGTGGTTGGTTTCCCATTTCCGCTAAGCTATTGCCTTTTCTTCCCTGTCCAAATGCTGATGGTACCAGTTGTCTTTGTTTCACCTTCTTGGTTTGATCCTATCCAGTTGTTTTCTATTTTTTCATTTTGTTGTGCCCTATAACATTCTGGGTTGATTTTTATATGTTAACCCTTTACTGCACTTCTTTGCTGGCTATACCTCTTAATGAATTTGGATTTAGGAGTTCCAGCCCTTCAGCTAATTGGTTTACCTTGCATGGTAAACACCAGTTGAATTCCGGCAGCGAGTTGTTTTCCTTCCTGGTTACTCTTCCTTTCACCTCTTTAGGTTTCCGGGTGGTTATACTTGTTCCTTTTACTTTTGGCTCTCCTTAGTTTTCCCTATCTACCCTTTTTGAATGTGTTTTAATTTTCTCACAATGGGTTTTGTATATTCCTGCATACTTTCCTCTCATTTTGTTGGCAGTGTGTTGTGGCCTCCCCTCTGGTTCCTCAGGCAGTATGAGGAACCCCTCAATGTTTTTGAGTTGTATGGCTAGGGTCTTTCTAGTCTGTACATGGAGCAGTTGGGTGTGGGTGCAGCGTCTCCCTGTAAAAGGTTTCCCTTGTTTCCGTTACCCGTGAGTGTGTGGTACGTTCATGACAGTAATAAAACCTTTGTACATTTTTTAATGTATTTCAGCCCCTTAAACACCCGTAAATTATTGCTCAAACCACATTGTTGTAAAGGCTAGTAAGTCCATAGCTACATACACCACAGTGCATGCACCTATGCAGATGAGTGGTTTGTACGATTGGTTGGCTTCTCAGGACCCAAACCCTCAGCAGCCTAGAAGTTGCTTAAGGGGGTGCTTTATATAAACAATTTAGAAAGGTATAGTTGCACTTTAAAAATAAACTAAATTATTTTTATTAGCATTAAAAATACCTTAATGTCAAAAACATGTTGAGGTTCAGTCAGAAAAGTTTTGTGGATTTACCCGTATATAGTGATGGTGTGTCCTTTATGTAATATGAAGCTTATTTTCCACCACTCTTATTTTCACTTGCTTTTACTCCAAAAGAATCTGAAACTAGGTCACAATGTACAACCTGTAAAGCAAAAAGCAAATCAATGGAAATAAACAGGGTGCATTCCATATATTTGAGAAAAGAGCAGAGCTGCTTTCTGAAGAGCACAGCATCGCTAATCCTGATAGAGACAAAGACTTTTCTACACCATTAATGCTCACAAAATTTTGAAAGTTTGATTCTTGTTGGCGCTATGCTGTGAAGAGTGCAGCTTTGCACTAGCACATAAAGTGGTTAAAGAGGTTGTATACTCCTCAGACAACCGCTTCTGAATCCTTTTTTCGCCCAGCAAAATAATAGCACTTATACTCTCCTCCGTTGCCGACACCTTTCCAGAGGTCTTGGCACTTACTCTAGTGTTATGTCACGCGAGCCCTACAGCCAATCAGCACTGGCTTTACTCTCCCCTCATTCAGAGAAATAAAGGTATCCGGAGAAAGTGAGAGTACTATCAGCCTCACTGCCCTGGATGTCAATTACATCCATAGGAGAGGAAAGTGAAACCAGCGCTGATTGACCACAGTGATCGCGTGACATTGTTATGTCACACGATCCCCGGGAAAGCCAGAGCTGACATCTCTGGAATGATGCCAGCACTGGAGATGAGTATAAGCATACCTCCCAACTTTTGAAAACAGGAAAGAGTGACAAAGGCTGCGGCGCGCACGGCAAATTTTAGGCCATGCCCGACCACACCCATTTCACAACTAATCACACCCATGTCCACGCCCCAACCACACCCAGTTAGCACTGCGGATCACACTGACTGGTACTGAGGGCACAGTGGCTGGCATTATGGGATCAGTGGCTGGCATTATGGGCACAGTGGCTGGTACTGTGCGCACACTGACTGGTACTGAGGAAAAGAAAGAAAGAACAGAGAGAGAAAAAAGAAAACAGAGAGAAAAAAAGGAGAGAAAGAAAGAAAGGGGAAAGAAAGAAAGAAACAAAGAAAGGGGAAAGAGAAAGAAACAAACAAAGAAAGAGGAAAGAAAGAACAGAGAGAAAGAAAGAGGAGACAGAAAAAAGAACGGGAGAGAGAAAAAAAGAGGGGAAAGAAAGAACAGAGGGAGAGAGAAAGAAAGGGGAAAGAAAGAACAAGAGGGAAAGAGAAAGAAAGAACAGAGAAAGAAAGAAAAAGAAAGAGGGGAAAGAAATAACAGAGAAAGAACGAAAGAGGGGAAAGAAAGAAAGAACAGAGAGATAGAGAGAAAGAAACAGAAAAAGAAAGAAACAGAGAGAAAGAAAGAGGGGACAGAAAGAATAAACATAGAGAGAAAAAAGAAAAAGGGGAAAGAAAGAACAGAGAAAAAAAATAAGATGGGAAAGAAAGAAAGATGGGAAAGAAAGAACAGAGAGAGAGAGAAAGAAAAAGAACAGAGAGAAAGAAAGAGGGACAGAACAGAGAGAGAAAAAAAGAAAGGGTAAAGAAAGAAAGAATAGAGATAGAGAGAAAGAAAGATGGGAAAGAAAGAACAGAGAAAGAAAGAAAGAGGGGAAAGAAAGAGAACAGAGAGAGAAAGAAAGAGGGAAAGAGAGAAGAGAGAGAAAGAAAGAGAACAGAGAGAGAAAGAAAGAAAGATTAGAGATAGAAAGGGGAAAAAAGAGAAAGAAAGAACAGAGCGAAATAAAGGAAGAAAGAGGGGAGAGAAAGAAAACAGAGAGAGAAAGCAAGAGTGGACAGAAAAAAGAACAGAGATAGAGAAAAAAAGAAAGAGGGGAAAGAAAGAAAGAACAGAGAGATAGAGAGAAAAGAAACAGAAAGAAAGAAAGAGGAGACAGAGAATATACAGAGAGAGAGAGAAAAAAAGAAAGAGGGGAAAGAAAGAACAGAGAGAGAGAAAGAAAGATGGGAAAGAAAAAAAGATGGGAAAGAAAGAACAGAGAGAAAGAAAGAAAGAAAGATGGGAAAGAAAGAAACAGAGAGAGAGAGAGAAAGAAAGAGGGGACAGAACAGAGAGAAAAAAAGAAAGAGGGTAAAGAAAGAAAGAATAGAGATAGAGAGAAAGAAAGATGGGAAAGAAAGAACAGAGAGAGAAAGAAAGAAAGAGGGGAAAGAAAGAGAACAGAGAGACAAAAAAAGAAAGAAAGAGGGAAAAGAAAGAACAGAGAGAAATAACAGAGAGAAAAAGGAAGAACAGAGAGAGAAAGATTAGAGAGAGAAAGAAAGGGAAAAAGAAAGAAAGAAAGAACAGAGCGAAAGAAAGGAAGAGGGGAAAGAAAGAACAGAGAGAGAAAGCAAGAGTGGACAGAAAAAAAAGAACAGAGAGAGAGAAAAAAAGAAAGAGGGGAAAGAAAGAAAGAACAGAGAGGAAGAGAGAAAGAAAAATGGGAAAGAAAGAGAACAGAGAGAGAAAGAAAGAGGGGAAAGAAAGAACAGAGAGAAAGAAAGAAAGAAAAAGAACAGAGAGAGAAAGAAAGATGGGAAAGAAAGAGAACAGAGAGAGAGAAAGAAAGAAAGAAAGAAAAATAACAGAGATAAAGAAAGAACAGAGAGAGAGAAAGAAAGAAAGAAAGAAAGGGGAAAGAAAGAACAGAGAGAAAGAAAGGCAAAGAACAGAGAGAAAGAAAGAAAGAACAGTGAGAAAGAAAGATGGGAAAGAAAGAGAACAGAGAGAGAAAGAAAGAACAGAGAAAGAAAGAAAGAAAGAACAGAGAGAGAGAGAGAAAGAAAGAACAGAGAGAGAGAGAGAAACAGAGAGAAAGAAAGATTCTATAAAGATAATACAGCAGCCTGGCTCCCATTGTAGTGCCTACCTGAGCCTCCCGGTGCAGGACATATCATGATCTGCTCACATGGCCGACATTCCCGATTCCAAGGCGATCCCGCTGTCTGTGCTGTCGGAGGAGGACACGGTGATGGATCTGAAGTATTCTCTGAAGTGCCTCCATGGTTCCGTCACAATCTCCTCCCGAAATTACGTAATTTCCTGTCACTTCCGGTGGAACGTCAAGTTCGAATTTTAAAGTGCTCCTCGGGGCTCCGCCGTTTACTCCTGTTTCCACTGAAAAAAGTAAGCTCCCAGCCGGGGCAGACTCGCTCTCAAAATCGGGACTGTCGCGCTGGATCTGGGACGGTTGGGAGGTATGAATGCTCCCCACCATGCACCTTGTACACGCACGACTCTGCACACCTCATACACACACGATTCCACTTTGTATGCCTCTTACACACATGCTTCCGCTTCGTACACCTCGCGCACACATGGCTCCGCTCCGTACACCTTGCGCACACATGGCTCCACTCCGTAAACCTCGTACACATGCAGCCACGCTCTGTACACCTTGTACACACATGGCTCCACTCCGTAAACCTTGTACACATGTGGCTTTGCACCATACACCTCGTACACATGCAGTTCCGCTCCATACACATCGTACACACGCGGCTCCGCTCCATACACACGCGGCTCCACTCCGTACACCTCGTACACACACGGCTCTGCTCCGCTCCGTACACACACAGCTCAAACACGGAGCCCTGTGTGTACGAAGTGTACGGAGCTGAACGGCTCAGCTTCGTACACTTCGTACATACAGGGCTCCGTTTCGTATGCCCCGTACACACACAGCACTGCTACATCCACCTCGTACACACACGGCTCTGTTCCATACACCTCGTACACACATGGCTCCGCTCCATACACCTCGTACACACACTGCTCTGCTACATCCACCTCGTACACACATGGCTCCGCTCCATACACCTTGTACACACACGGCTCCACTCCATACACCTCGTACACACACGGCTCTGCTACATCCACCTTGTACACAGACGGCTCCGCTCTGTACACCTTGTACACACACGGCTCTGCTCCGTACACCTCTACACACACAGCTCCGCTCCGTACACCTCGTACACACACGGCTCCGCCGTACCCGTACACCCGCTCCGCTCCGACCCCTCACACACACACGGCTCCCCTCCGTACACCTCGCACACGCATGGCTCCGCTCCGTACACCTCGCACACACACAGCTCTGCTACATCCACACTGGAAACCCCTCCTGACCCCACACATAAACTTACCCTCATCCAGCACCATGACAACCAGCACAGCAGAGACCTGCACACACCGAGGAGCCTGAGCATGTGACACCTAACTCCTCACCTTCTGTGACCTCATCACAGGCCCTGTACGCACAGAAGAGGACAAGCCTAGCAACGGACTCCTGGCTGTGAGAAGATGAAGTGGAGAGCTGGGAGGGCGAGGTTGGGGTGCATGGGGGTCGTGGCAGAAACATAGAGTCCCGGCCGGGACAGCGGGTGGGAGGGTTAGAATCAGGACTATCCCGCGCAATCCGGGACGGTTGGGAGGTATGCCTTTATGGCAGTGTGACCTGCATCTTTCTCCAGAATAGCATATAAATGAATAAAGGGAGCAATACATATATGGTTACCCTCTCCTTAATATTTTGTCTTCGTGTGGTAACTGGTGACAGCCTTGTCAAGCAAGTACCCTATTTCTGGAGTGCTATGGATATGCTTTAAATGTCAATGAAAGCGCTGAAACTTTCTTTAAGAGCCTTCTTGTGATACCTACAACCACACTAAATTTCCTGGTGAAAAATGTACAAGAAGAGGTGATAAAAACAGCTGAAAAGAATGAACAATTACGGTATATTCACATAGTAAAGTATAATATACAAAATAATATAAATAAAAAGTAAAAATTAGAAAAAAACAAGCTATAAAACTAAAAACCACACAAACACTATTTATCATTGATTCAGACAGAATGCTCTGTGTAAACAGCATAAAAATGTCCTGAATTCTTGATGCCGTCTCAGTCCTCATATTCATAATTTAAAGGCATCTTTAATCAGACACCAAGGGCACATTTATATAAAAAAATACATGTTATTTAATAGCATAGCAGATAGTGCTTAGCTTGAGCCCTCGTGGTTTGTAATCGCAGATTTCTACTAATATATGCCGTGAGTCATGTTAACTGTGATATTGCTATTATTTCATCACTACGTTTGATGAAAATTTATTTTTAGAAGGAAAACTCTTTATTCTTCCTGTCAATAGAGAATTGTATGTTATCCATGTGATCGACAACGCTGCCTTCAGCAGATATTCTCTAGCACTGACTTACCACTAATCTGTGACAAAAGTGATGGCCTCCTCACTAATACAGTATATAACAGTGCCCAGCCGATGGCATAGAAATGATGACGCCAGTCTGAAAGCGATTTGCACAGAAGAAAGATGAGACAAAATGATGCCGGCTTACCCCTTTAATGTGGCGATTTCTTGTGGCAGAAATTGTAATCTATACCGTACATGTATTCAGGTGAAGATTTGTGCTATAATTTGCACCAATTTCTGATGTAAGATTTAATAAACTGCCTGACCGGTGGTGGTCTCACCTCCTCTGCTTGACTATGAAGGGGGCACCAGGGCTGGTGCTTGTGACCGGTTCTGACTTCTCCTCACCCTGATACCCCTCTTCTAAACGGGAATCTGACATATGTTTCTTGTGCTTTAGGATTCGTTCTGTACTCACTTGTCGTTCGGGAGTCCTTGTTACCTCCCTGTCCTTGGGACCGGACACAGCTGCACACATAACAGGAAACATTTGGTCAGGTTCAACAGGTTCGGCTTTACTGTGTAATTCGGATACATACGGCTGCGGCGTACAGAATGAGACAGAGTCCCTTATGGTTGGTTTTCCCTTTGCCCAATATACTATTGGTTCTTTCTTCCATTCAGCTTTATGCCCCTTCCTCAACAGACTCTGTTGGTACCAGGGCTTCCTTCCTATCTGCCATTTTACAGCGTCCCTGAGGCCCACCACCTTTCCCTCTCGCTGTGACACGACCGTCCTCTTAAGGGAGAAAGAGCCATGGAATCCGATGCCTGTTCTTGGCCCCAAGCCCTGGACCGCTTCAGTGACGTAAAATGTAGTTTTTAAACAGGCAGGACAATGTTTTACCTCACAGAAAGCATCATCTGTGCTCCCATGCTGCCCTGTCTGTATACACTCTTTTGCTTCCTCCCTGCCCAGAAGCTGCACGGTCTGACACGGCCATTACATCTATTGATTAAAGTGTACTTTGTTCGTGGGAAAACCCCTTTAACATCACTCTAAGTCACTTCAGCTTCTTTTGCCTTAAATAATAATTATAGATGTATACAAATAAAAATATGGGTAAAAAATGGTATTTCTCATGTCCAAATACTTTGTTTAAGGCCACATTCACACGTTCAGTATTTGGTGAGTTTTTTACCTCAGAATTTGTAAGTCAAAGTCAGGAGTGGGTGATAAATACAGTAGTGGTGACGTGTTTCTATTATACTTTCCCTCTGATTGTTCCACTCCTGGTTTTGGCTTATACATACTGATGGAAAATACTGACCAAATACTGAATATGTGAATGTGGTCTAAAAGTTCCTCTAGTGATGCCCCTGTAATCCTTCCTACCAATTTGACCATGCTGCTGTGGACACTGGTTTGGCTTTTACAGGCTCTTTGTCTTCCTACACATTGATGGCATTAGAAAGAGTTAACCAAGAATCCGTCTGTGAGCTGTGAGCGCATTCAGATGAGGAGTCTGTAACTCTTTTATCTGTGTTTTTCTGAACTCCTTTGCACTGATTTATGACCACAGACCACATAAAAAAATTAAACACAACTTTGGTGTGGTTATAAATGAGCTTAGCGAATCTCAGACAAAGACAGATAAAAGTGTTACAAATTTACTGTCAGAATAAGCTCACTGACAGTAACGCAGTTAACTGCAGCACAGAAATGTGCGGAGAAAAAAAATGCCACATTTTTTGGCTGAAAACGTATTGCAAAAATGATGCTTTCGAAGATGTTCAAAGCCCTAAAATAACATTACCATTTTTGTTGCATGCCTATTTAAAAAAAAGGATAATCCAGTGCCTCTTAGACATCGAGAGGTGAGAAGCACTACAGCAGGTCTTATGCACAGCCGGCAGGTATCACATCCTATTGTAATCAGTGGGGCATTTGCACTTTACTTGCTGGGAATGATAGGCGTCCCGATGTAGGAGTACGATCTGCTAGATAACTCCATGCTCACTTGTAAGCAAAGTACCGGCAGCAGAGGAAATCGGTAAAAACCTGAATTTAAGGCAATGATGATGTTGGCGATTCCGAGTGATCATTGCACAATGATATAATATCTCTATACAGTTATTACAGCACATTAGTGATATTATAAAGTGATCTAAGAAGACCAAATAATGATTTTGCACCAGATTCCAGCGACTTCCAGCTAAACTTTTAACTAAGTCCTTTTTTTTTCTTAGTTCCGACTTCTGTATTTGTTCACACCAGGGAATAAAAGCAGACGTTATGGGTATTCTGTACCAGTAATTGCTGTAATGTAATCCTCGCTTCATTAGGCTGTTGGGCTGTATATTATTTGGAGCGTGGCAGGAGAAGATTTCTAATTAAATTTCTTTAATTGTTGTCTCGTTCAAATAAATGTCTACTTGTGTTTTAAAGGTAGGTTGGCCAGCTTAAAAAAAAACAACTGTTTTTCAATTATATTTTAGGGAATTCTTATTTGATGTGAGTGCAGCTACAATGAGGTTCTCTCTATGTAAGGCCTCTTTCACACGTCAGTGTGTCTGGTACATGTGGTGACAGTTTTTACATGTACCGGAGACACTTACACACATAGACCCATTCAAGTTAATGGGTCTGTGCATATATCAGTGTGTTTCCATGGACCATGTGTCCGTGTGACTCACACGTAGAAATGTCCTTTTCTATCCACTGCACGGGCTGCAAAATGTCCCGCACACGTACACACGGATGACACACTGCGATGTCATGCTTGTGACACGTACTTGTGCCTGAGAAGCAGCCATAGAGTAAGCGCTGTTCCCCAGCCCCGGGTGCTGAAGATGGCTCGCGTCATTCTCCCCTGCTCTGACGGCGATCGGCACAAACAGGGAGAATGATGAGAGTTATATTCAAGTGATAACAATGAGAGCAGGCGGCGACTGATGGGACTATTACTTCCATCAGCTTACACCTGCTGGCGCTAATAACAGTGAGAGCAGTAGCAACTGATGGGAGTATTCATCGCCTGCCACCTGCACTATTAATAAATAAATAAAATATCCGGCGTGGGTTCCCCTGTATTTTCTTAACCAGCCAGGTAAAACTGACAGCTGGGGCTGCAACCCTCAGCTGTCAGCTTCAGCAAGGCAGGTTATCAATAATTGAGGGGTCCCCACACTGTTTTTTTTAACTATTTAAATAATTTAAGAAAAACTTCATGGGGTCCCCCACATTTTTGATAACAAGCCTTGCTAAAGCTGACAGCTGGGAGATGGTATTCTCAGGCTCGTAAGGGGCCATGGATATTGACCCCCCAGCCTAAAAATAGCAGTCCGCAGCCACCCAGAAAAGGCACATCTATAAGATGCTCCAATTCTGGCACTTTACCCAGCTCTTCTCACTTACACTGTAGCGGTGGCAAGTGGGGTTCATATTTGTAGGGTTGATGTCACCTTTGTATTGTCAGGTGACATCAAGCCCACGGCTTAGTAATGGAGAGGGTCTATAAGACACCTCTCCATTACTAATCCTATAGTTATATGCTAAATAAAAACAAAGCAAGAATCAAGTCTTTCATTGGAAATAAATCTAAACACTTTTCCATTTTTATTTAAAAATGACAAACACAGATATACTCATCTAACACCTAATTCCACTGAATCCCTTGTCTTCTGTAATAAAACAAACAAAAAAAAAACAACAATAGCCCTCACCTCTCCCTCTTTCTGTCCCACACCGTAATCCATGTCTGGGGAGAAATAGTTTTCAACCTGGACAGTACCAAGATGTGACTGTCCAGGCTGAGAACCACTGGGGAATAAGCTGCTGCGAGCGCAGCCTCAGTTTCTAGTGGTGACGTCATTGAGGTTACTGCCAGTCACTGAGGCTGCATTCCCAGCCAGGCTGAACTGCGTTGACCTCAGCACCGTGGGAAAAAGTCATTGATGAGGTCAACGCAGTACAAGCTCAGTGACTTCACCGCAGGTAATACACACACGGACACACTGACACTGACATCTACAGTACCAATTCTTCCGGTACCGAAAATATCAGGACGTGTGAAAAAGGCCTAGCAAAACTTTCCCAACTTGACTCCTTCCTTCCCCCAGGCCATTTCCCTAACCAAGCACATTTTGGGGTTTTATTGTACATGCACTTTTCAAACATTTTCTCATTCAGATCTTCAAATAATTGTTGCCTTTTTTTTTTTGTAAACAGTGCGGTGGCTTCTTTTCCGCTCCACTCTGTTGACAGGACGGAACTTCCTACGTCAATCTGATTGACAGCCGCATCCCTGGGGAGCCGATTGTCCATCTGCATGACATTGGAAATCATGCCCCGCCGACATAGCAGGGGGGAAAGAAGCTGCTGCTCTGTTGATATGACATTAGCATACGCAGCTGAATCACCGGCAGGAGTGATCTGTGACCACTCTGCGCCGCCGTGTACAACAAGCAGGTAAGTAGCAACTACCTGCCTGTTAGTGCTTAGGGACATTTTTTGTTTTTCACAAAGTCACGGATTTACCCTGAATATATAAAGTAAGTTTTCCTCTAAAATGCTGCTTTGTTTCAAAGTCAGATATACCTGGCCGAAATCATGCAGCCAGTGTCCGTTGTTCACAATGTCCGGTATATTCCCTTTAATAGCCCCTGGGGACAGAGCCACACTAGTAGGACAGGAAGGTCCCTGGAGGCTTCTCTTCGCCCACTCCCCAGGAGCGACAGATTTCTCCTCGCGTGTGTTTATAGTGAGAGACCTGTCAGTCAATGGTGCTGGTTAGGAGAAGCCAACGGGGACCTGCCTGTCACACTAGTCACCTGGCTTTTAAAGTATGTCTTTCCCTGACTCATCCAGCTGTTCAGAGTCAGGCATACCTGGCTGAAATCATGCAGCCAGTGTCTGATACCTGCTGCCCTTGGATCAGCTGTAATGTTTCCCTTAAGGGTGAGCAATTATATTGTGGATGGTTTTAGTGATAATTTTGGGGGACTCCAAACTAAAATGGGGTTGTACAAAAAAAGTCTTACATTTTTTCAAGAAGTTACAGACTTCCTTATACAGGATGTTTATTTAAATCATGCAGTTTTTACACTGACCACAAGATCTAACATTAGACTTACACTTCTTGCCCTGTACATATGAGTTTACATCAGTCTCACGATCATCACAGACAATAAAGGCATAATAAACGTTCATTTCCCCTTTTTATATCCAGCTGATAACACAAGACCCACCAATCAGAATACGTGATGTCACATCTCACGCGCTCCGCCTCTTTGCGCAACGACGTCTGCCTAAGTTAGAGTATGCACAGTTTATACCTCTATATAAATAGGGTCTGAGTATTGCTGCTAATGTCCCTGAAGCAGAAGTGAAGTGTAATATTAGCCCACTTGGCCAGTTTGAAAAGTGCAATATTTTTTTAATACAGAAAGTGATATGAAAAATAACAAAATATATGAAAATATAAAAAAATGCATTTAAAATAAAAAGGTGGTTTGAACAATGGGTCATTTTTGGATTACACATAACCTTTAAAAGCGTAATAATTGTTTGCAGCTGTTTTTCTTAGCAAAGCAACAATCAATACGGCCTGAACTAAAAAAAGGCATCAATCAATGATTGGAAAGGAAAGTTTGAGGATGTTGCAGTAACGAGAATTGAAGTGGTATAAAAAGTTCAGCTATAAGTCTGTCAGCAAGATTCACCATTTGTGAGTGTTATTATGGTACTATAGCAAAACACACACAATCGTATCAATGGACAATATACGTGAGGTGAGACAATGTATTAAAAGTGTTTTAACTATTCTGGTGTCTAAATGAAACTTGTTATGTTCAAAAAAAGCTATTTACCTGCAGATATAGGGTTAATCTGCAGGTACAGTAGATCGCATTAAAATCCCATGTAGCTGCTTTACTGCAGATACAGGGAGAAAAGGAAGTTATTTCTCCCTGCAGCCTCTCGCTACCAGTCATCAGCGCGGTTCAGGGAGTGATTATAGTCACCACTCACTGTACATTGAGCCCAGCTGTAATCACAACCTGGAACACTGATTTACAGCCTTCTCTGCAGACACACTACACGCACACACATGCTGCACACACATGCTGCACACACATGCTGCACACACACTACACACACATGCTGCACACACACTACACACACACGCTGCACACACACTAGACACATGCTGCACACACATTGCCCACACGCTGCACACACTACACACATGCTGCACACACACTACACACACACGCTGCACACACACTACACACACACGCTGCACACACACTAGACACATGCTGCACACACACTACACACACATGCTGCACACACACTACACACATGCTGCACACACACTACACACACATGCTGCACACACAATGCACACACATGCTGCACACACTACACACATGCTGCACACACACTACACACACATGCTGCACACACACTACACACACACGCTGCACACACACTAGACACATGCTGCACACACATTGCCCACACGCTGCACACACTACACACATGCTGCACACACACTACACACATTCTGCACACACATGCTGCACACACACTACACACATGCTGCACACACTACACACATGCTGCACACACTGCACACACATACTGCACACACATGCTGCACACACATGCTGCACACACATGCTGCACACACTGCACACACATGCTGCACACACACTACACACATGCTGCACACACACTACACACATGCTGCACACACACTACACACATGCTGCACACACTACACACACATGCTGCACACACTACACACATATGCTGCACAGACACACTACACACACATTCTGCACACACATGCTGCACACACACTACACACACGCTGCACACACACACTACACACATGCTGCACACACACACTACACACATGCTGCACACACTACACACACATTCTGCACACACTGCACACACACTACACACACCGGCTGCACACACACTACACACACGCTGCACACACACTACACACACGCTGCACTCACACTACACACACGCTGCACACACACTACACACATGCTGCACACACACTACACACACTTTCTGCACACACTACACACACGCTGCACACACACAATACAAGCATGCTGCACACACTACACACACATTCTGCACACACTGCACACACATGCTGCACACACTGCACACACATGTGTAGAGCCCAGCTGCGCTTGGAATCTCATTTCCCAGAGGGATGCACCGAAGGTAATGACCACTAGAGGACCCAATATGCATACACACATCTTCACCAATCCCTAGAGCCACCAGAGGGAGCCTTTTTAGAGTATATAAGGATGGTGAAGCCACAGAAAGTTAGTTAGTCTTAGGGCTGCAGTCGGTAGTCACCTCAGAGAGCTCACAGATTAGTCTAGTCTGAGTCTACGTGGAGAGTAGATCAGTCTGAGCTTAGTCACCTCAGGGAGGAGTAGAGAGTTGTTAGTTCTCTTGGAGAGAGGGAGAGAGAACAGCAGTTGTTGAAAGAACCTGAAATCTGCAGCTCTAAGCTTAGTTCAACGTGTGGAGGCTAGTACAAGTGGAAAGATAGCCACTCCAGCCTAGTCAGAACTGAGTCAACCGAGTTCAGTTCAGTGAGCAAGCGTGTCGACGCTTTGAGAGCGGTGAAGAAAGGAGAAGAAGAAGCAGTCCACCATCTGCTAGTGTGCTTATGTGAGGGTCGAGTAGGACGAAAGGCGAGTGGAGTAAGAAGAGAGTGACAGAGGTGGAAATAGCATTGATAGCTTACCTCTACTCTGATTAACCGGACGCCAGGTCCGAGCTTGCTGGATCCTTCAAGCCTAGAAGGAGATACCGGAGACCCTGCGGGACTACAAGTCGCAGGAGCCCATAGGTGTTGATACGTGGCTGGGTTTGGAAGACAGGAGTCTGGCAGGTACCACCATTAGAGACTGTGTCCTTCCAATAGAAAGCCCTATACAAAGTCAGCCGGGTGCAAAGTTGAAGACAGAGTTAGGCCTCGTTTCATACAGGTCAGAGACTCTCATTACAGGAGTAAGGAGGCCCTACCTACTCAGTGGGAAGAATTGGACGTGCATCCTTCACCCTGCCAGCACCCCGGGACGTGCCTGCAATACCATCAGTAAAGGTACAGAAAGAGACTTTCGTGTGTGTATCTGCCTTATTACTCCTGCGGCTGAACTCCCCTTCTCCATCCTGCACCCCCACGCTCCGTTTACCCTGAAGGACCCCAGCCTTGCCTGTGGAAGGCTTAACACCTTGCTGCCCAACACCAACCCTTCAGCGGACCTATACAGCAGCGCTGGTCACCCTGACCAGGTACCACAGGTGGCGTCACGAACATTTCAACAAACCTTTAATCCCCTGTAAATATCCCCTTTTCAGTGAGCGCCCAGGGCCACGCACCGAGCTGTGTCGCCGTGACATCCCCCATAGAAGTGAACGGGCTCGGTGCCGAGTACTCCACAGGCCCTGGCGTGTGACTCACATGCTGCACACACTGCACACACATGCTGCACACACTGCACACACATGCTGCACACACACGCCGCACATGTGTGCAACACACGCACTACGCACACACACTACACACAAATGCGGCACACACACTACACACACTAAACACACATGCTGGATACACACACTTCACACACAGTAAACACATATGCTGGAAAACACACCGCAGAGCAAGCTGTGAAAGTGCCGGAGACTGATTCCTCTTTCTAGAGTGAATGTTGACTATGAT
Organism: Oophaga sylvatica; assembly: GCA_033576555.1. NCBI lineage: Eukaryota > Metazoa > Chordata > Amphibia > Anura > Dendrobatidae > Oophaga > Oophaga sylvatica. Next base: position 946,127,113 of record JARQOD010000001.1, on the reverse strand, counting down.
CTTCAGTCTTCAAACAGAGGCTGGACAGAGGATGGTTTAGTGACCCTGCATTGAGCCGGGGGTTGGACAGGATGACCCTGGAGGCCCCTTCCATCTCTACCATTCTATGATTCTATGATACCTACTTGCACTGCCTGGATGACTGTAAGCGAGGGGCTGTAGGGAAAATACAACTACATGTTCTCTGTGTACCTACTCCCTGCTCCAGTAAGGCAGCCAGGCTGAACTGTAATGCTATTTGCCTGCAGATTAACCCTATATGTGCAAATAAATAGAATTTTTGGACATGACAAGTTCCCTGTAAGAGTGTGGACACACACAATGGTTTTGTTGCCTTTTGATACAATTGTACAAAAATACAGTCATGGCCAAAAGAGTTGGCACCCTTGACATTGTTCCAGAAAATTAAGTGTTTATCCCAGAAAATTACTGCAATTACACAAGTTTTGTTATACACATGTTTATTTCTTTTGTATGAATTGGAACAGCACAAAATAATTGAACATCATTTCACACAAAACCCCAAAAATGGTCCCAACAAAGTTGTTGACACCCTTATACAACTGATGGTACTCAACTTGTTTCTAGTATGTGATGCTCATTCAAACTCACTTTTGGCTAGTAACAGGTATGGGCAATATGAAAAATCACGCCTGAAACCAGATAAAATGGGAGAAGTTGACTTTGCCATTGTGAGTCTGCGTGTGCCCCACTAAGCATGGAGAACAGAAAAAGAAGAGAGACGTCTGAGGACTTAAGAACAAAAATTGTTGAAAAATATCTAGAATCTCAAGGTTACAAGTCCATCTACAGAGATCTTGATGTTCCTATGCCCATGGTACGCAACATAATCAAGAAGTTTGCAACCCTTGGCACTATAGCCATGGAGGTGGACAGCAGAGAAAAGTTGCAACGCAGTATAGTTCGGATGGTGGATAAGCAACTCCAATCAAGATCCAAAGAAATTCAAGCTGTCCTGCACGCTCAGAGTTCATCAATGTCAGCGCAAACTATTTTTCGATATTTGAATGCAATGAAATGCTATGACAGGAGAACCCAGAGTACCCCACTGCTGACAAAAAGACATAAAAAATCTAGACTGCACTTTGCCAAAGTGTACGTGAGTAAGCTAAAATCCTTCTGAGAAAGCATCTTGTGGACAGATGAGACTAAGAAAGAGGTTTTTGTTAAAGCACATTATTCTACTGTTTTACAAAAACGGAATGAGGCCGGCAAAGAAAAGAACACAGTACCTACAGTTAAATATGGTGGAGGTTAAAAGATGTTTCGGGGTTGTTTTGCTGTCTCTGGCACTGGATTCATTGACTATGTGCAAGGCATCATGAAATCTGAAGATTACCAATGGATTTTGCGTCGCAATGTAGTGTCCATTGTCAGAAAGCTGGGTTTGCGTCGTAGGTCATGGGTCTTCCTGCAGGACACTGACCCCAAACATTCTTCAAGAAACACCCAGAAATGAATGGAAACAAAGCGCTGGAGAATTCTGAAGTGTCCAACAATGAGTCCATATCTAAATCCCTTGAACACCTGTGTAGAGATCTTACAATTGCTGTTGAGAGAAGATACCTTCAAATATGAGAGACCTGGAGTAGTTTGCAAAAAAGAGTGCTCCAAAATTGAGTTGAGTGGTGTAAGAAGCTTGTTAATAGTTATAGGAAGCGATTGATTGCAATTATCTATTCCAAAGGGTGTGTAACCAAATATTAAGTTGAGGCTGCCAACAATTTTGTTCGGCCCATTTTTGGAGTTTTATGTGAAATGATGTCCAATTTGCCTTTTTTTCTCTGTTTTTTTGTGTTGTTCCAATATACACAATGGAAATAAACATGTGTATATATGTAAATGTATATGTGTAAACATGTAACTGCAATAATTTTCTGGGAAAATACTTCATTTTCTGGAACAATTTGAAAGGTGCCAACACATTCGGCTATAACTTTATATTGAAAAGCAAGACATTCAGTGGGTAGAGATAGGGAGATCAAATAGCATCTATTTAGGTTCAGATTAGTCTGTAGCTCATAAAAAGTACATACAATGATAACCTACAGGAGCTATGATAGTTCATCTTAAATCAATATTCATTAATATGGAGCTGGTAAATAAAAGAGAAAGGATAGACAAGAGACATTTGCACTTAGCATTGTGCTTGGTGATGTAAGGCTACATGTAGCTGCTTTACTATGAAGGTCCCGGTGGGGGCGCACTGTTGAGCTATTGTTAATTCCAGAGGCGGATTGGACTCTGCAGTTTTGGAGTCATCAGAGTGTTGGTGACTTTTCTGCTCTCTGCTCCTCAGCACTCGGTGACCCCACTCTGTAATGTTACGTGGTCTCCACTTTGTGGCTGAGTTTCTGCAGGTTCTTCCACTTCTCAATAATATCACTCACAGGTAATGGCAGAAGATTTAGAACTGAAGAAATGTTATGTGACTTGTTACATCGGTGGCTCCCATTATAGGACCGCCCTGCTACCAGTGAGCTCTTCACAACCTGCAATTTTGTCAGATGTCAGTAAAGGCAGACGCCATGTCAAGTGACCGGATTTTAGGCACATATGGCAATGTGACAGAATGAAGATCCAGAATTTTGTGATTAGGATATCTGCCCCAATACTTTTGTCCATATATATTATGAACCTAGAAGTAATCAGATAAACAATTTTTAGAAGCTAAACTGGACCTTTTGTTGCTCATCTTATTCCACTTATATATTTAACACTGCAGGTCCAGTGCTAACATGAATTTTTGATATGGGACGGACCCCCACTCCATCTTAAAACATCCATAACTACAGTAAACCTAAATGGTGGAATAAATACAAAAACACATTATTTTGGTTGTCAGAATGGCCACAGCTTTATTTAAATCACAGGATTAAAACAATCACAGTAGGAGTTAGGTGAAGTGCTAGTACGTTGGGATTCACAAGTACTGTGGTATCCCCAGCTGTCTGACATCCAGCACCAGGACAGACAGCCATAAAGGGGCTGCACGCACTGGCTTGCCATTCAAGCAGAGCCAGTAAACTTTCAGGGCACCAATGACCCTATTATCCTCACTCCTTTGCATAACCACTGTGCCCGCCCCTGATTGATGTTACCATTACGATGTCCTTAAGTCTGGCCACCAAAGCTGAGCCTGTTCACCACCATGAGGTTTTTACCTCCTCTATTAGCTAAAATGAGTCCACCTTAACTTGTCCGCAACTTCCAGCTGACTCCTAAACCGCAAAGCTGTGACGGGATATAAATTCCAAGTCACATTTGACACTTTTAGCCATTTTTTTTTTTAATAATCACATTTGTAAACTTTTAAAGTAGAAGTCCCTGCAAAAGCATTAAGGGGACTAAACTTGGCAAACCTCCGACCCACAAAGAGTCATCCTTAAGCGCTCAGGAGAGGAAAAAACCCCTGTGGAGGAAACCTCTAGGGAACCATGGCTGAAGGATTGCCCTTCCCTTGGGGTTAGAGGTTAATGCTAATGTTAACTCTTTATAGCCATGGTTAAATTGGACCTGGTACAAGATATACAATGGCTAATTATACAAATACAATAAAGCATTCATCAGTATACAACTAATGGTTAAATAAAACGTTTTAGGACAGTGATTATAACGGGGCGAAAGGGCGAGTGATGTTTCCTCCTGTTCGTCAGGTGAGACAAAGAGGGAGAGTTACCTCCTCTATACAAGCCCCACCCTCCTCACAGTAACACACCAGGCACAGACATGCTGTGCTCCTTCCTCTGAAAGCAATATCATTCTTGCCTAAAGTCATGTCCCCCTCTTCTTAATGCTCTGGTGGTTTCTTTATGCTGCTGTGTAAGGTTCGGCCAGGACTGTAGTCGTGGCCAAGGACACCTATGCTTCTGTGTCCTGGCCTCTCCTCAAAGGAAAATTACGCCCGCTAGTCAACATACCTGTGCCTACAGGTTCGGTTCCTTCAGGGATCTCCCTTGCATTGAGAGACCTTCAACACGCAGCTTGAATTGATTGAGACACAGTCCAAAGTAACTTGAACGAAACATTTACTAGATACTGTACTTAGCACATCCGAGGTCTTTACAGCATTTACAACAGGCTTCAAAGTGCATTGCTCCTTGTCTTTCCCTACACCTCTCTCATGGTTACATAGCACAGGCCCGGATCGGACCGTCCCTGATGGTTCTTCTGAATACTCTCTGTACAGCTCTGCTATAGTTAAGCATCCCTCAGTCTGTTTCGCCCCAGACTCAAGTTCATTAATTACCGGAGTCAGTTGCCACTTGGAGAGTAAACTGCCCTTCTGTGCTGCGCTCTGTGTAGGTGCCAAGTTCCTTCTGTCTGTATTCACTGCTTCTGTGGGGTCTCCCGACCGTTTCGCCCCGGTCCTCGGAGTGTCCGCCCACGCAAAGAGCTGCCACATCTTGATGCTTCCTAGGGTTCTTTGCTGTACGGGCCTGCTGTATTCTCTTCCTACAGCTGTGGATGGTTAGGCTTCACTTTTTATGGAGCTGCTTCTATGTCCTGGGCCTATAGCCCGTGTGGAGCCTTTGGATGCTCCCACCCTACTCAACTATTCTAGAAACTATTCCCTGGCTTACCAAGCAGCAGCCTCTCCTACATAATTTACCCCATGCTAACTCTATCCAATTAACTGTAACTTGTGTTTACTAAGATGCCTCCCGTCTAGTGGCCAATCCTACACACTACACTTACCCTATACTTATACAATGTAAAACAATATACATTTAACAATAATGGTAATACACCAAGTGATGTAGCAGTACATTGACTAGACAGTGGTAATACACTATAAGTGTAGGAGTACCATAGTATAATAACATATATACATTCTAGTAATATATTCAATGTCAGGACCTGTTAAGGAGGAAAAGTAAAGGGGGACATCATCCTTCACCCCCATACAGCTGCTCCTAAGATCTGTTAATATCTGCAGTGCTGACATAACATCAACAGCGTTTAAAGCCGGTGAGCTCAGAGATTAAGAGCTTGGCGATTGGTGACATCAGCACTGCAGACGGTAACAGAGACCCGTACCAGTGGTGGAGACTCATTGCTGGACCTGAAGAAGGAGAGTAAAGCTCAATTTGTTTTTATAAATCAAACTGCACCCAGGGACAATGGTTTTAGGAATCCTGAAAACCCCTTAAAGGGGTATTCCCATCTCCAACACCCTATCCCAATGGTGTAATAATAATAATATTAGCAAAAACCTCTATTTAGAACTGCAGTATAGTTCTTCTGCTTACCCCATGTGCAGGGCATTGCAGTAGCTTAGGTATCCATGGTTACAAACCACTAACAACTAACTAACTGCAATACCCTGCACATTGGGTAAGAGACATAGAGAATCAGAAGAACTATACTACATTTCTAATTGGAGGTATTTGCTAATATTATTAGTATTACACCCACTACATGTTGGGATAGGATTTTGAAGATAGGAATACCCTTTAATTGTGTAGCTTCTATTGGGATTGATAAATTGATTCTTACGAGCGGTTAGTAGAGAACATGGAGAGATCAGTATCAGCATACAAGAAGGAATCATAGAATAGTAGAGTTGGAAGGGACCTCCTGTGCCATCTGGTCCAACCCCCTGCTCAAAGCAGGATTCTCTAAATCATCCCAGACAGATGTCTGTCCAGCCTCTGTTTGAAGACTTCCATTGAAGGAGAACTCACCACCTCTCGTGGCAGCCTGTTCCACTCATTGATCACCCTAACTGTCAAAAAGTTTTTTATAATATCTAATCTGTGTCTCCTCCCATTCAGTTTCATCCCATTGCTTCTAGTCTTTCCTTGTGCAAATGAGAATAAAGATGATCCTTCTACAATGTGACAGCCCTTGAGATATTTGTAGACAGCTATTAAGTCTCCTCTCAGTCTTCTTTTTTGCAAGCTAAACATTCCCAAATCCTGCAACCGTTCCTCATAGGACATGGTTTGCAGACCGGTCACCATTCTGGTGGCTCTTCTCTGAACTTGCTCCAGTTTGTTGATGTCTTTTTTGAAATGTGGTGCCCAAAACTGGACACAGTATTCCAGATGAGGTCTGACCAAAGAGGAGTAGAGGGCAATAATGACCTCACGTGATCTAGACTGTATGCTTCTGTTGATACATCCTAGAATTGCATTTGCCTTTTTTGCTGCTGCATCACACTGTTGACTCATGTTCAGTCTGTGATCAATTAGTATACCCAAGTCTTTTTCACATGTGCTGTTACTTAGCCCTATTCCTCCCATTTTGTATATGCTTTTTTATTTACAAAATAGGAGGAATAGGGCTAAGTAACAGGAGTAAGGAGTAGATGGTCTATAGTGTCAGATGCTGCAGAGGGATCTAGCAGAAATAGTAGAGAATAGTTGCCATTAGGGCGCAGTCAAACGGTTTAATAACGCGGACGACAATCGCAATGCTCGGACTGGCCGACGGCTCTCCTGACCCCAGCATGACACTCGGGTGTGGAGAGCCGCCGGCCAGTCCCTGCACTGTGATGCGATCGTCGTCCCTGCTATATGGCCGCCTCTTTCCTACGGTCACACAGCCGTTTTTATCTCATCCAAGAAAATGGGTCCGATTATGCTAATCACACACTGAACAGAGTTTGATCAAAGTTTAATCATAGTGTGATCAGATTTTCTCTGATAAGAAGGATAAAAAATTAAAATGTTTCCATCTTGTCTCTGCAGTCTGTCAGATGTCATTTGAGTACTGTTGAATATTTTCCATGAACCCAAAAATATGAATGGTCGAGTGTCGAGCACGCTGCGATCTTTTCCTCAGACGGACTCGGAACGAGGAAAAAATTGGACATGTGCATGGCCCCACTGACGAGTGCTGTCCACCAAAACGACGGACAGCACTTGTCCAATTTTTTTGGTCGTATATACAAACCCTTTCAGTATATTTAGTTATCAGGAGATCCCGTGAGACTTTAGCTAGGGGATTGCGGAGTGGGGGCACTGCTAGATTGGGGGAGAACAGCAAGTTGTCAGATATCCCATTAGGTGCCAGTAGCCGAATCGTTCCAGGAGTGATAACTGATAGCTCACAGCTCAGGACTGGGCAAGAGATGTTTTTGAAAGTGGATGGAAAGATCCCAGAAGAAAAGGAAAGGTGTGAGGAAATAGGATCAATAATGAAGACTGTAGGGCACGAAGTAAAGAGGAGCCTGGAGAATTGTGCTGGTATCAGATTAAATGCTGGAGAGAACAAGAGGACGTACGGCAGGAATGGGATCGATGCTGCTTGGGGACCGGACTACTTATAGGGTTTGTGTAATATGATACAGCAGGAATATAGTGCATTATTGTTTTCATTACTATTATTATGTTCCAGCAGTTGGTCTACACACCGGGTAACCATATGGCTATATGATTATAGTCATGGTATTTATCACGTTACTGCTTGTCGTCTTCTTTTTCCTTTTCCGTGTTCTTGGTCTCCTTTATAATACCGGTTGCTACAGTCAGCAAAACAGAGCCATTTGTTTTATTGAATGCCACACATTGACAAAAAAAATTTGCCTATAAATATTTTGGATTTTGATGCATATTCTGACCCAATTAGTGGTGGGTGTGAAAGTTATACATCGGTCATGAATATGGAGGACTACCGGCAGCAGGTTTACTAGTCCTCTAGTGATAATCTACTGCTGATAAAACAGTGATTTATAAAAATCTACAGCAAGCAACCCAGTAAGTGACACATCGCTGGAATCAGGGTCTCTGTCTCTACATTGTGCCAATCTCTGATTAAGCGAAAAGCACCTGGTGAAAGATTCCCTTTATAAAACCCTGCTGAGATTAATCACCGCTCACACAACTAAATCTAAACCAATACTAGCACAGTAGCTCAGTGGTTAGCAGTTTAGCCTTACAGCGCTGGGGTCCTGGGTTCAAATCCCACCAAGGACAACGTCTGCAAGGAGCTTGTATGTTCTCTCCCGTGTTTGCGTGGGTTTCCTCCGGGTTCTCTGGTTTCCTCCCACACTCCAAAGACATACTGATAGGAAATCTAGATTGTGAGCCCCAACGGGGACAGTGATGATGACGTCTGATAAAGTGCTGTGGAAATTAATAATTGTCAAACAGCCATGAGACATACAGCTGTTGCGACTCAAGCGTAGTTAACGAGTATAAAAAGACAGAAAAAGAAACATGCCAAAAGCAGGGATAACCGTGTAAATCACAGTATTTATTGAGTATTCAAAAAAGCCAAAAAACGCATTTAACCCCTTTCTGCCATCGGACATACTATTCCGTCCATGTGCCCTGGGACTTAATTCCCATGGACGGAATAGTACGTCATGGGCGATCGGCCGCGCTCACGGGGGGTGCGCGGCCGATCGCAGCCGGGTATCAGCTGATTCTCACAGCTGACACCCGGCAGTAAGTGCCAGGAGCAATCACGGACCGCTCCCGGCATTTTAACCCACGGCACACTGCGATCAAACATGATCACAGTGTTCGGCGGCTGCAGAGGGGCTGACAGCCCCGACATCCGGGTCTCCAGGCCTGAGGGACTTCCTGTCATGCGCAGTGATGTGGACCAGGAAGTCTCTCAGGTGAGTGTTATAGGAGCTGCAGCGCTGACAGCTTCTATAGCATGCAGATCTGCATGCTATAGGAGCGATCAGCCTGCACAAAATGAGTGTCCCATAGTGGGACAAAGTGTAAAACTAAGAATTAAATAAAAAAATGTTTTAAATAATTGTAAAAATATTTTAAAAAATAATAAAAAAATCAATATTTATTCTATCAATAAATAAATATTTTAATAAAAAAACATCTAAACAATAAAAGTACTCATATTTGGTATCCCTGAATCCATAACGACATGCCCTATAAAACTGTCGCATTAGTTAACCCCTTTAGTGAACACCATAAAACAAAAAACAAGGCAAAAAACAATGCTTTATCATCATACCGCCGAGCAAAAAGTGAAATAGCATGCAATCAAAAAAAGGAGATAAATAAATATGGTACCGCTGAAAACATCATCTTGTCCTGCAAAAATTGAGCTGCCATACAGCTCCATCAGCGAAAAAATAAAAAAGTTATAGCTGTCAGAATGAAGCGATGCAAAAATAATTATTTTTTCTATCAAATAGTTTTTATTGTATAAAAGCGCCAAAACATAAAAAATGATATAAATGAAGTATCGCTGTAATCGTACTGACCCAAAGAATAGAACTGCCTTATCAATTTTACCACACGCAGAACGGTGTAAATACCCCCACTCAAAAGAAATTCATGAATTGCTGTTTTTTGTTCATTCTGCCTCCCAAAAATTGGAATAAAAAGCAATCCAAAAATGTCATGTGCTCGAAAATGGTACCAATAAAAACCCACTATAAATAGTAAATCAAACCCCCTTTTATCACACCCTTAGGGAAAAATAATAAAATAAAAAAAGGTATTTATTTCCATTTTCCCATTAGGATTGGGGCTAAAGTTAGGGTTAGGGTTAGAGTAGGGGCTAAAGTTAGGGTAGGGGCTAGAGTTGGGGTTAGGGTTTGGATTACGATTAGGGTTGGTATTAGGGTTAGGGGTGTGTCAGGGTTAGGTTTGTGGTTAGGGCTATGGTTAGGGTTGGTGTTGTGAATGGGTTTGAGATGAGTTCTGAGCAGAGACTCCCTCTGGTGGTTACAAGCGGTACTGGTCTGTTCAGTGAAGATTGTGAGGACTGGGAATCAGGTGTTACTGACTGGTCTTATATAAGGGAGTCACTTCCCATCAGGGTTGCCGGTAATCAATTGTTCTGGTCTGAATCCTTCATTCCTGTTTCCCTTGTAGCCTGCTGTGTCGTGTCTGCATCTCCTGCTAACAGATAAGACATTTTCTTCTTTTTGTTTTTGTACTATATTTTTGCATTTTGTCCTGCACTTCTTTGGGGGCCTTCTGGGTCCCCTTCGGGGGCTTTTGCCCTCTCAGTTTAGTTCAGCCACTGGTTTTTGTACTTTTGCTTTTTCCAGTTTTTTCAGTGGCTGCTGTTTTGATTTTGTTACACCAGAGAACTAATTTAGGTGGTAGAGGTCGTGTTATCTCAGGTGATTTTGAAATTAGTAGAGTTGGTGCTTTTCAGGGTTTTCTGGGATTGCAGTAAGTACCCTTCCTATCCTTTTCTATTTAGTTAGTTTGGGCCCCAGCGTTTGCTCATACTATTTTCTTTCTGTGTCAGTATTTCTTCTTGTCTAACCGCCATTACTTGTTTGGGGGCTTTCTATTATCTTTGGGGTTCTGCTCCGGGGCAGATAGCTTTCCTATTTCTATCTTTAGGTGTAGTTAGTTTCTCAGGCTGTGACGAGGCGTCTAGGACCAACGTAGGAACGCTCCACGGCTGCCTCTAGTTGTGGTGGTTAGTCAGGGTACTGCAATCTCATAGATTCCAACTGCTCTGGTGTATTGCCTTTTTTACCTGCACTCCTCAGCTACCGAAACATAACAGGTTGGGATTAGAGTTGGGGGTGTGTTAGGGTTATGGTTAGAGTTGAGATTAGGGTTCGGTGTGTGTTGGGGTTTAGGGTTGGAGTTAGAGTTGTAGGATTTCCACTGTTGAGGCACATCAGGGGCTCTGCAAACACAACATGGCGTCCGATCTCAATTCCAACCAATTTTGATTTGAAAATGTCAAATGGCGCTCTTTCCCTTCCGAGCTCTGCCGTGCGCCCAAACAGTGGTTCCCCCCACATATGGGGCTTCTGCGTACTCAGGACGAATTGGAAAACAACTTTTGGGGTCCAATTTCTCCTCTTACCCTTGGGAAAATAAAAAATTGAGGACTAAAAATCATGTTTGTGGAAAAAATATAATTTTTTTTTCACGGCTCTACGTTATAAACTTGTGTGAAGCACTTGGGGGTTCAAAGTGCTCATCGCACATCTAGATAAGTTACTTAGGGGGTCTAGTTTCCAAAATGGTGTCACTTGTGGGGGTTTTCCACTGTTTAGGCACATCAGGGGCCCTCCAAACGCGACATGGCATCCAATCTCAATTCCAGCCAATTTTGGTTTGAAAAAGTCAAACGGCGCTCCTTCCCTTCCGAGCCCTGCCGTGCGCCCAAACAGTGGTTTTCCCCCACATGTGGGGTATCGCCGTACTCAGTAGAAATTGCACAACAACTATATATATGTCAATTTTCTCCTTGTACCCTTGTGAAAATAAAGAAATTGTTTGTAGAAAATCATTTTTGTGACTAAAAAGTTAAATGTTAATTTTTTTCTTCCACATTCCAAAAATTCCTGTGAATCACCTGAAGGGTTAATAAACTTCTTGAATGTGGTTTTGAGTACCTTGAGGGGTGCAGTTTTTTTCTGCCATATAGACCCCTTAAAGTGACTTCAAATGTAAGGTGTTCCCTAAAAAAATGTTTTTGTAAATTTTGTTGTAAAAATGAGAAATCGCTGGTCAACTTTTAACCCTTATAACTTCCTAACTAAAAAAAATGTTTCCAAAATTGTGCTGATGTAAAGTAGACATGACATGTGGAAAATTTTATTTAGTAACTATTTTATGTGACATATTTCTCTGTTTTAAGGGCATAAAAATTCAAAGTTTGAAAATTGCAAAATTTTCAAAATTTTCGCCATATTTCCATTTTTTCATAAATAAATGCAAGTTATATTGAAGAAATTTTACCACTAACATGACATGCAATATGTCACGAGAAAACAGTCTCAGAATCGCCAAGATCCGATGAAGCGTTCCAGAGTTATAACCTCAAAAAGGGACAGTGGTCAGAATTGTAAAAATTGGCCTCTTGGGGGTTAAGGGGTTAAAAGCAATTAAAAGCAAGATTGAAATATTCACCCATAACAGGGAGTATAGCCCTATATATTTTTATATGTAAATATATACAGTGCACATCTGAAATACCAAAGATTATGCAAATATAGCTCAGAACTCAGCCCGCTAATAGAGGTTAATATTTTGACACCCAGTATATAAACCACACACTGCAGATCTAAGTAATACACAAGTTATCACAAGGGCAGCAAAGATATAGACGGTATCTCCTATAATTATTAGCAAAGGAGAACACATGCCATAGAAAGATGGAGCTCAACCAAAATGCACAGATTATACAAGGTATAATGACACAAAAAAGTGCAGTAATGTTCCAAACGTATGTGATGACAATGAACAATCAAAGTTGTTATAATAGAGACAATTCAAGAGTGTGGGAAAAGTCTAGCATACAAACAAGAACCAGACCTGGGGTACATAAAAGTAGAAAACAACAATAGCAAGAACTTACCCACAGCTCTGTAATCACAGAGCCGCAAGTAAAGCACCAGATGGGATTCTTATAGAGCAGGACCAGAGTCAAAGTGCAAGTGCCTGGAAGGACGCGTAGAAGCCCAACGAGTGTCGCCACTCAGGAGGCTTCTTCAGGGGCAAGTATACCAGGCGTAGTAAACGAGCACGCTGAAGATACTCTATTATGACAAGAGCATGCTCATATAACACCTTATCCGAGCACACTCGCTCATCACTACTCAGCAACTATTAACCTTTTACAGGACTGTTTACAGTTTCCTATGCTACAGAATTGTATTGTATCCATAAAAATCTAATGCCTTTCTGATGGTCCGTACGGCATCCAATTTTTATCTTGCACACATCAGATTCCGGAGTGATATCCCAGCTTGCTGTGATTTTTTTCTCATGTTGAATGCAGCTGAGAAAAAATCCTCAGATCTGCACTGCCTCACTGAATAATATTGGTCCACGTGCAATCAAATTTTTTATCGGATTGCACTAATCCGATTTATACACTAGTGTGAGCGAGTCCTTATAAGACTTATCCTATCTGGAAAGATTATTTATGCCGATTTCAATGCATTCATTTTTATGGGAGCACGAAAAATGTGCGCCTGTATGAATGAATCCATTCCTGATAGCACGTAGCCCATTCTTGAGATAGGTGCTGGTCACAGCATTGAGAGCTGTATCTTTTGGATGTCTATGGCATATCCCATATATACAGTATATTACAAAGGTTTTAGATGGAAACTCCCTTTAAAAGATTTTACTGTAATTCTCTATAATATGGATAAATGAACAATGTATCTGAGCCTCGAACTGTCAACCTGGGACAATGTAGAAAACGGTCAAAGGAGCGCAAAGAACACAAGGACAAGGTAGTAATTTCTTAAGCCCATAATGCGTTTCGACGGTAAACCGTCTTCATCAGGTGGTAAATTGCCACCTGATGAAGACGGTTTACCATCGAAACGCGTTGTGGGCTTAAGAAATTACTACCTTATCCTTGTGTTCTTTGCGCTCCTTTGACCGTTTTCTACATTGTCCCAGTTACTATCCTCCATTGGAGGTTTATGGCTGGAGCTGCATTGGACTGCTCATTAATTTACTTCATTCACCGCTTTCCCGGCGCTCCCCAGTGACCGCTACTTTCACTGACTTTTTCGAACTGTCAACCAGTCAGAGCTATTGCAATGAAAAGTGAGGAAAAAGTAGGTGTTTAATGCTGACGAACCCTTCCAACCTTTACTCTGACAACAGAGATGAGTTCAGCACAAGGGGAAGAGACACATTTGAAGAGGCCCTCAACCCAGGTAGTCCATGTTTCTTATCATAGTGGGTACCTGAGCTGGAGACCATGCCGTTACGGGATAAAAATCACTATACAATATCAAGACTGATATTACCACATCACAATGGCCTAATAGTAGTAGATACCAGTCCTGCAGAACGTTTAAGATATTATTTTTATTAACGGCCTTCAGCTCAATTTCGAGACATGGCGACTTGATGGATGAACGATCTGTTGCAAAATAGGTCTTGTGCAAGCCTAGATTCGTCCACCAGGGTCTTCACTGCTGTTATCTTGATTGTATCAAGCCATCAGGTTCCTCGTCTTCCTCTTCACCTTACTCCTTCTATTATCACAACCATGTTGTCCTTATCCAGTGATAGCTCTCCTCGTATGATGTGTCCAAGGTAGGCAAGTCATAGCTTGGTGATCTTTGCTTCCAGTGACATGTTTGGCTTTACTTGTTCCAAAATTGATGTTTGTTCTTCTTGCCATCCATGGTATTAATGATATTGATGTAATAGATTACAGTACAGTTGTAGATAGTGATTTACAGCTGAATTTCTTTCTGATCAAGCCATTCACTTTTCCCATCTTTTCCATCTGGCCCAGACCACCATGACGATTTCTCCCAGCAACAACTTGTCTGCAGTTTTCATCAAAGACACATTGAACTTCTCACATTTCCTGCAATGTCCCTATCTATTCCCAATCTGCACAAACCCTCTGTTCCCTTCCATACCCCAGCAATTCTGTGCCTGCTATTGCCTCTTTTATTAAGTGCCTGAAATTCTGTCATTTCTATAATTACCCACCAAAGATATTGTCTGACAGCACCTCTGAAGATCATGGTGACAGACGGCTTCTTTCCCCAAATAATAGTGTCAAACAGTGCTCTTTATTGTGTTTTATACTGTAATTGAGTTGGATACAGTATTAGTACCATTTTTTGGTCCCCATAGAAGTAGTGAACATTTTAGTCCTCTAAAACAGGACCAATGCTCCTCTCAGCTCCCTTCATAATTATAAAGCTTATCAATGTGCCCCTTCCAAAGTAATAACGCCTTATTTGTGTCTTTGCTTAACTACACAGAAAAAATGCCCCATTAATAGTAATTGTACCCATGTGTGAATCCTTAAAAATAATAGTCCCCCTTTTTGCCCCCCTTTTGGAGATTATAATTTTCCATCAACTCAACAAAGTAATAGTGCCCTTAGTGTTCCCACATCAGTGTCTCTTAAAAATTATTAATGCCCCTTTAACAAGTATTAATGCCAGCTGAGTGTACCCAAAAAATAATGTGCCCTGAGAGTAGTATCCCAAAAGTAATAATGTCCCCGAAGTGCCAGTTTACACGTGATAATGCCCCAGAAAACAAAAATGAAACTCACCGTATTTGTGCACTGGCTTCCTGTGGATGCTGACGCATTTGAGGGTGGCGCTCTGTAGCGCCTCCCACGGCTGTGGGGCGTCGGGACATGGCATAGCTTGCCTAGCTAGCCAATGCTCCCACGCCGCCAGTCCACGACGACGTGAGGCATGGGTCCCAGATGGTAAGAGAATGTGGACCCACTGGACCACGGAGGGAGACCCGGGCCTGCCCGGACTAGGGAAGGGCAGCGACCGGGATCCGTGGCAGCTGAGCATGTGGGCAAGGTGGCGACCTGCAGGACTAGACAACACCGCACAACTTCAGGTAAGAAGAAACATAAAGTTTACTTAAAGAAACAAAGTACATAAACAGAACATAAGACCGGGCTCCCGATTCCGCACATCAGAGAAGGGTACACAACTCAGGATCACAGACGAGTGCTGGAGGACATCACGGGTAGATGCAGTCCAGGGTTATCTGGCACAGGCATACTTGGACGGCCTCTCTCTCAGGCCTTAGGCGTAGCAGAGGCTCAGCAGGAGAACATCAGACACCGACCTCAGACAGACTTCAGACGATGGCGGGGTCATCACGGGTTGATGAAGTCCAGGATCATCTGGCACGGGCATACTAGTATGGCCTCACTCTCAGGCCTCGGGCGTAGCACAGGCTCAGCAGGAGAACATCAGACACCGGCCCAGGACGAACGTCAGACGATGGCGGGGTCATCACGGGTTGATGAAGTCCAGGGTCATCTGGCACGGGCATACTAGGACGGCCTCTCTCTCAGGCCTCAGGCGTAGCACAGGCTCAGCAGGAGAACATCAGACACCGACCCAGGACAGACGTCATCACAGGGTAGACCAAGGAGGAACCGGCAGGACAGGCAGGTTGTCACGGCAAGTGACCAAGGCAGTCTCTGGGACAGGCAGGTTGTCACAGCAAGTGACCAGGCAGTCTCTGGGACAGGCAGGTTGTCACGGCTAGTGACCAGGGCAATCTCTGGGACAGGCAGGTTGTCACGGCAAGTGACCAGGGCAGGCAAGTTGTCACGGCAAGTGACCAGGCAGGCAGGTTGTCACGGCAAGTGACCAGGCAGGCAGGTTGTCACGGCAAGTGACCAGGGCAGGCAGGTTGTCACGGCAAGTGACCAGGCAGGCAGGTTGTCACGGCAAGTGACCAGGCAGTCTCTGGGACAGGCAGGTTGTCACGGAAAGTGACCAGGGCAGTCTCTGGGACAGGAAGGTTGTCACGGCAAGTGACCAGGCAGTCTCTGGGACAGGCAGGTTGTCACGACAAGTGACCAGGCAGTCTCTGGACAGGCAGGTTGTCACGGCAAGTGACCAGGCAGTCTCTAGACAGGCAGGTTGTCACGGTAAGTGACCAGGCAGTCTCTAGACAGGCAGGTATATACGACCTGATATGGTGGAGCCTCCAGGTAGGCTGCAGTCGGATGGCAGATGATCGCTCCCAGGTGAGCAGGCAAGAGCCGGGGATCTCTGCAGATGATGTCCGAACTTCCGGATGGAGCTGCAGTCGGATGGCAGATGATCGCTCCTAGGTGAGCAGGCAAGAGCCGGGGATCTCTGCAGATGACGTGCGAACCTCTGGAAGGAACTGCAGACGGATGGCAGACAGGCAAGCCGACAGGTAACAGAGAGGTAACTGGAATCAGGAGCTGATGGCTGAAACAGAGTTAGACTGCACAGGAACAACAGGAACACGGATTGGATCTCAGAGAGTCAGGAACACAGACAGGAACACGGACTGGGTCTCAGGGAGTCAGGAACACGGACAGGAACATGGATTGAATCACAGGAACACGGACTGGAACACAGGCCTCGGACTCCGGACATCTGGCACCGATCAGCAGGCTCCGGACATCTGGCAATGATCGGCAGGATCCGGACATCAGGCAGGAAGGATAGGATCCGGACATCTGGAAGTGGTCGTCGGACATCGGACATCAGGCCATGGTCATCAGGCATAGGATCCGGACATCTGGCAGCGACCTGAAAAGGAACCCCAGCGGTCTGGTGCAAGCCCCGCCAGGCTCAACGGGAGCTGGCCGGGGATTGCACAGAGACTGAGCACAGAGTAACAGAAACTCAGCACACGCCGGACTCCTCCTTCCAAGATGAACTCAGGTTATATAGCAAGGATTCACAGTCACTGGCACAGGGTTCTGGACACAGCAGGATTTCAGGAACATAACACAGAGGACACAGTTCAGAAAGTCAGGTACAGGATGCGATCCAAGATCAGGGGTTCAGGTAATTAGACACAGCAGGAACAGGCCTGGATATACAGCCTCCAGGAACGGCGATCTGGGTAATCAGCCCCCAGCATAGGCGGAAACACAAGACACAATTCAGACATTCAGGTACCGGGTTTGATCCAGGATCAGGGAACAAGACACAGCAGGAACAGGGAATCAGCTCTCCAGAGCTGATCAACTTCAGAGCAGGAGCTGAACACACAACCACATACGGCTAGGTTCAGGGATTCAGTGTGGATTCAACGCGAAGCTCTGGCAACGCCCACTAGGGCTGGGGAACTTTATATATGAGCTGCTTCACAGCGATAGGCTGGAGCAGTAACTCTAGTAAACACCCAATCCACATAAAAGCAGGACAGGTGTGGGCCGCGCCCCCTATGCAGAGCCAGACAGCACAACACAGAGGGAACCCAACAATGGCTGCTGCCAACCACGCAGTAAGTCATGCACCACTGCAGAGGACTTTTCAAGCTACGGACGGCTTTCACAGCAAGTCAGGAACCGCACATGCGGGCGGTCATGCAAAGCAGCGGAGCCACTCACGCAAGTACGGGTACGCAGCAGAGCCGGGTACTGAGCAGCATCCATATAGGTAACAGACAACAGTATCCCAGCTGGTTAGGGGGAAAGGAGCAAAAGGGTTAATGCAAAAAACATGCAAAGTAACGCTGGAAAACAAAGTACAGACAATACCAGCGTTACACGCTCGTCCGGAATCAGGACGGTCCGCACCTTGTAAATGGGCATCGGGGCATTTTATCAAAAGTTTCTAAGTGTAAGGCAGTTGTTCTTGCCTGTGGCAACCAATCAGAGCTCAACGTTCACTTCCTAAACTGGTCTGGAATAATGTAAGCTGCAGCCACAGGCAACAAAGTCAGTTTTTCACCCTATACATGAACCATAATAATTAACATGTGAAGTATATGCATAAGTTTAATAAAGGTGTCAGATAAGTCATCAAACTATAAACCGTGGCATTGGCGCATAAAACGTCTTACAATTATTAGTAGTATGTTACATGCATGAAATGGTTAATTATTGTTAAATGTCAAAGAAATGTTCCGCAAAGGTCAAAATTCCCTTTCTCCTGTTATGTGGCATTTTTGTCAGTTTCTTCTGGTGTAATTGGCTAATTATGGCAGAGAGATGCATCACTTTGGGCTCAATTCACTAACGTGCTAATTCCCAAAGTGCTAATTCTCGGCTTTAGAATTGTTCTAGCAATTTCTGCGTCCCCAGAGTATAAAAACCTATAAGAGCGGAGGCAATGTGATGTGAATTAAACATTTCATTTAGCGTCTTATGAGTCTTCCCTGTTGCACATTGGATTATTCTCCCGTGCTGTATGGTTAGCGAATGGTTAACAGCGCGTTACACACCCAATATGATATATATATTCATAGCTACTAGTATTGGCACATATGTCGTATACTTCCCATGTATATTTTGTATACAATTTTTCCTTTTCCTCTCTGTAGTTTTTCTTAATTAGCTTTTATTGCAATGTTTTGCTGTTATTACGTTGCTGGCAGCCATGACTAAAAAGTATACGGAGTTTGCTAACTTTTTGAAATAGTCTCGTGGGAGACTTTGGGGTAATGTGATGCTCCAGTATTTCTCATATAGTCATGTTCCTCGCAAACCTGTTTTAGGAGCCCTAAGAAGTCTAGATGATTATGCTCAGTCTGATGGTGAAGCATTCTGCCGCCCTAGGGAGCTTCTTTCCAGGGGGTTCCCGGAGGCTTCTGCAGGAGATGGACCAAGTCTTCTACGAGTCTGTTAAAAATGGAAAATGTGCAAAAACGACTGTTTTGGATGAGCAGTCTTTTCTCTGATGTGGGCTATGATTTGAACTTACAACAGTACATTGAATTTATAACTTCTTGAGGCAATGGGACGATGACCTATGTAAACATCCAAACTATTAGTAAAGTGTGCCACATGGGTCTACGCTATGTAAAGTGTTACACGTAATACATAGCAATTTCCAGTGTTGTATTTTCCCTTTAAATGTTGTGAAGATCTGAGGTTGTGGGTTGTAATAATCACCTAGGCAGGTTAGCGATGCAATTATTTTTTATTCCATACAGCCATAGTTTTGCAACAAATCCAGTTAGATGTCCAAAATGCAATGTCCTCAGTCCATAAGATCCCCTCCCATGGCCTATAGTCCTACTGCACCCTTAACATGTGATACTCACTGTCTCCCAACTTTTGGTTAGGCCTCAGATTTCATTTCTCCATTCAGTTTAGCCTGTATACACAGTCCAGGCTCCTCCAGCTGACAAATAACACAACTGACGTCTATGTATCAAGGACCAACAATCCTTAAGAAAGTTTGTGAAATCCAGATGAAAAATTCCTCAATCATAACAGGGGGATCCAGCCCAGCCAGCAACTGATCTCCAAAGCTCCATAGACCATCCATCCATCCCAGCTTGGATCCTCTCCCGTCAAAGTCACTCCAACAACTGCTTGAGTAAACCTGTGGCATCTTTTTCTCCCCCCCCTTTAAACATTTTGCTTTAGCTCACAGAATGAAGCATATTCCATAAGCCTATCACCCAGGATTCCACGTGAGACCCCTGTGGTGTCAGCTCTCCTGGGTCTACAATCCCCATCCACACAATGGGCCTATGGCTGGGAGTACAATGGTTTGAGACCTTGAGATACAGATGAAATTGATAGAATGATTGCTTTAAGTCCTATCTGGCCTTATGTGTGCATAAGATCCAGCCTGCACGCCTTCCTCTGCTTGCTGTCACTGAATGGAAACATTGATTCCTGAGGATGAACTGATGAGCAAGCAAATCACTAATAAAACACAGCAAGCAAATATCTAATAAAATACAATAATATCGATGTAACCGGTGCTTCATGCTGGAAGAAGTCTGTCTGTTACGAATCTGCAACTAAGGACTAGGGCAGAAGGGGGAGAAGCTGACCCTGTACTAGGACTAGGCTGAAGCCCTACGATGGGGTAGGCGATCTATTCCTTGTGAATAGACCCACCAACGTTTCCTAGGCTAAACTCAAACGAAGACCTAAAGGTAGGGGGAAGGGTATCCCTGAAAGATCTAGGGACTGGGAACAAAAAACAGGTAACCTCCTAGTAGGAAAATAGAAGAAGCTGTAGAAACTAAAGGAAAACCAAAAAACAAAGCAGGCAGAATTAGGGTGTGTTTCTACGGTCAAGAAACACTCAGGAATTGCTGCATGTTTGACGCTGTGCGCTGGCGCAGCGTCAAACACGCAGCGTCCAGATGCTACAGCATAGTGGAGGGGATTTCAAGAAATCCCGTCTCCACTATGCTTAAAAACACGCAGGCGGCAGACCTGCGTTAACGGACATGCGGCGCGTCTTTTTAGACCGCAGCATGTCCTATTCCCTTGCGGTGACGCTGCGTCGCCGCAAGGGAAATAACACAAGGCTATGTAGCCCTGCGGTCATTCCGGATGTGATACGGATGTGTTCCATGAACACATCCGGATTGACCGCGCGTTCAGTAGGGGGCGGGGCTTTGGGCGGAGCGGACTTTCCGCTCCGTCCAAAGCGCTGTGGTTCCGGATCGTGGAGCCACAGCCTCAGAGATCCCAGAACTGCACAATATCAAACATAGAAAGCCATCAAGGCACCTAGCCAGAACTCTAGCGGATTAACACTGTTGTCCAGCAAGGACTGGGAGGCATGTGCTGGATAATAAAGGGTGATACAATCACCTGACCTTAGACAAACCAGCACCAGGGAAAAAGACCAGCAGCCAGAAAACCACAACAAGATGGCGGAATATCAAAACAAAATAGATTCTAACACTGTCTTCCTTAGAGTTGTGGACTCTGCTCTTCGTCAATTCGTCGTATAGTCTTTATTAAGTGGCCAGCTCCTCACAAAGGCAGTCTGTCGGTAGGATCAACCTTCCTAAGCCATCTACAGTAAGTCTAAGCCATCTACAGTAAGTCTGTTCTGAATAGTCCTTAACCCCTTAATGACCGCCGATATGCTCTTTAATGGCAGCAGTTAAGGGTACTTATGCCTCAGCGCACTGAGAAATAAGTGTATAGGTACCCCCAGGGTAAGAATTTCTCTGGTGTGTCAGGTACCGGTGGTAGCTGAGACCCCAGAGAACATGATTCGGGTCGGTTTTTAGCGACCCCAGTGTTTCGATCACCGTTATTAACAAAATAATCGCGACCGCCAAAGTCCGATTTCCCATCGATCACATCAGAGGAGAGAGAAATGGGGTCTCCGGTACTTTTGGTGTCCCTGAACCCTCCTGCATCCCCCGGTCCTGTCCCCCGGCTGCCAGGATCTGCTGGTTCATTTTGATCACTGTGATAGACCCTATCACAGTGATCAAAATAAAAAATAGTAAATCAAACCCCCCTTTATCACCCCTTAGGTAAAAATAGTAAAATAAAAAAAATTATTTATTTCCATTTTATCATTAGGGTTAGGGTTGGGCTAAAGTTAGGGTTGGGCTAGGGTTAGGGTTGGGCTAAAGTTAGGGTTGGACTATAGTTAGGATTGGGATAGGGTTAGGTTTGGGCTAGGGTTGGGGTTAGAGCTAGGGTTAGGGTTGGGCTAAAGTTAGGGTTGGGCTAAAGTTAGGGTTGGGCTAGGGTTAGGGTTGTGGTTGTTGTAGGGATTACGGTTAGGGTTGGGAATAGGGTTAGGGTAGGGGTGTGTTAGGGTTAAGTTTGTGGTTAAGGTTATGGTTAGAGTTGGGATTAGGGTAAGGGGTGTGTTGGGATTAGGGTTATGTGTGTGTTAGGGTTAAGTTTGTGGTTGAGGTTATGGTTAGAGTTGGTATTAGGGTTAAGGGTGTGTTGGGATTGGGGTTGTGATTAGGGTTCTGGTTAGGGTTGGGATTAGGTTTAGGGGTGTGTTGGGGTTAAGGTTGGAGTTAAAATTGGGGGTTCCACTGTTTAAGTATATCAGGTGGTCTCCAAATGCGGCGCCATTTTTGCTTTAGTCAAATGGTGTTCCTTCCTTCTGAACCCTGCCGTGCGCCTAAACAGTGGCTTTTCCCCACATATGGGGTATCAACGTACTTAGGAGAAATTGCACAACAAATATTGTGGTCCATTTTCTCCTGATACCCTTGGGAAAAAGAAAAAATTGGTTCCAAAGTAAACTTTTTGTGAAAAAAATAAAATGTTATTTTTTTCATTCCACACTGCTTTAGTTCTCGTGAACCACCTGAAAAGTTAATAAACTTCTTGAGTGTTGTTTTGAGCATCTTGAGGGGTGCAGTTTTTAGAATGTTGTCACTTTTGGGTATTTTCTGTTATACTGTTATATTCAAATGTGAGGTGGCCCTAGAAAAATGGTTTTGTAATTTTGTTGGAAAATGAGAAATCGCTGGTCAACTTTTAACCCTTATGACGTCCTAACAAAAAATTTTCTAAAATTATGCTAATGTAAAGTAGATATGTGGGAAATGTTATTTATTAACTATTTTGTGTGACCTGACTTTCTGATTTAAGGGTACAAAAATTAAAATTTTGAAAATTGCAAAATTTTCAAAATTTTTGCCAAATTTCCGGTTTTTTTTTCATAAATAAACGCAAGTTATATCAAAGAAATTTTACCACTACCATAAATAAAATATCTCACAAAAATCAGTCTCAGAATCAGTGGGATACATTGAAGCATTCCAGAGCTATAAATTCATAAAGTGACAGTGGTCAGAATTGTAAAAATTGACTTGGTTATTAAGTACCAAATTGGTTCTGTCACTAAGGGGTTAAACAATTAACAAAAACGAAAATAAATACAAAATTAATAAAATAAAACTGTTCTATTGATTCAAAAAAACACAAAAAGCAAAAAAGAAAAAAAACAACCACCCAAAATGTGCTGCAGGTTTTCAGACATTTTTTATTGCAAAGTGATACACATTTTTGTTGTCTGTAAATGAGGTGTTAAGATCTATAGGCCAGACATAGATCTCCTTAAGAATCTGCCTCCAGAGATTATTTTAAATGACAAGGGGAGTTACTAGTGTGAGGCATGTAATGACAGGAAGGGCATGAAGGTCATGAAGTTGAATAAAACGACAGCTTAATATCCGTGATCAAATTTTTTATTCCAAAATAATACACATTTTTATAGTCTGTAAATCAGCTGTTAAGATCTATGGGCCAGACATAGATCTACCCGGGAATCTGCCTCCAGAGATTATTTTAAATGAAAGGGGATGTTGCTCTTTGGAGGCAGATTCTCAGGGAGATCCATGTTTTGCCCACAGATTATTAAGAAAAACATGGATTTCTTTGGAATAAGACATCAGATCACAGATATCAATGTATCATTTTATTTTTAGCTTCCTATCACCTACATGCCCATACAGTTGGCTTACGAGGATTGATCCTACTGACAGATTCCCTTTAAGGACCCTTACAGATTGACTTTATTTATTTATTTGGTTTTTTTTTAGTAAATTACCGTAGTATGAAATCTCATGCACATTGTACGGAGCCATACAGCCCCATGTGTTGCAGAGCAGGGTATAGGCATTACTTTTACATGCTGCCTCCGATGGAACGTGTCGCAGGTTTTTTTATTAGATCTGGAAAAAATATGCGTAGGATTGGAGATCTAATGAGATTGGGGGAACAGTAGGGCCCCGTGCTCCTCTGCGGCTGTTCTAAGCCAATACTTACAAACTGGCCAATTCCCAATATAGAATTAAATAGTTCCCATTCCTCCAGTAGGTCACAAAAAATGCTTAAAAAGCAACAAGTAATGTATAATCACTGGTTATCCATCCCAATAATTGACACTGCTGTCAGCTGTTTACATTATCCCACACATTTCTTCTTTCCTGATAGTGAGCACTCAGATTCCCATGACCTTTAGGCTAAAATGTGAAAAGGTCATAAGATGTCTCTTAGAAAATGTATTTATCATCAGGCATGTGTGACAATCTGCAGCGCATTTTGGGAGGTTGTTTTTTTTTGTTTGTTTTTGAATCAATAGAAGAGTTTTATTTTATTTATTTTGCATTTATTTTTGTTTTTGTTAATCATTTAAGGACTGTTGAGAACAGTGTTACTGTAGGCAGTCCAGGTCTTATCCCATGCCCCGTGTTATGCATCTGAGCAGCCGTGGTGTGGAATGAACCTTCAGCACCATGATCATTCATGGTCGACTTCTGGGGAGAGAAGACAGAAACTATTTTCTTCTTTGCCTTTACAGACTTGTTTTCACTTTTCTCCATTACCATTTCCCACTACTAATTTTTTTCTTCAAGTCAGTCTATCAGGATATTCACAGTATTTTGCATTGTTTGTAAGCTAAAACCAGGAGTGGACACTAAACAGGGAAAAACTAAAGAGTTGCACCTTAAATGAGTTGTTCACTGCTCAGACAACCCCTTCTAAACATGAATGATTGCCCCCATTAAAATAAAAACACTTAGGCCGGGATCACACATGCGAGGAATACGGCCGAGTCTCGCATGTTAATACCCGGCACTGCCGCCGGCCTTGGGAGCGGAGCGTGCGGCCGCATAGCAATACATGGATCCGCACTCTCTGCTCCCGAGGCCAGCGGCAATGCCGGGTGTTAACATGCGAGACTCGGCCGTATTCCTCGCATGTGTGATCCCGGCCTTATACTCACCTCCGGTGACATTACTGTTCCAATGGTGTCGGCACTCACGCTCCTGAGACTCAAGTGAGGTTGTTATGTCACTTGAGCCCTTCTCTCTAACAGCGCCGGCTTTGGACGTGTCAGTTCTCATTATTACACATAACTTAAAGGGGTTGTCCACTACTAGGAAACTCCTTCTGGATTAAAATATTTGGCCTCCATAAAATAATAAAGCTTATACTCACTTCCCGTGCCGGCGTCGTTCCCACAGTGTTGGCAATCTCGGTTCCCTGGCTTCTAAGCGGTTGTTGTGACACGTGACGCCGGGTGCCCAGTTAGTGCTGAAATCACTGTCCCCGCCTTTGGACAAATCGAATATGAAGAGGATGTCCAAGCTGGAGCTGATTCAAGACTTCATCTTCCTGCTCAATTCGACAGGAGGCGGGGACAGTGACGCCAGCGTTGATTGGGCACCAGGGTCACGTGTCACAACCGTACAGGAGCACCGGGACCACGAATGCCGACACCGTGGGAATGGCACTGGCACGGGAGGTTGAGTATAAGCTTTATTATTTTATGGGGGCTATGCAGGGTGGATTTGATTTAAATCAAACTGATTTAAATCACGATTTAAATCACGATTTAAATCACTAGTCAGTAAGGCTTGATTTAAATCAGTGATTTAAATCAAAGTTTCTACCAGACCGGTATATCTAATTTCATCATGTGCGATATGCCCAGACCGGTGTATCTAATTTCATCAAGTGCGATATGCCCCAGACCGGTGTATCTAATCCCATAATGCGATACACTACACTCAGCCCTGTATCTAGATACATGCAGTGTGTCATGTGCTGTGAATAATCCCAGTGTGTGATACTCTCCACGTATCTGTGCTCAGTTTTATAATACAGCAAGCAGCATGAACTAAAAGAATAGATGCTGCCGGTCGTCCTCAGTGACAGCCTACTTGTCAGTATCACTGGCAGTCCCCAACAAAATGGCTCCGCTCTGTGAGCCTAAACTACATCCTCTGTTATTACAAACACCTAGTAATGGAGGAGAGAAGTCACACGTGATCATTTTCTTGTCTGCTTGCCCTTCCTCCTCCTCACACTTAGATTCACATTCTTCTTGTGTTGTGCAGATCTATTCCACTCCAAACAATCAGAAACATATTGTCTAACTTCTTGGACTTGGCACTGAAGGGGTTGATTCTGTATTCATAGGTTTGTAGAACAATAGGATTAAGGTCTTTTTCTCAACTCTGTTCATGTTGTAACATTTTTGCCGTGAAGAAGAGGCTGGAGTCAAATTCAGTTTTGAGAACTGCGTAAGTAAAGCGAGCGTCTGTGATAACATAGGAGAGAAACTGCCCACTAATCCTACAGAAACCTCTGGAAGAGCATGGCATTGTGAATGTTACACATATACAGCCTTTATTCTACTGAGTTAAACAACTCAGCTTTATCTCATGATGGAAGAACCTTTGGATGGTAAAATATTTTCCTCAAAAAGCAGTTTATTGAAAAAAATCCAATTTAAATCAAAAAAATCCGATTTAAATCAAAAAAATCCGATTTAAATCAAAAAAATCCGATTTTTTTGATTTTTTTTAAAAAATCATTGATTTTTATCCACCCTGGGGCTATGCGAGGGGTATGACAAGAATTTGTCCAAGTAGTGGACATCTTCTTTAATTTATAGACATCTATGGTTCGATTTCTTTGCCTGTGTGTATTGTATGGGTTGTTACCGACACCTGGTGAGAATTTCAAGGGTTACATAGGTTGTAAAAAGACCTGTCCGTCAAGTTCACGCACCATAGGAAATATATTAACTTAGATAGTTGGTGACCTGTTCCATAATTATTTCACTATGTATATATATAGCAATTTTTTCTCAATTCCACAGGACAAGAAATATGTTTTTTGTTTAAGCTTTTGCGTACATGAGTAATGAAAATAGCAGTAAGGAGCAAAGCAATAATAACGCTATGGCCTCTTTTAAATTGTTTCCTCCTCTCTTGCCTCCAGTATTTCTTTACACTGCAAGTATTGATCCCATAACCTTGGAGTAAAACGGCTTTCACCGATGAGATGATGGCATTAACTGATTTTTATGTGGCAGCAATTTACATTCATCAATACTTTACAGTAGCATCTGTTCCATGAATCTCCAGCCATTGGAAATAATAGGCATTCTGGAGAAGATTTAGTGGTGGCCCACAGCCGAGGAATGTCCTTATCTTGGTGGGAATGTGTAGCATTTATCAACATAAAAAGCATTTTCTGTTCTATCTGGAGCTGAAATTAAGGGTCACAGACAATGATGAGGGGACACATCCCTGTGGTTCAGTCGTGTGACAGATGCCTATTTTTACATTTACCTGTTTATACAAGTAGGTTCATGACTTAGGGCTGGGATTTCAGAAAATGATGCAGGAGCTCAAAAAACATCTGGAACAGAAAAGTATTACTGGAAACAATATTGTAAATAATATTTTTGTAATCTTCACCGTACGATGTCAGAACCTGCAATCAGCATCAATACATATTGTAGACACTATGTATCTCTTCCTTCAAAACCTATTGCTTTTTTGGGAAGTTCCTTCTTTTGTTCCAGCAACTGATTGACTGACATTTTGTGTGCCTGTTTTTAGGCTTCTCACCTTATCTGTTTTGTTATTTTTTTGTTTAATTGATTAATCCATACAACATGACAATAATTATTGGGATGAGACAAACCCTAATTTTATTCTTTGAAAAGTCGGTATACTGTCGTTGAAGACCCAGATATCGAGAGATGAGCGAATCTTCATTTTGAAATTCCCAGAGTTCGTGGATTCAAAATTTCGACAAATTTTCCTTACGCAAATCCAGAAACATTGACTTTAACGCTCTGAAAAGAGGTTAAGGAATTAGTAAAAATTATACTCACCTCGACCAGGTGTTCACTTATCCAACCATGTAGCCCCTTTCAGCTCTGGACTTGTCAGACTGGACTGGAGCTGATGACTGAAGATCTGAAAGGGACTGTGCGTCTGGAATGGTGAGGACTTGGACAAAGTGAGTATAATTTTTTAACATTTTTTCTTTTACCTCTGTTGATCATGTTTTGGGGGTCTGGACCTCAAGTTTCCTGGCCAAACTTTGATGCACCTGCCAAATAAAATGTCAGCACTAATACCCGCACATACAAGGAGAAATTGTGCCAAATACAGGTGCTTCTCACAAAATTAGAATGTTAATGTTGATGACTATGACTTACAGCCAGTGAAAACCCAAAAGTCATTATCTTAGTAAATTAGAATAATTAACAAAAAACACCTGCAAAGGCTTCCTAAGCATTTAAAAAGGTCCCTTAGTCTGTTTCAGTAGGCTCCACAATCATGGGGAAGACTGCTGACTTGACAGATGTCCAGAAGACAGTCATTAACACACTCCACAAGGAGGGTAAGCCACAAAAGGTCATTGCTAATTTTGTGAGAAACACCTTTATGTGTGTGCTATATAAAAGAGAAAAAAGAAAAGGGTGGTCTCATCTTGGAAAAACAAGCAACGTTGTACTATACCGCTTAATAAAAATAATCTCCATTCTCAAGAATATTGTTTACATCTCGTTGCCAAGTTATTGGCCTCCTCTGCAGTCTATCAGCTATGGATGGTCTCCTAGGCAAGCATTGTAGCACATACAAGCTCTTTGCTGTAGAGTTTGGAAGTTCTGATCTGAAGCTCGCTGAATGCGTTCCTCCTAGGCTGCAGGGGCAAAGCTTCTACTGCTTGTAACACTGGAGAGTGCACAGTTTGAGCCAGTGGTGTGACAATTCTGCCGGTCCAAACTGTCAATCATTCAAGAGCGCAGTACTCCCCCGATACAGCAGGGAGGTATGAGAGTGGTATGCTCTTGAGAACCTAGCTTAACAAAATCCTTCCAGTAACTTTTTTTCCAGTAAACCTGTGTATGTAGTGTACAGCAAGTGTATTAATATGCTAATCCTACCACTGCTGCTTTTGGTGTACAGCTCTGTTCTACTCCTCTTCTCAGTGATGTCACCGCTCTTCAGACTTTCTGGGTCACCCATTGCTCTATGTTTGAGTTGGAAGTCTCTTTTACAATGTAAGTCTATGAAGCCTCATTCTAAACCTTGTTCTGACGGTCTATAGACTTTGTAAAAAACCACTTTCGGATCATGCAGGACAACTCGGAGAGTCTTCAGAGTGGTGACGTCACAGAGAAGAGGACCAGAACAGTGCCAGATACCAGA
The DNA here is from genome assembly GCA_033576555.1 of Oophaga sylvatica. Lineage (NCBI taxonomy): Eukaryota > Metazoa > Chordata > Amphibia > Anura > Dendrobatidae > Oophaga > Oophaga sylvatica. The sequence goes on along the minus strand of JARQOD010000001.1, from coordinate 946,098,014 downwards.
GAAGGTGGCGATTGGCGAGTATACTATATTAACACACACACTACACTGCATACTCATATACAGGGGTTTAGTGAAAAAAAAAAACGTTAATGAGAGGGCTTCCTTTTTATATTTTGAGTAGGCAACCTGGACTTTTTGATTTTTACAAAAGTTTGATTTATTATCAAGTATCACAGTATATTTTGATGGTTTTAAGATTTCGGTGACTTAAAAAAGCTGACGCCCGGCTTTATAGCTAATGTAGAAAATGACTCTACTGTTTTTTTTTTTGCTTATGTTTTTATCTTGTTTTGTCTGTTTTGTGGCCAGTGCGAACATGCGCATACATGCTGCATTCACACCAACTGATATTCCAGTTCATGTCTTTAGGTTTTTTTGTTTCAGTTTGTTTGCACCAAGTGCAAATAAAGTTGTGGCCTGCCTTTTCTTTGAGCTGGACATTACATTCATGTTGTTCCCTATGGCTGTGTGTCCACTAGGCAGGTTCAGTCCTTCTTAGGGTATGTTTCCACGATCAGGAAACATTCCGGATTAGCTGCGTGTTTGACGCTGTGCGTTGGCGCAGCGTCAAACACGCAGCGTCCAGATGTTACAGCATAGTGGAGGCGATTTCAAGAAATCCCGTCTCCACTATGCGTAAAAATACGCAGGCGGAAGACCTGCGTTTCCGGACATGCGGCGCGTCTTTTTAGACCGCTGCATGTCCTAGCGTGTTGCGGCGACGCTGCGTCGCCGCAACGGAAATAACACAGGGCTATGCAGCCCTGCGTTCTTTCCGGATGTGTTTCGGAGGTGTCCTGAACACATCCGGAAAGCGCGCGTCAAAAAGGGGGCGGGGCTTAGATGGAGCGGAATTTCCGCTCCGTCCAAAGCGCTGTGGTTCCGGACCGTGGAACCACAGCCTTAGCCCTTATCAACATGCATGTCACTTGACAAATGGTAAGGTTTTAATATTAGAGGTTAGGATCATCCCGATCAGGGTCACCGTGACGTGGTAGGATGGCTTTTACATTTTTTTATCAAAATTATGTTAACTAAATACGCTTTATTATTTTCATTCTCTATTGCTGTTTAGTTACTGCAGGTATTTGTTTATTATGTTTTTATCTTGGATTTTGTCTGTTTACTTCCAGTGTTAACTTGCATTTACATGCTTCATGCACACCAACTTATATTCCAGTTCATCTCTTTAGGTTTTTTACTACATACACATATGAAGGGGGTTAGTGGAAAAAAAAAAGTTAATTGGAGGCCTCTTTTTTTATATTAAGTAGGCAGTCTAGACTTTTTGATTTTGATAACAGTTTGATTTAATATTAAGTAATACAGTATATTTTGACGGTTTTCAGATTTTGATGACTTAAAACAAGCTGACCCGAGGCTGTATTCCTAATGTAGAAAATGACTCTACTGTTTTTTCTACATTAATATTATCACATCCTTTTAATCCTTGTAGGAGACATTCCAAATCACATAATGCACATTGCTTGAGTGTTCAATGTGAAATCAGTGCTGGATGGTGGCCAAGATCAACTAAATAAGTCACCAAAGTGCTTCAGGATGCCCGGGAGACCTGATTTCTGTCTCTATGCTGAGAGATCTTTAGCTATGACAATATCAAGCCAGGATCCATCAACTGAAAAGTTCTCTAAAGTTCAGTGAACGTTCTACAAAACTATCCTCAGATGCCTCAAGTAATGTTCTCATTTTCTCTTGTACAGATTTTCCACATGACCTATGACCTTGCCAGTGCCGTGGTGAGAATCTTTAACCTCATCGGTATGATGCTGCTTCTCTGCCACTGGGATGGCTGCCTGCAGTTTCTGGTTCCTCTTCTTCAGGAATTTCCAAGTGATTGCTGGGTATCATTAAACAATATGGTTGTAAGTATTATTACTTTTCTAACTTGTACAATTTATAGATTAATATTCAAATGATTTTATGACCTTTAGGCCGGCGTCACACCGCCGAGTTTGATGCGAGTTAGTCGCACGACTTTCTCGCATGAACACCCGGCACGGCCGCCCGCTCTCGGACCCGAGTGCGCGGAGGCATAGAAATACATGCAGCCGCACACTCGGGTCCAAGAGCGGGCGGCCGTGGCGGGTGTTCATGCGAGAAAGTCGTGCGACTAACTCGCATCAAACTCTGCAGTGTGACGCCGGCCTGAGCACTATTTCCTTTTGTTTGGTTGTTTTTTGTTAATCTAAATATATTACCATTTCTGGACTAATTAGTTTCTTACCATACATTTAGTCAATGATCATAGTTTGATTTTTTGCAATGTTTTTTTTTTTGCTGCATATATTTATGCAAATTAAAAGCTGCTTTCTATAACACCAGCAAAAGCCATGAGATTTCAGGAAATCTCATGCACCCGTTTATATATTTTTTTTCCTGACTGAATTGGAAAACTAAATTTTTTTTTAAAATCTGCATTATGTAAATTCTTTCAGCATTTTTGCCCAGTTTTTACTCATATAAGGCATTGAGAAAGTGAAAAAACACACATATAATCCTCACCCAAAATATGCTCCAAAGAAAGTGTAAAAAATGCAGTGAAAATGAACGCTAACGTTTTTACTGCCAAGAGAGCAAGTTTTGGGTGCAGAAAAAACTGCAGAAAAAAGCTACATGTGAACATAGCCTTTTAGAGATCTCAGCTCTATTCTTTTTCATACGGAACTGCAACTCCCTTGCGTATCCACAGAGTTAAAGGGAACTTGTCATGTCCAGAAACACTTTTACCTGCAGATATAGGGGTTATCTGCAGGTAAATAGCCTTTAAATCCTATTTATCCAGTTTACTGGAGCAGCGGCTACCGAGAGGAAATGAGGTTATATTCTCCCTGCAGCCACAGTGAACCATGCTGTAATCACTCCTCAACACACTGATTACCAGCTTACTCTAAGCTGCAGAGTAAGCTGCTCTCAATGAAAGTGACTGGTAGTGATTTACATCTGTGCTTATTTTGTAGAGCATTCATTGTTACAGCTCTCCGGTACCTCACGATAATTGGAAGTGAGCTGCTGCAGTTAGAATAAAACTTAATTTTCTCCTTTTATCAGCTACTCCAGTAAGCTGGCTAAACAAGATTTAATTGTTATTTACCTACAGGTTGCTAGTATATCTTCAAAATGTGATATGTTGACAGGTGACATGTTCCCACCACTAGAGGGAGCACAGGAGCTGGCTGCATACTGGTACATTGAGTCAGTAATAAGACAGTATGATGTAAGCTTGAGAGCTCCTTCTAGTGGTGGCTGTAGAGAGGACAGTTTGGGATCTAAAAACAGTATGAAGTTAATTGGTTAAGATTGACTTTAAAGTAATATTAATATCATTGGGGGGAGATGTACTTATGCCGTTTAATTTGTAGACTGAGTTTTGCCATCTCCTTCCAGTCTCCTTCCTTCCTGTTTTCTGGCAGGGTGGACTCTCCTCTTTGAGTGACAGTTCTGCTCAGTAGCAGAGTTGTAGTATTAGTAGAACTGTAAAGCTCAATACAAGTTCTACTGTAACACATTCAGCTATCAGCAGTTGGTTCTGCAGTCTTTACTGCTATCGCTATATTTACATGGATAAAAAAGGATTTGGACAAGTGCATAGCTCTGGACAGGATTTATAACAGCAGCTTGTCAGGAGCTGAGAATTAGGGGAGAAAGGTGAGCAGCTAATTGCTGTATAGAAATCAATAGGCTGGAGAGAGGTGACTGGGATATTAGGAGATAACTTGTATCTTGGAATGCTACTTCTGCGTACACACTCGACCAGGTTCTGGGCAGACAGTAGTGGCCGAGCTCCACGGATATCAACTGTACACTATGAAAGATAAAAGTTCTAACAACAGGAGTATGACAGGTCAATTGTAAGCTTGCTTATTTTCATGCTGTCTAAGGAATTAAAGCAATCAAATAACTTGAGAATACGCCTTCAAAAGTCAACAAGGTGGCTCATACTCGTTGATAAATTATCAGGCAGGTTTAGATACAGGAAAGATGTATATCTTTGTACTATGTTAGCCAGTAGATAGAAAAATATTTAGACTTGAGAGTCCTCAGTGGTTGATACCTTTTAATGGCTAACTGAAAAGATGATAACAAATTGCAAGCTTTCGAGAATACTCAGGTCTCTTCATCAGGCAAAGACTAATACAGAATCTGAAGAATCACATATTTATACACAACAGGACACAGGAATGATGCAATAGATGAGACAATTGACGTAAAGCAGAACTATCAATATGGGAAAGGGATGAACAGTTGTGGCCATAAATATTGGATAAGTTCATAGATAAGGAGTGAAAGTTTTATTGTCCTCTGATTGGGGTCTGGTAACGTTTTGTGATGCCCCCACAAGGTCTTAGTAGCAAATTCCTTAATTGATGTAAAAAGACATAAATCCATGCGACATGTTCATTCCTGCACTGAGAGTGTCAAAGGTCGTCATGAGTTTATATTCCCAGACTCTCCTGTCTCTCTGAGATGTGAAATTACTTTTCAATACCAGTAATTTCATGTCCATGGTGCTGTGATCAGGCATACGAAAATGTTAGGCCACAGGTAAATCCATTCTTTTTTTCTTTTATTGTGTGGCGATGAGAATTCATCCTTGTTCTCAGTTTTTGCCCGGTCTCCCCCACATACAGACCCCCAGTTGGACATTTCGTACAAATTATTAGGTACACCACATTAGATGTGATGGAGCTGAAAGTACCTGGGATCTTGTAGTTCTGATGTGAGTTGGGGATCTTCATCTTGTCCGTGGTCATTATAAATGGACAGGTTTTACATTTTATCTTGTTGCAAGAAAAGGTTCCTGCAGCTGTTGGGGAGGACAGGGAGCTTCTGACAAAGATGCTTCTTAGATTTGGGGGCTGCCTAAAACATAGTAGTGGGGGGTCTGGAAATATGGATTGTAATCGGGCATCTTTTTGTAGTAAAGGTTGTAGTTTCCATGCAGTTCCCCTTAGCACCTCCAGATTTGGATTGTAGGTGACTACTAGAGGCACCCGGTTATTTTCTTCTTTAGTTTTGTAATGTAGCAGGTGATTCCTTGATATTCTGGTGGCTCTTGTAATTTGGTTTTCAATTGTTCTTGGATGGTAGCCCTGATTTTAAAAGATCTTTCTGAGGCGACCAAGGTGTTCATCTCTATCCATGGGGTTGGAACATATACGGTTGTATCTGATGGCTTGGCTGTAGATAATAAAGTTTTTTATGTGTTTTAGATGGAAACTGTCCCATTTAAGGTATGTTGGACGGTCGATTGGCTTCTGATACAGGCATGTCTCTATTTCATTGTTCTTTAGCTTAATGATGGTGTCTAAAAAGTTAATTTCAGTGCTGGAGTAGTTGAGTGTTAAGTTGATTGTGGGATGAAATTGGTTAAACTGTTCGTGGAATGTCTTTAGCTGTTGCTCAGACTCCGTCCAGATGATTAAAATATCATCAATGTAGCGGTAGTAGGCCATGTAGCGTACCCAATAGCCAGTACACGTCCAAGCGACTAATTATCCTAGGTGCAGTTCCCTGACTGACCTGAGGGTAAGGGGGGCGCCGGAGAGCTGCAAGTTCCTAAGTGGAACTGGGAAGTGGGATAAGTATAAATCCCTGCATTCAACATATAGGTGGCATCGGCGGGATCCTAAGCCGTGATCCCTCGGGCCTCCGTCTGTGTGTGCCGTACCTGACATATTGGCCAGAGGCCATGTCCCATCAGGCCTCTGGCCTACTACCGCTACATTGATGATATTTTAATCATCTGGACGGAGTCTGAGCAACAGCTAAAGACGTTCCACGAACAGTTTAACCAATTTCATCCCACCATCAACTTAACACTTAATTACTCCAGCACTGAAATTAACTTTTTAGACACCATCATTAAGCTAAAGAGCAATGAAATAGAGACATCCCTGTATCAGAAGCCAATCGACCGTCCAAGATACCTTAAATGGGACAGTTTCCATCCAAAACACATAAACTCTATTATCTACAGCCAAGCCATCAGATACAACCGTATATGTTCCAACCCCATGGATAGAGATGAACACCTTGGTCGCCTCAGAAAGACCTTTTTAAATCAGGGCTACCATTCAAGAACAATTGAAAACCAAATTACAAGAGCCACCAGAATATCAAGGAATCACCTGCTACATTACAAAGCTAAAGAAGAAAATAACCAGGTGCCTCTAGTAGTCACCTATAATCCAAATCTGGAGATGCTAAGAGGAGCTGCACGGAAACTACAACCTTTACTACAAAAAGATGCCCGGTTACAATCCATATTTCCAGACCCCCCACTACTGTGTTTTAAGCAGCCCCCAAATCTAAGAAGCATCATTGTCAGAAGCTCCCTGTCCTCCCCAACAGCTGCAGGAACCTTTCCTTGCAGCAAGAAAAAATTTAAAACCTGTCCATTTATAATGACCACGGACAAGATGAAGATCCCCAACTCACATCAGGACTACAAGATCCCAGGTACTTTCAGCTCCATCACATCTAATGTGGTGTACCTAATTATTTGTACGAAATGTCCAACTGGGGTCTGTATGTGGGGGAGACAGGGCAAAAACTGAGAACAAGGATGAATTCTCATCGCCACACAATAAAAGAAAAAAGAATAGATCTACCTGTGGCAAAACATTTTTGTATGCTTGATCACAGCACCATGGACATGAAATTACTGGTATTGAAAAGTAATTTCACATCTCAGAGAGACAGGAGAGTCTGTGAATATAAACTCATGACGACCTTTGACACTCTCAGTGCAGGAATGAACATGTCGCATGGATTTATGTCTTTTTACGTCAATTAAGGAATTTGCTCCTGAGACCTTGTGGGGGCATCACAACACATTACCAGACCCCAATCAGGACAATAAAACTTTCACTCCTTATCCTTCCAATAGGTGGCGCTATAGAGTACAAGTCCTCTTTGTTTGAAGAGGCAATTTGCATATTAAAATTTCTCAGAGGAGCATTGCACGACGAATAAGCCTCCTTACCTCGACACGCCAGAGCTGGTATGTCACTCTCCACAAGGAGTAACCTTACCCCCCAGACCCCAGTCCAGAGCCTCTCATCTAGCCAAATCAGATCTCTCCTACTTTGCACTGACGAGGACCAACAGTCCGAAACACCGTGTCTGCAAATGGAGATTCTGATTTGGCTTTTATCCTAAGTCATATTACAAGACTCGTTAAAGGGTTGATTGTGACTTGTAGGATCGCTACTTCCAATAGGTGGCGCTATAGAGTACAAGTCCTCTTTGTTTGAAGAGGCAATTTGCACACTCCTTATCTATGAACTTATCCAATATTTATGGCCACAACTGTTCATCCCTCTCCCATATTGATAGTTCTGCTTTACGTCACTTGTCTTATCTATTGCACTATTCCTGTGTCCTGCTGTGTATAAATATGTGATTCTTCAGATTCTGTATTAGTCTTTGCCTGATGAAGAGACCTGAGTAGTCTCGAAAGCTTGCAATTTGTTACCATCTTTTCAGTTAGCCATTAAAAGGTGTCAGGCAGGTTTAGACGCCTTTGTCTAACTTTATTTCATGTATTGGTTAACTTACTGTACTTTGTGCCAAAGCTGATACGATAAAGTTGCACCCCTTTACCAGTAGGACAAGCTCATTACACTCTAGCCATGATCCATGTATAAAACACTTGAAAGGTTTGTCCACTACTTGTACAATCTATTCTCATTCCCCATGTTTGGCACCGTTAAAATAAAAAAAATGTATACTCCCCTCCAGCGCCATTTCCAGCGATGTCGGTACTCGTATTCCCAGGGCTCACATGAGTTTATGTCATGTGAGCCTTGCTCCCAGTCACTCCTGGCATCACTGTTCCCGCCTTCAGACGTACACGTAATCAAGAGGAAGTGAGAGCTGTCGCTGGCCACTCACTTCCTGTTAATTACTTAATTACTTTCCGTGTGATGGCGGGGACAGTGACACCAGTGCTGATTGGGGGCAGGGCTCACGTGTCATAACAGCCTCATGTGAGAATCGGGAACATGAGTGCCAACACCGCTGAACAGTGCCGGCATGGGAGGTGAGTATAAGATTTTTTTTTTATTGGAGCCAAACATGAGGAAGGAGAAGGGTTTGTTTAAGTATGGTCCAACTCCTTTAAAGGGGATGTCTCCACCATTTATTATACTTTGCAGTCAGGAGAGACTTCACACCATAATATATGGGGGCAATTGCAGACCAATTTTATTCCTACCAAATCGAATTTTTCTTCTGAATGAAACAAATCTGCCTGAAACAAATTTCAGGAGATTTTCCCACCTCGTGTTGCCCATTCAATGCTGTACCAATGCCTAATTAATAATATTATTATTATTATTATTAATATTTATTTCTATAGCACCATTGATTCCATGGTGCTGTACATGAGAAGGGGTTACATACAAATTACAGGTATCACTTACAGTAAACAAACTAACAATGACAGACTGATACAGAGGGGAGAGGACCCTGCCCTTTCGGGCTTACATTCTACAGGATTGTGAGGCAGGAGACAGTAGGTCGGGGGGTTGCAGCAGTTCCGGTGTTGGTTGAGGCAATAACTCCGGTAGTGGTGAGGAGGCAGCAGGGTCATTGCAGGCTGTAGGCTTTCCTGAAGAGATGGGTTTTCAGGTTCCATCTGAAGGATCTGAATGAGTTTGATAGTCGGATGTGTTGGGGCAAAGAATTCCAGAGGATGGGGGATATTCGGGAGAAGTCTTGGAGGCGGTTGGGTGAGGAGCAATAAGTGTGGAGGAGAGAAGGATGTCTTGGGAGGATCGGAGATTACGTGAGGGAAGATATCGGGAGATTAGTTCAGAGATATATGGAGGAGACAGATTATAGATGGCCTTGTAGGTCAGTATTAGTAATTTGAACTGGATACGCTGAGGGAATGGGAGCCAGTGAAGAGATTTGCAGAGGGGAGAAGCGGAGGAGTAGCGAGGAGAGAGGTGAATTAGTCGTGCAGCAGAGTTAAGGATGGACTGGAGAGGTGCGAGGGTGTTAGCAGGGAGGCCAGAGAAAAGGGTGTTGCAGTAGTCGAGGCGGGAGATGATGAGGGCGTGCACAATCATTTTAGTAGATTGAGGGTTGAGGAAAGGACGGATTCTTGAAATATTTTTGAGCTGAAGGCGACAGGAGGTAGAAAGAGCTTGGATGTGCGGTTTGAAGGACAGGGCAGAGTCAAGGGTTACTCCGAGGCAGCGGACTTCTGGTACGGGGGAAAGCGTGATGTCGTTAATTGTGGTAGATAGGTCAGGTAAGGAAGATCTGTGGGATGGGGGAAAGATTATGAGTTCAGATTTGTCCACATTGAGTTTGAGGAAGCGGGAGGAGAAGAAGGAGGATATGGCTGATAGACACTCCGGGATTCTGGATAGCAGAGAAGTGATGTCTGGGCCAGAGAGGTAGATCTGAGTGTCATCAGCGTAAAGGTGGTACTGGAATCCGTGGGACTTTATGAGTTGCCCCAGGCCAAGTGTATAGATTGAGAAGAGTAGGGGTCCTAGAACAGAGCCTTGGGGAACTCCAACAGAGAGAGGGTGGGACGAGGAGGTAGTGTGGGAGTGGGAGACGCTGAATGTGCGGTTGGAAAGGTATGAGGAGATCCAAGATAGGGCGAGGTCTTTGACGCCAAAGGAGGAAAGAATCTGTAGTAGAAGGCAGTGGTCAACTGTGTCAAAAGCAGAGGACAGGTCAAGAAGCAGGAGTATAGAGTATTGTCCGTTTGCTTTGGCTGTAAGTAGGTCATAATACTGCTACATCCCGCAGATGAGAAGAGGAAATAGAGAAGGTTACGATGTGGAGATGTAACCGCAGTTATGTCTGGTGTCAGGTACATCTCTCGCTGTTACTGTACGATCTGCCTCACTATTAGAGCTGACATTGACACAGAATGTTTTTCTAAGGGATCTCATCCTTAGAGACTGCAAGGAAAGAGGACCTCGGGCAATTGCTTATTTCCACCGTTCTAACCATCTCTCTACTTAAACCTCAAGAATTGCTTTTTAAGTGACAGTTACCTTTTTACCTAGAAAAATGGCTGATCTCAATATATCAAGTGCATTTTAGAAAGGATGTGTAATAACAAGAAAAAGCCTTTCCCATGGGAACACGTCAGATGTGACATGACCAAGCAGCCGATGTTTTTTGTTATTTTGGAAGCTGAGATCTGTATATTTGTGAATAGTTTTAGATGTGGATCAGTGTCTCCGTCGCTGTAGGCGGGAGTACAGGTAGAGCTCCATTAAATCTGATAAGACTCACTTTCTGAAAGTTTCCTTTCTGTCACGAAGACAAGTTTTGTTCACCGGCAGACTATTCAATAGGTGAGTCTTGACAGCTAATTATGTGTTTTCTGTAGGACTTGTCACCTCCATTTGTGACAATGAAGCATTTTTTCATGCATCTTCCTTCACAGTCCATTCTAACATCTTGCAGCCATAAGTTAGCTGTCACTATATCAGATAGCCTGATAAAACATTGAGGGGATCACTTGAGGGGTAGGGATATTCCACTGTGTAATCAAAGGAAGTCCGTCAGCCCAAAATGACTGATCAAACCGTGCGCGGGTTCTTGATACACACTTGGTGTGGCCGAGCAGCTCAGTGCACCTTCTCACCTACTTGTCTTCTATTTATCTTTCCCTCTCCATTTCTCTCCTGTAAAGCCAGAACTGTCAGTCAAGGAAGAGAAGGGCGGAACTAGATCTAAAACAAAGCGTGGGAAGGTGCTGAACCGTTTGGCCACACCAACGGTGCGCCGAGAGACCATACTTGGTTTGAACCGTTATTTTGTGTTGACAGACTCCTTTGAGGACTTTTAATGGGTGGCCCAGTAGGATTTTTAGTAAGCAGTGAAGGTCTTTTTGGTATTATTTTATGGTACAAAAAAGATTAGGGTTTTCCAGCTCCTTAATTAAAATTCAGACTTTATTCAATCTATGTTAAAATCGCTAGTGCTCCAGAATCGCGCTTGGACAAGGGGAAACAGCGACATGCTTTGATCGCAGCACTGATCTTTATCAAAGCTAGATCCCGCTAGTTCCCACAACAATTTAAAATACACCTAAACCAATCAAATGATCACATCAAATCACATGATCCTGCATAAAACATGCAAAGTGTACTTTGATTGCAAAATCACAGCAGGTGAACAAACTATGAAATCAATTCTGCAATGAATAATTCAGTTCCATAGCTTAACTAACAGACTAATAAAATAATAAAAAGAATGCTTTGAAATTAATAAGGAAACGTGATCTCATAACGTCTGATGAGACCGTTTGGAATACTCGTGCCCAGATTGTAAATCCAGAAAGCCTCACATGTGAGGAGATGCCGTCTGACGTCTCCCTCACACAGTGGTCTGGTAGCTTGTTCTATACCGCATATATGGAGAGATGCAATGTTTCGTGAATGGTGAGTAATAAAGTGCTTCGCTACTGAAGATATATTACGGTTTGTGTAAGTCATATACAGTACGAAATATCATATACCGTATATACTCGAGTATAAGCCGACCAGAGTATAAGCCGACCCCCCTAATTTTGCCACAATAAACTGGGAAAACTTACTGACTTGAGTATAAGCCTAGGGTGGAAAATGAGATTATGCCCTATATGCTGCCCCATGTATTATGCCCCTATAGATGCTCCATAGATTATGCCCCCATAGATGCTCCATAGATTATGCCCTATAGATGCTCCATAGATTGTGCCCCCATAGATGCTCCATAGATTGTGCCCCCATAGATGCTCCATAGATTGTGCCCCCATAGATGATCCATAGATTGTGCCCCCGTAGATGCTCCATAGATTGTGCCCCCATAGATGATCCATAGATTGTGCCCCATAGATGCTCCACAGATTGTGCCCCCATAGATGCTCCATAGATTGTGCCCCCATAGACGCCCATAGATTGTGCCCCCAATAGATGATCCATAGATTGTGCCCCCATAGATGATCCATAGATTGTGCCCCATAGATGCTCCACAGATTGTGCCCCCATAGATGCTCCATAGATTGTGCCCCCATAGATGATCCACAGATTGTGCCCCCATTGATGCTCCACAGATTGTGCCCCCATAGACGCTCCATAGATTGTGCCCCCATAGATGATCCATAGATTGTGCCCCATAGATGATCCATAGATTGTGCCCCATAGATGCTCCACAGATTGTGCCCCCATAGATGCTCCATAGATTGTGCCCCCATAGATGATCCACAGATTGTGCCCCCATAGATGCTCCACAGATTGTGCCCCCATAGATGCTCCATAGATTGTGCCCCATAGATGATCCATAGATTGTGCCCCCATAGATGATCCATAGATTGTGCCACATAGATGCTCCACAGATTGTGCCCCCATAGATGCTCCATAGATTGTGCCCCCATAGATGATCCACAGATTGTGTCCCCATAGATGCTCCACAGATTGTGCCCCATAGATGCTCCATAGATTGTGCCCCCATTGATGCTCCATAGATTGTGCCCCCATAGATTGTACCCCCATAGATGCTCCACAGATTGTGCCCCCATTGATGCTCCATAGATTATGCCCCCATAGATTGTGCCCCCATAGATTGTGCCCCCATTGGTGCTCCATAGATTATGCCCCCATAGATTGTGCCCCCATTGATCGTGCCCCCATTGATGCTCCATAGATTATGCCCCCATAGATGATCCATAGATTGTGCCCCCATAAATTATGCTCCATAGTATAGGCCTCAATTGCTGCCGCTGCAACCGAAAAAAAAAAAAAAGACATACTCACCTCTCGTTGCTGGGGGCCAGGTGCCGGTGTCCTGAGCAGGCGGGGACACCGGCGCGCTATGGGGGACAGGTGCCGGTGTCACCGCTCGCTCAGGGCCCCGGCACCTGAGACATTTACCTGTCACCGCTGCTCGCCGCCGTCTTCCGGGTCCTCCAGCAGTGAATGATCAGGCAAAGGGAGCGGCGCACAGTAACTACGTCATCGCGCCCTCTGAATGAACATCGCAGCAAAAGGACCCAAGGACACAGCGGAACGGGACAGGTAAATATCGCTTATACTTACCCTTCCGCTGGCGCGTCTCTGCCCTGCTCTTCTCCCGCGGTCCTGGCACCTGTGTTCAGCTGTCACGTCTTACCGCTCATTAAAGTCATGAATATGTGCATATTCATGACTTTAATGAGCGGTGCCAGCTGACCGCTGAACACAGGCGCCGGACCGTGGGAGAAGAGCAGGGGCTGCAGAGACCGCGCCGCGGAAGGGTAAGTATATAGGACAGCTGCGCTCCCATTACCCCGCCGACCCCCTGTATATGACTCGAATATAAGCCGAGAGGGGGACTTTCAGCCCCAAAAAATGTTCTGAAAATCTCGGCTTGTATTCGAGTATATACAGTAAATGCTCTGATATGCGTGTTTGAAGTTTACGTGAGGTCCATCCTACGTATGCTTTATTAAATGTGGAAAAATCTATTTCATATATAACATTAGTTTATTTGCAATTGATTAATTGTTTTACATTAAAACTAAGAGAATTGTCATAATTACTAAATGTTTTTGTATTATTTTGAATTATTGAAATTTATATGTAAATCCTTTTTTTGAGACACAATTCCTTTCAAAATGTGGGCCACTGGTACGCCTGTGGCCTCAAATTTTGCAAATATATTTTCGTGGTATTTTGAAACCGAAAAGATATTTAATTTGACCATTACATTTGTATCACATATCAAATTATTTTCACAATTTAAATATGCTATTTTTATAGACAAGGTATCACGGGTTTACCGTGACAGAGAGGAGCTTACTCCTGCACTGATTAGAAGCACTTCACCTTCGTATTAAACGGTGTAAATTTCTTCTGGCAGTGCAAGGGTTAATCTACTCATATGAGAGCTCCTGGAAGCTTACCTGTGTTAAGGCTCTCAGCTGTGCACTGTTAGCCACTTTGGGCCATGGCTAACACTCATTGTCAGAGCTAGCTCATGCTGCATGACTGGAGGTTGTTGGTGGTTATCATTGTAGAAAGGCATTTGGTGGATTTATCTGTGACTGTTGCTAGATTTTGAGTGTGTGATAATTCCCTTTCTTCTCCTACTTTGTTTTAACCTCATCCTCCACTCCCCGGTGTTTACGTGAGTATATTTGTATGATTGGTATTTTCCTTTAACCCTGTTCGTATTAACTTGTTAGTCTTGTTGGTGTATTACAATACACTACTGCTCCCCCTTCTTCCCCGGGTGGGGGAAGGGTACAGACTGAGGGCCGATTTCCAGAGCTAAGGCAAGGTACGTGGGTGAGCTAGAGCGCCCTAGTGTTAGGGACAAGGAAGGTGGTTAGGGAACTAAAAGGTGGATTATTAAGAAGAAAAAAATCAAAATACCCTTGACAACAGCAGGAATAGAATACAACTGAGCACTTTTGAGCTGGTGACAGGTCCTCTCAAATTTTGTTTTTTTCATAGGATTTTCTAGCTGATGCCTAATCAAGTAACTATATCTGATCAGCCCTTCTCACAAACTTTTTTTTATCACTACCTAAAAGTGTTTATCATAAAGTCCTGTTGATCCCATTTAATTGATAATCTGATAGAGAATTTACAAATCACTCTTCTTAAAAATCACATTGTCACAAGTTTTGGCCACTAGCTGTCTCCATTTTGCCCAACTGTCTTCTGTCAGCTGTCAAATGTAATCTGTCCTTCTGACAAAACTGCGTAGATGCATAACAGACAGGCTGGCATTCAGTTTGGGGCCCGGTTAAGTTATTGGACAAGTTGAATGCTGGGTAATTGAGGGAAAGGAAGTTCCAGCACTTATAGTGCTGATAGAATTCCGATGAAGAGTTTTACCTTTCTCTGGGGTGCACTGCCAATAGAATCATGTTTTTCGACAGATTTTTGTGTGAAAGATCATGTATGCTTTCAGTCATTTTAAACAGCCTTGTTGAGATTGGATAAAAATTGATTCATGTGTCATAAACCAAAATAAAAACACTTTTACCCAATTGTTATTAATTTGCCCAGGTTAGTACAATCCAGGGACTGCTGACTCATTATCGAATGCTTGCTGAAGCGGGAATGAGATGAAACTTCCAGCTGAGATGCCATTTACAGCGAATTCATTAAATTGATTTTAAAATGTATAAATGAAAAATCCGGATGCTGTTCCCAGTTATAATGTGTAGTTATATAGTAAGAGACTCATTGTTTGTTTATAGCACATTATACAATTATAGTCTTAAAGTTATCCCATGGTGTGCGGTACGCCATTAAAAAGACTGTACTAAAAAAATCTTGCATATATGGCGCCAACATAATCCTGAGTGCTGTATACAGATTACCAGCCCCTGGTCTCATTGGGGCTTATAGTCTAATCTTTCTATCTCTCTGTAATTTCTGTTGTAAGGGAGCAAATGCTGGAAATTTTATAGTTTCATATATTACCGCTTTAGAGTTTATTATTCCTTATGGATCCTACATAAACGTAATTTTGACATATTCCATGATAAACTGTAATAACATTGCTTCGAGGGTAAAATTCCCTTGTAATAAAATGCACACAGAGTAGCTATTGCTCCGTAGTATGGAACACATGTTAAAGGGGTTGTCTCTTAAAGTCTACATCGGTCAAATCCGAGGGATGCTTTATAGGGAGACTGTACACCCAAACTTATGCGTCAAACAAGTCTTTTAGGAGACGGCGTAACAATAAACAACAGTTATTTTTGTTTTTAATTTTGTCCCTTATTTGCCCCAAAAACAACTTTATTTTGATATGCTAATGAAAGGGCTCAGTAAATCTGCGTTAAAGAAATTGTTCACTACTTGGACAGTCCCTTCTCATTCCCCACGCTTGGCCCCGAAAAATTAAAAAAAACTTACACTCAACTCCAGCGCCATGAACATGAAGCCGCAGCCCGGACTTCATGTTCATGTACCATTCGTACAGAGACGGGGACAGTTATGCCAGCACTGATTGAGCGCTGGGCTCACATATCATAACAACCGTACAAGAGCCCCTGGAATGCGAGTGTTGACACCGCTGGAACGGCCATGGCATGGGTGGTGAGTATAGGTTTTTTTATTTTATTAGGCCCAAATATTTAGATAAAAAAGAGGTTCTAGTAGTGGAGCAGGAGTGAGATTACAAATCACTCTCTCCTCCCTTCTGACATTGCTATTGTATACCTGAGCGATGTCAGCAGAGCGGAGAGAGTGATGTGTCTTTTTTGTTCATGCACAGGGACAATGTGCACATGACTGGGGTTTATTTTCAGGTAGAGCTACCTTTGGGTCAAAGCTGTCACTACGCATGGAAATAGCAGTGATCTAGTTGCAAAGTGCTCTCCATTAAATGGGTGTTACATGAAATTTGTCTGGCTTTTTACATCAGCCCCACCAGCAAATCAGCCGTGGTATAGTCAGCCCCATGCCCATCTGCTGACTCAGGGCAACTGTTATGTTAATTTGGTTACCTGTAGTTTGACAACACTTTTAAAGAGGACCTGTTACCAGGTGAAAAGTGTTCAGTTTTTGCTTTTCTTTTATTCCCACTGCTCCCATGAGTATTTATTTATTTTTTATTTTTTAAATCCCCTATACAGTCATGGCCAAAAGTTTTGAGAATGACACAAATATTAATTTTTACAAAGTCTACTGCTTCACTTTTTCTAATGGCAATTTGCATATACTCCAGAATGTTATAAAGAGTGATCAGCTTAACAGCAATTACTTGCAAAGTCAATATTTGGCTAGAAAATGAACTTTATCCCCCAAAACACATTTCAACATCATTGCAGCCCTGCCTTAAAAGGACCAGCTAACCTCTTTTCAGTGATTGCTCCATTAACACAGGTGTGGGTGTTGATGAGGACATGGCTGGAGATCAATCTGTCATGATTAAGTAAGAATGACACCACTGGACACTTTAAAAGGAGGCTGGTGCTTGACATCATTGTTTCTCTTCTGTTAACCATGGTTATCTCTAAAGAAACATGTGCAGTCATCATTGCAATGCACAAAAATGGTCTAACAGGGAAGAGTGTCGCAGCTAGAAAGATTGCACCTCAGTCAACAATCTATCGCATCATTAAGAACTTCAAGGAGAGAGGTTCCATTGTTGCCAAAAAGGCTCCAGGGCGCCCAAGAAAGACCAGCAAGCGCCAGGACCGTCTCTTAAAAGTGTTTCAGCTGCGGGATCGGGCTACCAGCAGTGCAGAGCTTGCTCAGGAATGGCAGCAGGCAGGTGTGAGTGCATCTGCACGCACTGTGAGGTGGAGACTCTTGGAGCAAGGCCTGGTCTCAAGGAGGGCAGCAAATAAGCCACTTCTCTCCAGAAAAAACATCATGGACAGACTGATATTCTGCAAAAGGTACAGGCAGTGGACTTCTGAGGACTGGGGTAAAGTTATTTTCTCTGATGAATCCCCTTTTCGATTGTTTGGGACATCAGGAAAACGACTCATTCGGAGAAGACAAGGTGAGCGCTACCACCAGTCTTGTCTCATGCCAACTGTTCAGCATCCTGAAACCATTCATGTGTGGGGTTGCTTCTCAGCCAAGGAATCGGCTCTCTCACAGTCTTGCCTAAAAACACAGCCATGAATAAAGAATGGTACCAGAATGTCCTCCAAGAGCAACTTCTCCCAACCCTCCAAGAGCAGTTTGGCGATCAACAATGCCTTTTCCAGCATGATGGAGCACCTTGCCATAAAGCAAAGGTGATAACTAAATGGCTCAGGGAACAAAACATAGAGATTTTGGGTCCATGGCCTGGAAACTCCCCAGATCCTAATCCCATTGAGAACTTGTGGTCAATCATCAAGAGACGGGTGGACAAACAAAAACCTAAAAATTCTGACAAAATGAAAGCATTGATTGTGCAAGAATGGACTGCTATCAGTCAGATTTGGTCCAGAAGTTGATTGAGAGCATGCCAGGGAGAATTGCAGAGGTCCTGAAGAAGAAGGGTCAACACTGCAAATATTGACTTGCTGCATTAACTCATTCTAACTGTCAATATAAGCTTTTGTTACTCATATGTTTGCAATTATTATATTTCTGTCTGTGATAAAAACATCTGTCAAACACACATAAAAACCAGAGGGCAGCAGATCATGTGAAAATATAATATTTGTGTCATTCTCAAAACTTTTGGCCATGACTGTAGAGTCCCGTACATGTGGGCCTTTTTATTTAGTGCTACTTTATATGGTCTTTTCCAAGAAGAGCAGTGGGAATAAAATTAGCAAGACTGGCCTTTTTAAACCAAAGGTCTTCTTTAAAGAGATCCCCACTGATCCCTTAAATAGGGGTCCCAAAGGTACCAGTTGAATGGAAGGGTCATTAGCATGTGTGAACATTGCTCCATTCACTATCTATAGGAGTGGTGGTCCTACTTATTTCATACTACTTAATTAACACAGTGGACGTTGGCCTGCCAATCTCGGGATCTATGAGGATCCCATCAGCTGGACTTTATCAAGTTTCCTCTGGCTGTAGTGGTTGTTGTCACAGCTCTTCCAGAAGAGATACTGTAGCTGAAATATGTTTTTCACAAGTTCACAGGGAGCACTCCAGAGCTCCATCATAACAAAATAGGGTTATGGGCCTTCAAGTCTGTTCCATGTGAAAAATGACTGAGTAGAGAGACATTGTCAAGTGCTTTACCACAAAATCTAAAAAATAACTAATAGTAAGGGGAACTTAATAAACAAGCAGCTGTGCCATCCCAATGAAACTCTCGGAGAGCTAGTTGTAACCTTTGAAAATGTAATTGCTCAGACATAAAACTAGGTCACTATCAGCATCTCACTGACTTTTATGTCTCCTCGCTGCTGTTTTCCTGATAATTCCTTTTATTATGTTCATATTGTGTTGCTCGTGGTTTCCAGTACATTAGTACATGGTAAAACCAGTCAAAATGTTGCCTGAAATGCAAAAAAAAACAAGGAATGATCTGCAAAGCGGAACATTTTCTTGCAGAACATTTACCACCCTGAAGCTTCCATCACCGCGTGTGGACAGAACAGACAGACGTAGCTATCAGAAAACCACATACCCATTTCCAAAATGTAAAAAAGCAACAGTCAAAAATGGTTGGAAGTAGAAACATTGTGGTTTGTATGAAAGGTATGGCTAAGGCCTATATGTTGCTGCTTGGTTGTGATACTATGGGGGCTTTGTAGTTGACCCTATTATAGGGATCACTGTGACTGGCAGTTTTGTGAATTTAGTTTTATTTGTTATGAGGGCAGTAAATGTTGCTGAAAAATGTATAAATGTTCAAACACCTGTCTTTGAATATACCCTTGACTAGATCCTAATCACATGCTATTGACCAAAAAAAATACATTCACAAAATGCTGAAAGAAAATGAATATAGTGTAAAATACTGACATGAGTCAAACAAAATGCCTAGTTGTAAAAACTCGCACACAGAAAGAAGAATAAAAACTATTGTGTGTTACTCTGTCTAGAGATGTTTCTACTATGTGTCTCTATGGGGCCTCCCAATAGTTAAATGTTAATTGCAGTCTGTCAAAGGCTACCATGTCTTTATAGTGTATTGAATTTGTATTATAAAAAATAGAGTCCGTAAAGGGAACCTGTCAGTTTTTGCACCATTTTAAACCATAGGCAGTATGGATGAGCGAACCCGAACAGTAAAGCCTCATTATGTACTCTGCAACCCATATATGTGGGATTACTGTGCCAAAAGCCACATTGTGTACTCTGCTACTCATATATGTGGGATTACTGTGCCAAAAGCCACACTGTGTACTCTGCTACCCTTATATGTGGGATTACTGTGCCAAAAGCCGCTGTGTGTACTCTGCAATCCATATCTGTGGGAGTTCTGTGCCAAAAGCTGCTGTGTGCATTCTGCAACCCTTATCAGTGGGAGTACTGCGCCAAAAAGCCACTTTATGTACTGTGCAATCTATAAACGCGTATGTGGGAGTACTGTGCCAAAAACAGTGTTGGCCACCTCCTCCTACCCTGCCACCACCTACACCACCACCTCCTCCTCAACCTCCTTCTCCATTTGGACCTCCGCCTCCTGGTTCAAGATTATATTTTTTTTATTTTTTTTATTTTTATGTTATTTTAAGTAATTTTTTATCTAGGTTTGTTTGCAGGGCAATTGTCCTCCTCTTACCCCATTTGGATTTGTTTTGCAGTCCCCTAGCCATTACTATCTCCATTTTACAGCACTTTAAAAGCACCAAAGTTCAGGTCCCCATTACCTATTGGGTTTGGGGTCAAGTTTAACTGTAGCTTCATCGAATCCACCGAACCCGAACATCCAGGTGTCCGCCCATCTCTAGTGGCTTTGTCTAACCCACCCAACCCAAACATCCACGGGTCCGCTCATCACTAATAGTCAGCATGAATCAGAGCCTGGATGTACAATTTCAGCCAGGTATATTTCCTGTTGGCATTTCAGAGTAAATATAGTTAGATCTGGCTTCTCCCAGCTCCACTTCAGGTGGTTGACAGGTAAACTGTTGTGAACGCTCTGGATCTGACTTCTGAGTTTGGACTCCCCCTGGTGGCTGCTGATAGTAATGAAGCTGCTTTGGCTAACAGAGGTCTATCAGCTGGGGCAATGATTGGCAATCAGGTGTCACTGACTGGGGAGATATAAGTGAGCAACCTTCCCATGATCCTTGCCGGTGATTTGTTTCTTCCTGGTCCCTTTTGGAAGTCAGCTTGCTTCCTGCTTTCTCCTGCAACTTTTAGATAAGTTATTTGCTGTTATTTCTGTGGCATTTGTTTTCCCTTTTGTTTTCTTCCCTTCTGGAGTGAGGTCAGCCGGGTTCCCCGGCTGGGGCCTGCGCTGGTCTCTGTTTCTATTTACCACTGTTTATGTGTTTTCAGTCCCTGTTATTTCAGTATCTGCTGGTTAGCTACCAGTTCACACCAGAGTTCTGATCTAGTGGGGAGAGATAGTGTGGTCTCAGTATTTTTGGAAATCAGATGTGTTGGAATTTTTCTTAGAGTTTTTGCTGGATTGCAGACAGTATTCTTTCCTGTCCTGTTCTATCTAGGCAGTTTGGGCCCCAGCGTTTGCTTGCTCTTTTTTTGCCTGTGTTTGTATTTCATCTTGTCTCACCGCCAATATATGTGTGGGGGCTACCTATTCCTTTTGGGTGCTACTGCAGGACAGTTAGCTTTACCCTTTCTCTCTTTAGGCTTAGTTAACTCTCCGCTGTGTCGAGGCTGCTGGGTCATCTTAGGTACGCCACGGCTACTTCTAGTTGTGCTGTCAGTTTAAGGTCTGCAATCCGCTAGTTACCAACCTCTCTGGGTATCTGGTTGCCTTGGCTATTTAGCTACTGTCCTCCTCGGCTACATAATCATAACAGTCCACCCTATACGTAATCAATATTAGTTAGGGAACTGACATCCGCCATCCTCACTGGTCAGCTGTCAGTTGAGCGAAACAGTCGGTCAGATTCATAAGTCGCCGACTTTCGCTAAAGTCGAGCTTCGCCGAGCAAAACCCACCATACGTGAAGTCACCATGCAGTCTCGACCCGAACGCCAAAGTCGGTTTCCATAATGCTTGCAGCAACTTTTTCAGCTAATAAGCAACGAGATGACATGGGCAGCGTCCACCTCCATCTTAGAGAAGGGCATTGCAGTGATTGGCTTGCTTTGGGGGCGTCATAGTGTCGATAAAAGCCTTACTGCCGACCACCATATTTATTCTGCCGATCTTAACAGTAGGGAGAGGTTGCTGACGCTGTTTATCAGTAGGGAGAGAGTTAGGTTAGGAAAGATAATTCTCTGTGCTTGTGCTGATAGCAATTGTGCTGTACAGTTAGTGTGCAGTGACATGGGAGGATTTTTTTTGTGTGCAGCAGCGCTGGTTATTAGGCTGCCTGCCAGTGACAGGGGAGGATTTTCTTTTGTGCAGGAGCGCTGGTTATTAGGCTGCCTACTAGCTGTATTGCTGTATGTACACTGCTGTGCAGACTGCTTTTTACACAGCACTAATACTTTTATTCTTTTTTTCTGCACAGTTACCGAGCGTTCATTTTTTCCCACACCATATAGAGCTGTACGCTCCTCACACACTACCGTGTACCAGCTTGTATCACGGACAAATACATGCTGACTATCTGTGTGTGACTCCGGAAATATATACGGAGATTGAAATTTTCCCCTATACTATATACATCTGGTATCTTGTGATACAGAACCCTTTTTCTGCTTTTTATATTCTGGTCTAATCCATACTTAGCCTGAGAGCGTTTGTCTGTGACTCCGGAAATATATACGGAGATTTACAATTTTCCCCTAATAATAATAATAATCTTTATTTATATAGCGCCATCATATTCCGCAGTGCTTTACAGTTTAACAGTTTCAAAACACAAGTCATAAGTAACAACGTTAACATACCATAATTAAAGCAAAATAAGACGACCCTGCTCTTGAGAGCTTACAATCTACAATCTACGGAAATATATACACCAAAAAAATTGAGTATGGACAACATCATTTATAAAATTACGAAAAACTTTATTAATAGACAACAAGATGCCAATAATAATGGCCATAATAATGGCCCATAATACAGGAATGAAATGGAGACAAAAAACTGCAGGTACAAATGCAGGGTTGCACAGACTACGGAAATATATACGGAGATTTACAATTTTCCCCTATACTATATACACATGGTATCTTGTGATACAGTACCCTTTTTCTGCTTTTTATGTTCTGGTCTAGTCCATACTGAGCCTGTGAGTGTATGTGTGTGACTCTGGAAATATATACGGAGATTTAAATTTTCACCTTCACCGTATACAGCTGTACGCTTCTGATACAGTACCATATAACTGCTGGTATTTTTGGTACATTTTCCCAAACATGAGGAAGTATGGTGGAAGAGGCCGCGGACGTGGGCAGGGGGGGGCCAGCTGATACTGATGGTGGTGGTGGTTCATTTGCTGGTAGTGCCTAGAGCACAATAGCACCTAAGGCAGGAGGTGTTGAGCCTGCGTCATCGTCTGGCTCCAGAAGGCCTGGAACGCTACCTTTTCTGGGAGTAGGTAAACCGATTTTAAAGCCGGAGCATCAGGAGCAGGTTTTGGCTTACATTGCCGAAACAGCCTCCAGCTCTATCGCCTCCTCTTCTGAAGTTTCAAAAAATGCAAGCACTGAGTCGTCAGTGCAGGCTCCTGGTCAGGAGCAACACCTTTCCTTGTGTCCTTCACCCCCACCAAAAGTGAAGGATGCGGCAGGCCACACTTCAGATTACTCCATGGAGCTCTTTTCACATACCATGCCTGGGTTATCAAGTCAAATCCTGAATTCCCCAGTCCAAGATGAATCTGACATGGCGTGCACTGATGCACAGCCACTGCTATATGATTCTGCTGGTACATTCACCCAGAGCACTACATTGCCCTCGCAGTCTACTGAGCCAAAATCTGACCCTGATGAAACTCAGGTGCCCCTTCCCGCATACTATACCACCTTACACGGTGACACAGAGGAAGGTACAGTTGAAATTGAAGAGAAGCTGATGGATGACCCATTTGTTGACCTGGATTGGCATCCATTTGGGGAAGAGGGTGCCATTGGCAATAGCTCAGAAAAGGAGGAGGATCCGCAGCAGGCATCGACATCGCAGCTGCGGTTATCTGGCAGGCCAGTAGCTGTCCAAAAACGTGTTAAAAAAACAAAGAGTTGCAGGACAGCTTGTCCAGACAGTCAAATTAGCACAGAGTGCAAGCCCTGAAAATTTATCCCATAGTAGGAAGAGTGTAGTGTGGCACTTTTTTGACCAAAATCCTATTGATGAGGCAAAGGTTATCTGTAAGAAGTGCGAAAGAACCTTTAGCCGAGGGAAAAATCTTCGATATTTGAATACCAGTTGCATGCTTAGACATTTAAACACCATGCACTTGCAAGCGTGGACGGACTACAAAACCTCAGGTAGCACATGTGCACCTGCTCCGACTGAAGGTAGCCAACAACGCTACATCTGTTATCTTTAGGTAGCTGAGGAGAAATAGCAAAAACAGTAATACACCAGAGAGGCTGGAACCTATTGGATTGCAGTAACCTGAACTAACCACACAACTAGAGGTAGCCGTGGAGCATTCCTACGTTGATCCTAGACTCCTCGTCACAGCCTGAGAGATAACTACACCTAAAGGCAGAAAGATGAAAGCTATCTGCCCTGGAGCAGATCCCCAAAGAAAATAGGAAGCCCCCAAACATGTAATGGCGGTTAGACAAGAAGAAAGCACGGACACAGACAGAAAATAGAATGAGCAAACGCTGGGGCCCAATCTGTCTAGACAGAAAAGTACAGAAAAGAATTCTGACTGCAATCCAACAAAAACCCTAACAAAAATACCAACACTTCTGATTGCCAAAAAACATGAGATCACACGACCTCTTCCACCTAAATCAGATCTCTGGTGTAACAAAACCAAGCCGCAGCCACTGAAAAAACAGGAGAAAGCAAATGAACAAATAACACTGGCTACAGATAAACTGAGAGGAGCACAGGCCCCAGGAGGGGACCCGGCTGACCTCCACAAAAGTGCAGAAAACTATGCAAAAAGCAAGCACAAAAAGAAAAGCAAAAAAATATCTTATCTGAAAGCAGCAGACGCAGGCAAGACTCCAGCAAACTTCCAAATGAACCAGGAACCACAATTGAGACCAGAACAATTGATCACCGGCGACCATCATGGGAGGGAACCTCCCTTATATCAGTCCAGTCTGTGATCCCAGATTGCCATTCCTCGCTGAAAGGTTCAGTACTGTCTAACCACCAGAGGGAGCCTTTGCTCAGAAACCATCTCTAGCACATTCACAACATACATCGCTGCCTCCACTGTAAGCCGACTGGTTAGCACACCACCAGCAAGAAATGTTGAGGTGTCGTCGCAAGGCCAAAGCAGTCATGGAATCACAATGTTTTTGCAACGAAAGACTGAATCTAGGCCATCACCACCACCACCATCACCTACCCCCTCTCAGTCCGCCATGTCCACCACTAATTCCCCCATATGCAGCTCTTAAGTCCAGCTCACCCTAGCAGACACTCTGCGTAGGACAAGAAAGTACTCATCCTCTCATCTGCGTAAACTAGCTTTGAACGCTTACATTGCCAAACTGATCTCATTAGAGATGATGCCCTTCCGTTTGGTTGAAAGCGCAGCGTTCGTAGAGCTCATGGCCTACGCTGTCCCACGCTATGACCTACCCAGTCGGCACTTCTTTTCTAGAAAAGCCAACCCTGTCCTCCACCTGCATGTGAAAGACCGCATTGTCCATGCACTCAAACAATCAATGAGTAGAAAGGTGCACCTCACAACAGATGCATGGGCCAGTAGGCATGGCCAGGGCCGTTACGTGTACATCACTGCGCACTGGGTTAATGTGGTGGATGCAGGGTCCACAGGGGACAGCGGCGGTGGGACAGTGCTGCCTAGCCCACGGTATAGGCAACAGTTGGCTGTAGGTGTTCGACCCTCCTCCTCCTCCTCCAGAAGCGAAAGCTCGTCGACAGAGCGCAGTCGCACAAGCACTCCATCCGCAGCTGCCAGTGTTACACACAAAGTGTCCCACTATCGAACAGCTAGTGGTAAGCGTCAGCAGGCTGTTTTAAACATAATGTCTTTGGGCGACAACAGACACACCGCGGAGGTACTGGCCGACTACTTGCAGCGAGAAACTGAGTCATGGCTGGGCAGTCTACATCTTGAGCCAGGCAAGGTAGTCAGTGATAACGGACGTAATTTTCTGGCGGCCATAGCCCTGGCAAAACTCAGACACATACCTTGCCTGGCTCACACCTTGAACCTGGTGGTGCAGTGCTTCTTAAATAATTATCCGGAGTTAACAGCCCTGCTCCATAAGGTGCGAAGACTGTGTTCGCACATCCGTCGCTCGCCATAGACTCCAGTCGTATGCAGAGGCTGCAGCGATCGCTCCATCTCCCTAAGTACCGATTAATCATAGATGTTGCAACAAGGTGGAGCTCCACCATGCACATGGTTGAGAGGCTGTGCGAACAGAGGCAGGCTGTAATGCATTTGTGTGAGGATACACGGGCAGGCAGTTTGAGGGCAGACATTGAGTTGTCGGGTGTGCAGTGGTCAAAGCTGAAAGACATCTGTAAAGTCCTTCAGTGTTTTAAGGAATGCACACAGCTGGTAAGGCAGACGACGCCATCATTAGCATGAGCATACCACTTATGCGTCTGCTCATGCAAACTTTGACGCACATTAAGGATCAGGCTTCTGCAGCGTAGGAGGAAGAGGAGGAGGAGGAGGGAAGCCTTGATGACAGTTAGCCATTGTCTGCTCAGGGAACTGTCCTGGACGAGGTGGAGGAAGAAGAGAATGAGGGGGATGATTATTTTGGGGAGGAGGATGCTTCTCAGGGGGCAAGAGAAAATGTTGGCTTGCCTAGGTCAGGTACAGGGTTTGTACGTGACTGGAGGGATGTGGATTTGCAAGAAAGTGCTCCTCCATCCACCACGGGCAGTGCATCATTGACACCTGGAACATTGGCCCACATGTGTGATTATGTCTTGCGGATCCTAAAAAGGGACCCCCGCATTGACAAAATTATGAAGGATGACGACTACTGGTTGGCCAGCATCCTCGATCCACGCTATAAAGGCAAATTACAGAACATCATGCCACAGGAGAACCTAGAGCTAATATTGGCGAACAAACAAGCAACTCTGGTAAACCGTTTGTTAGAGGCATTCCCAGTACACAGCAGCAGTGCAGGTTCTACCACGAGCCGTACTGGGCAACATGGAAGAGGTGTTCGTGGTGCACACAGCTGAAGTGTCGTTGGAGACAGGGGTTTCATGACCATGTTGTGGACTGATTTCTCGAGGACCGCTCACACAACAGTTAATACTGAATCGATTGCAACAGACAGGAGACAGCAGTTGTCAACTATAGTTCAAAATTACCTCTCCTCCCCTATCGATGTTCTCCCTCACAGTTCATTCCCCATTGACTACTGGGCCTGTAAACTGGACACCTAGCCTGAATTGGCACAATATGCCTTACAGGAGGTCGCTTGTCCTGCTGGTAGTGCGCTATCAGAAAGAGTCTTCAGTGCTGCTGGATCAATCCTGACAGAAAGAAGGACCCCACTGTCAACCCAAAATGTTGGTGATCTCACCTTCATTAAAATGAACCATGCTTGGGTTTCAAAGGATTTTGTACCACCTTCCCGTGATGACACATAGGTTGCCAGCAAAATGGCTCGCTTTGTCTCCCTCTTCCTCCGACTTCTCCAATTCCTCCATTTGCAGCTGCTGAACGTCCAGCCTACACCTCAACATATGCCAGTTTTTCCACCTTACCTAACTGGGCTGTACCCCCCCCCCCAGGGCCAGCGTCAGCACCTGGCGCACCCGGGCAAGTGCCGAGGCCCTGAGCAGGTGGGGGGCCTGTGACAGTGTGTGCGACAGAGCAGGATGGACACCAGGCCGAAGATCAATCCAAAGAGATTTGAGACAGGGAGCACATAACATAAAATATCAATCGCTTTAGAGTCCACAATGAGTCCACACCAAGAAGGAAACAGTTTCGGGGGCGCCACCCCGTAATCCGATGCCAGAGAAAAGACAAAATAATCCTGGGATGAGTTCAATGGATCCAACAGATGAGGGACATAACACCATTCCATGGGATCCACGCACGGGCACTAGGATCTCGCCTCAGCATAAGATCCTAGCCCCTGGCCCATCAACACCCAATGACAGTCTTTAGATTCAATCCTCAAATCCAGTAAGATGATGAGACATCACAATTCAATGTGACAAAATAATCTCCAATCTCCATACATGATACCAGGGTCCAGCCACAGCTGCAGATCCCTGTCCTTCAAAGCACACAGCATCAACTAACTGAACATGTGGCTTATTGTCCTACCACTCTTAAGGGTATACCACACTAAGCGAGATCGCTAACGAGATCGCTACTTGCGTCACCATTTATGGCGCAGTAAAGATCTCGTTAGCAACTTTAGCTGTGTGTGACATGTAGCAGCGATGTGGCCCCTGCTGAGATGTCGCTGTTCGCGTATGAATGTTCTGAGCCGTTTTTTGGTCGTTGGTGTCCCGCTGGTGAGCCTAAATCGCTGAGTGTGACACCCTTTATGAACGACTTCACCAGCGTCACAGGTGGGACTAGTTTTTTCCCAACGACTGCAGAGGTCGTTATACAGATCGCTGATGAGTTGTGTTTGGAATCACAGATCGCTGATGAGTTGTGTTTGGAATCACACAGCTAAGTCGCTAACGAGATCGCTACTGCGTCATAAATGGTGACGCAGTAGCGATCTCGTTAGCGATCTTGCTTAGTGTGGCATACCCTTTAGTATCTCTGCCCAGCAAAGGGGCTGATCCCAACAACCACCCCCTTAAACATAGCTCCAAGGAGTAAGAACATTCCAGAAACCCTGTCTGCAGTCTCTGTACAGGTTTGTGTATAGGTGATGCCCCCTGCAGAGTGGAACAAAGACAAGCATGTCCCCACCAGATACAGGCAAGGAATGCTAATGTAAGCCTGATTACAGTATGGTCCATGTGCACAGGCTGGGGGTGACTCTCTGTTACAACCCTCTGTTACAGGGCCCACTCGCCGTCAGAGACACCGGCGTACTTTGAGGGGCCCTGTGCCAATGCCGGCGCCCATGAGTGGGCCCCCCCTGCTTGCTCAGGGCCCCAGCACTTGCAATACTTACCTCTCCCTGCTCCATCGCTGTGACGTCTTCCGCCTTTCCTGGCAGTGACATTCAGGTCAGAGAGCGCAATGATGTCACGTCTGTGCGCTCTCTGCCTGAACAGTCACAGTGCAGAGAGCTGGAAGATGGCGACGCAGAGTAGAGCAGTGCCCAACCAGGAGAGGTATTTCATTTTTTTAATGTTTGGAGCAATATATGTGGAGCATTATACACTGGAGAATTATATATGGGGCCCATCATACACTTGAGCATCATAGATAGGGCCCAATATACACTGGAGCATTATATATGGGGCACATCATACACTGGAGCATTATAAATGGGGCCCATCATACACTGGAGCATTATAAATGGGGCCCATCATACACTGGAGCATCATATGGGGCCCATTATTTATGGAGCATTATATAGGCCGATCATACACTGGAGCATCATCCCTGGGGCCCATCATACACTGGAGCATTATAAATGGGGCCCATCATACACTGGAGCATCATATGGGGCCCATTATTTATGGAGCATTATATAGGCCGATCATACACTGGAGCATCATCCATGGAGCCCATCATATACTGGAGCTTCATATGGGGCCCATCATATCCTAGAGCCGGGGTGGGGAACCTTTTTTCTGCCGAGGGCCATTTGGAATTTTACAATAGTGTTCGGGGGCCGCATAAAATTATTAATAATGATGAGCGAATATACTCGTTGCTCGGGTTTTCCCAAGCATGCTCAGGTGTCCTCTGATTTTGGCGTGCTCGGAGATTTAGTTTCTGTCTACGCCTTTGCATGATTTGCAGCTGCTGGACAGCCTAATACATGTGGGGATTCCTTAACAAACAGGCATTCCTCACATGTATACAGGCTGTCCAGCAGCTAGAAATCAGGGAGCTGAGGCGACGAAAACTAAATCTCCGAGCACGCCAAAATACTCGGAGGACACCCGAGCATGCTCAGGAAAGCCCGAGCAATAAGTATACTCGCTCATCACTCATTAATAAACTTAAACATTAGCCAACTATATTTATTCAAATATTTAAATAACTCCTACCTAATGTGATGGCTGGAATGACTTCTCTTTGGTGAGGCGATTGATATTGGGAGGCATTGATGATGTTGCTACTCGCAACTGGTTTTCTAAGTTTGCATCAGTCAATCTTGAGCGAAGGCGACACTTTGCAATGGAAAGTTTAGAAAAGAACTGCTCACAGCTATACGTTGTTCCGAACACAGATGCATATTTCAATGCATGTCTCCTCACAGTGGGAAAATCATCATTGTTCACATAACGTTTATAAAAGTCAAGCAATGGGAGGTTATTGTACCTAGCTTTCAGCTCAGCATTGTTTTGCAGCTGAATGATTTCGTGTTAGGCTGTGTTTCCACGATCCGGAAACACAGCGCTTTGGACGGAGCGGAAAGTCCGCTCCGCCCAAAGCCCCGCCCCCTTTTGAACGCGCGGTCAATCTGGATGTGTTCATGGAACACATCCGGAACACATCCGGAATGACCGCAGGGCTGCATAGCCCTGTGTTATTTCCCTTGCGGCGATGCAGCGTCGCCGCAAGGGAATAGGACATGCTGCGGTCTAAAAAGACGCGCCGCATGTCCGTAAACGCAGGTCTTCCGCCTGCGTGTTTTTAAGCATAGTGAAGACCGGATTTCTTGAAATCCCCTCCACTATGCTGTAACATCTGGACGCTGCGTGTTTGACGCTGCGTTAGCGCACAGCGTCAAACACGCAGCAATTCCTGACTGTTTCCGGACCGTGGAAACACACCCTTATAGGTCATCAGGCACATCAGCTGGTTCCTCATTGAATGGTGCAGCAAAGATGTCCAGTTCCATTTGTTTACTTTTGATATCCTTGAATCGGTCATCAAATGCTTCAATTAGTTTTGCACATTCACCAGCATATTCAAGTGTCGTGGAAGGCCTTTGTCTTTCCAGAGTGGGAAATGAACTGTGTTATTCCTTTCAAGTTGCACTTTCCACAGCCTTAGTTTAGCTTCAAATGATTTCACGTTTGAAAGCAGAGAGCTAAGAAGCTGATTGGGTCCTTGCAGCTTAACGTTCAGCTCTGAGAGGTACTTGGTAATGTCTACCATGAACACTAGATCACACTGCCACTTGCGATCATTGAGTTCACTGATAGGTTTCCTTTTCATCTCCATGAACTGCTTGACTTCTTCCCGCAATTCGTAAAACCTCATGAGCATGTTCCCGCGACTCAACCACCGCACTTCACAGTGATAAACAAGATCACCATACTCCGATTCTGGCTTTTATCCCAAGTCATATTACAAGACTCGTTAAAGGGTTGATTGTGACTTGTAGGATCGCTACTTCCTATAGGTGGCGCTTTAGAGTACAAGTCCTCTTTTTTTGAAGAGGCAATTTGCATATTAAATTTCCCAGAGGATCATTGCACGGCGAATAAGCCTCCTTACCTCGACACGCCAGAGTTGGTATGTCACTCTCCACAAGAGAAACCTTACCCTTAGACCCTAGTCCAGAGCCTCTCATCCAGCCAACTCAGATCTCTCCTACTTGCACTGACGAGGACCAATAGTCCAAAACACCGTGTCTGCAAATGGAGATACTGATTTGGCTTTTATCCTAAGTCATATTACAAGACTCGTTAAAGGGTTGATTGTGACTTGTAGGATCGCTACTTCCAATAGGTGGCGCTATAGAGTACAAGTCTTCTTTTTTTGAAGAGGCAATTTGCATATTAAATTTCCCAGAGGATCATTGCACGGCGAATAAGCCTCCTTACCTTGACACTCGGCTTTTGATAAAGTTTATGCATGACACTACTGTTGACATCACATTGTTGAGCCGCAATGACTGTGCACAGAGACTTTCTTGGTGTGTGATGCAGTGGCATACAACTAAATCACTTGGATCAAGACTAAGACGACTCATTTCTTTCTTGACAAATGCAATTAACCCTTTTTGCGAGCCAACCATAGCTGGAGCTCTATCTGTAGTAAGGCCAGTTAACTTTTCAAATGGTAGGTGAAGTTTCTTCATTGATGAAACAAGTCGCTCAAACAAGTTTTCACCTTTTGTACTGCCATGCATGGCTTTCAGTGACAGCAGCTCTTCTCGTGTGTCAAACTCTGCAGTGATTCCACGAATGAAAATGGCCAGTTGGGCAGTATTTGTTATGTCTGTTGTCTCATCAGAAGCCAGAGAGAAAAATTGGAAATCTCCTGCTGAATCCTTGAGCGTTTTTTTCAATATCTTGTGCCAAATCAGTAATCCGATCTGAGACGGTTCTCCGAGACAAACTAACATTCTGAAACAATTTAACTTTTTCTGGTGCTAACAGCTCTGCAGCAGCCATAATGCAGTCTTTCACAAACTCTCCCTCTACATGAGGTCTCAGCTTCTTTGCAATTAGCTCACTAACTACATAGCTCGTCTCGATATCATTGCCTCTGTCACAATGCGACCTAGTAAAAGCGGATTGTGGCTATTCCAAACGCCGTCGAAGAGCATTGATTTTATCCAGATGCAGTTGGCCTTTTAATTCATTGACCTTTGCATGTTTTGTGCTGTAATGACGCTCCAGATTGACTTTTTTCAATACTGCTAATGCATCAGCACAAACCAGGCACACAGGTTTGCCTTTAACTTCAACAAAAAAATAATCATTTGTCTATTTATCTTGAAAACCTCGACACTCTGCATCAACTTTTCTTTTCTTTACACTTGCCATTTTGTCTCACCACCACCTGAACCTATTTTAAAAATAAAAAGCATGACTGAGCAAAATTATTTCAAGGGAACCGATCACCTGTAAAACGCTATTAACCTGCAGATATAGGTTAATAACGTTTGAATCTTGCTTGGCGCCTGAAGATTGAACTCCGCTGAACTTTATTTCTCCCAGCAGCGTTATGGTTTCCGTCATGGAGGTTGTTGAAAAAAGGTCCCCATTAGGCAGCATAGGTCCCCGTTAGGCAACATGGGTCCTGTTATGATTTGGTAGCTGAGGAGAGCAGGCAAAAAAGGAAATACACCAGAGCAGTTGGAAACTATGAGATTGCAGTACCCTGACTAACCACCACAACTAGAGGCAGCCGTGGAGCATTCCTACGTTGGTCCTAGACGCCTCGTCACAGCCTGAGAAACTAACTACACCTAAAGATAGAAAGAGGAAAGCTATCTGCCCCGGAGCAGATCCCCAAAGAACATAGAAAGCCCCCAAACATGTAATGGCGGTTAGACAAGAAGAAATACTGACACAGACAGAAAATAGTATGAGCAAACGTTGGGGCCCAAACTTACTAAATAGAAAAGGATAGGAAGGGCACTTACTGCAATCCCAAAAAACCCTGAAAAGCACCAACTCTACTAATTTCAAAAACACCTGAGATCACACGACCTCTACCACCTAAATTAGTTCTCTGGTGTAACCAAAAACAAAACAGCAGCCACTGAAAAAACTGGAAAAGCAAATGTACAAACATCAGTGGCTGAACTGAACTGAGAGGGCAAAAGCCCCAGAAGGGACCCTGAAGGCCCCCCACAGAAGTGCAGGACAAAATGCAAAAATCAAGCACAAAAACAAAAAGAAGAAAATGTCTTATCTGTTAGCAGGAGATTCAGACACGACACAGCAGGCTACAAAGGAAACAGGAATCAAGGATTGAGACCAGAACAATTGATCACCGGCAACCCTGATGGGAAGGCGACTCCCTTATATAAGACCAGTCAGTAACACCTGATTCCCAATCCTCACAATCTTCACTGGACAGTCCAGTACCGTTTGTAACCACCAGAGGGAGCTTCTGCTCAGAACTCATTTCCAGCCTATTCACAACCGTACCCCCCCCTTGAGGAGGGGTCACCGAACCCTCATTTGAGCAACCAGGTCGGTCAGGATGAGTTCTATGATAAGCACGGATGAGTCTCCTAGCATGGATGTCCGAAGCAAACACCCAAGAATTGTCTTCCTGACCATAACCTCTCCATTTAACCAAATACTGGAGTTTCCGTCTAGAAAAACGAGAATTCAATATTTTCTCAACCACATACTCCAGATTGCCCTCAACCAAAACAGGGTCAGGAGGCACAGTAGTAGGAACCACTGGCTCAACAAACCTCTTCAACAAGGACTTGTGGAACACTTATGGATCTTAAATGTCCCTGGAAGAAGCAAACTAAAAGAAACAGGATTAATAATCTCCATGATCTTATAAGGTCCAATGAACCTAGGCTTAAATTTAGGAGATGCCACTCTCATAGGAATATTTCTTGAGGACAACCAGACCAAGTCCCCCACTTTAAACCGAGGACCATCAGTCCTATGCCGGTTAGCAAACCGCTGGGCCCTCTCCTGAGAGACGGACAACCTCTCCACTACCTGGTCCCAAATCTGTTGCATACGCTCCACAACAGAGTCAACACCTGGACAGACAGAAGCCTCCGTCTGTCCTGAAGAAAATCGAGGGTGAAACCCAGAATTACAGAAAAATGGAGACATCAAAGTGGCAGAGCTAGCCCTATTATTAAGAGCAAACTCAGCCAAAGGCAAAAAAGAGACCCAGTCATCCTGATCAGCAGACACAAAGCATCTTAGATAAGTCTCCAATGTCTGGTTTGTTCTCTCAGTTTGACCATTGGTCTGAGGATGAAACGCCGAGGAGAAAGACAATTGAACACCAATTTTAGAACAAAAGGTCCTCCAAAATCTGGAAACAAACTGGACTCCTCTGTCAGACACAATGTTCTCAGGAATGCCGTGTAAACGAACCACATGCTGAAGGAACAAAGGCACCAATTCAGAGGAGGAAGGCAACTTAGGTAATGGCACAAGATGTATCATCTTGGAAAACCT
Source organism: Oophaga sylvatica (assembly GCA_033576555.1). Classification (NCBI taxonomy): domain Eukaryota; kingdom Metazoa; phylum Chordata; class Amphibia; order Anura; family Dendrobatidae; genus Oophaga; species Oophaga sylvatica. Next base: position 946,063,397 of record JARQOD010000001.1, on the reverse strand, counting down.
ATCGCAAATCACCCAGATGACGGTCATTCTCTGAGAAACAGGGAGGTCGGAAATGAAATCCATAGAGATATGGGTCCATGGTCTCTTGGGCACAGGTAATGGCATCAACAAACCACTAGAACGAGAGCAAGGCTTGGAGCGTGAGCAAGTCCCGCAGGACTGCACAAACTCCCTGACATCATGAGACAAGGTAGACCACCAAAAGGACCGACTAACCAAGTCTCTGGTACCAAAAATTCCGGGATGACCGGCCAACGCGGAACAATGAATCTCAGACATTACACTCTTTTTCCACTGGTCCGGGACAAACAATTTCCCAACAGGGCAGCGCTCGGGCTTATCCTCCTGACACCCCTCCAGAGCCAGTCTCAAATTGGGCGAGATGGCGGAAAGAACTACACCCTCTTTCAAAATAACAGAAGGATCGATAACTCAGGAGAGTCCGCCAGGAAACTCCTCGAGAGGGCATCCGCCTTAACATTTTTAGTGCCAGGAAGAAATGAAACCACAAAATTAAAACGTGTGAAAAACAAGGCCCACCTGGCCTGTCTAGGATTAAGTCGCTTGGCAGATTCCAGATAAACTAGATTCTTATGGTCCGTAAGGACCACCACCTGATGTTTGGCTCCCTCCAGCCAATGTCTCCACTCTTCAAAAGCCCACTTCATGGCTAATAACTCCCAATTACCCACGTCATAATTACGTTCAGTGGGAGAAAATTTTCGAGAGAAAAAGGCACAAGGGTTACTTTTAGAGGTCTCTGGATCTCTTTGGGACAAAACAGCACCTGCCCCAATTTCAGAGGTATCCACCTCCACCTGAAATGGTAGAGAAACATCAGGCTGCCGTAGAACAGGAGCAGAAGTGAATCTCTGCTTAAGTTCCTGAAATGCAGAGACTGCCTCAGGAGGCCAATTCACCACATCAGAACCCTTCTTGGTCAAATCAGTTAATGGTTTAACAATAACAGAGAAATTACCAATAAATTTACGATAAAAATTGGCAAAACCCAAGAATCTTTGAAGAGCCTTTAATGAAGTAGGTTGGACCCAATCACAGATGGCCTGAACTTTGACCGGGTCCATTTCAATAACAGATGGGGACAAAATGAATCCCAGAAATGAGATCCTCTGAACGCCAAAAAGACACTTTGATCCCTTCACATACAGAGCATTCTCTCTCAAAATCTGGAACACAGTCCGAACATGTTTTACATGAGAGTCCCAGTCATTGGAAAAAATCAAGATATCATCCAAATAAACAATCAGAAATTTATCCACAAAATCCCTGAAAATGTCATTCATGAAGGACTGGAAGACAGAAGGAGCATTAGTGAGCCCAAAGGGCATCACAAGGTACTCAAAATGCCCTTCAGGGGTATTAAATGCCGTCTTCCATTCATCCCCGTGCTTAATGCGTATAAGGTTATATGCCCCCTGAGGTCAAGCTTGGTAAACCAAGTAGCGTTTTTCACCCTGGAAAACAGATCAGAGATCAAGGGTAACGGATATTGATATTTCACAGTAATATTGTTCAAGAGACGATAATCAATACACGGCCTTAATGAACCATCCTTTTTGGCCACAAAGAAAAAACCGGCACCTAAGGGTGAAGAGGATGGTCTGATATGACCCTTCTCCAATGACTCCTTGATATAAGACCGCATAGCGTCATGTTCAGGTACAGACAAGTTAAAAAGGCGACCTTTAGGGAATTTACTACCAGGCACTAATTCAATAGCGCAGTCATAGCTCCTATGGGGAGGTAAGGATGCAGATTTACTTTCGCTAAACACATCAGAAAAATCAATCAAAAAGTCAGGAACATCCTGAGCCTGGGGGAGGCAGAAAAAACAGGAGTGTTGGTATTAACACATTGGCAGCCCCAACTGGTAACAGACACAGATTTCCAATCCAAAACAGGATTATGAGACTGTAACCAAGGGAAACCCAGTACGATAATGTCATGCAGATTATACAGAACCAAAAATTTGCAACTCTCCTGATGATCAGGTTCTACCCTCATTATCACCTGAGTAGAGAACTGAGGTTTATTCTCAGCCAAAGGGGTAGAATCGATCCCCAGTAGGGGAATAGACTTCCGTAGGGGTATCAAGGGAAACCCACAACGTTTAGCAAAATCAAAATCCATCAGGTTAATAGCTGCTCCAGAATCAACAAAAGCCTGAGCAGAAAATGAGGACAGAGAGCATATCAGGGTAACAGTTAATAAAAACTTAGTCTGAACACTACCCAAGACAACTGAGCGTGCAAAACGTCTTCCCCGCTTAGGGCAGACTGAAATAGCATGAGAGGCATCACCACAGTAGAAACATAACCCATTGCGCTTTCGAAATTCATGACGCTGTGCCCCAGAAACCACTCTATCACACTGCATGGATTCAGAAGCAGGTTCACAAGGCAACATTATTCCACGCATACCTTTCCGCTCACGCAAACGTCTGTCAATTTGAATCGCTAATGACATAGAATCATTGAGACCAGAGGGAACAGGGAATCCCACCATAACATCCTTTACATTATCTGACAGTCCCTTCCGAAAAAGAGCTGCCAAAGCGTCGTCATTCCATTTGGTCAGGACTGCCCACTTACGGAATCTCTGACAGTATAACTCAGCGTCCTCAAGCCCCTGACTTAATGCCAACAAAGTTTTTTCAGCTTGATCAGTGACATTAGGCTCATCGTACAATAACCCCAAAGCCTGAAAAAACGCATCAACATCACTCAAAACAGGATCCCCAGGTGTCAGGGAAAAAGCCCAATCCTGAGGGTCGCTGCGCAGGAGAGAGATGACAATTTGAACCTGCTGCGCTGCGTTCCCTGAGGACTTAGATTTTATGGCAAAAAACAATTTACAGTTATTTTTGAAATTCAGAAACTTAGCTCGATCCTCTAAAAACAAATCTGGCATGGGGATCCTAGGTTCCACAACAGGCAACCTAGCAAGATAGGTAGCAATACCCCGAACTTCAGTGGCAAGCTGATCCACATGGCCAGACAACTGTGCAAACTCCATTGAGAGAGAGAAAAAAAATCCTCCTCAGCACCCAGAGATACAGAGGGAAAAAAAAAATGCAACAAACAGAAAAAAAAAAAATCTCTGACAACTCTGACAACTTTTTTCTTTCCACAATATTTTTCCCTTCTGTGAGTACCATATAATTTTCAGTTTAGGCCGGTGATACTGTTATGATTTGGTAGCTGAGGAGAGCAGGCAAAAAAGGAAATACACCAGAGCAGTTGGAAACTATGAGATTGCAGTACCCTGACTAACCACCACAACTAGAGGCAGCCGTGGAGCGTTCCTACGTTGGTCCTAGACGCCTCGTCACAGCCTGAGAAACTAACTACACCTAAAGATAGAAAGAGGAAAGCTATCTGCCCCGGAGCAGATCCCCAAAGAACATAGAAAGCCCCCAAACATGTAATGGTGGTTAGACAAGAAGAAATACTGACACAGACAGAAAATAGTATGAGCAAACGTTGGGGCCCAAACTTACTAAATAGAAAAGGATAGAAAGGGCACTTACTGCAATCCCAAAAAACCCTGAAAAGCACCAACTCTACTAATTTCAAAAACACCTGAGATCACACGACCTCTACCACCTAAATTAGTTCTCTGGTGTAACCAAAAACAAAACAGCAGCCACTGAAAAAACTGGAAAAAGCAAATGTACAAACATCAGTGGCTGAACTGAACTGAGAGGGCAAAAGCCCCCAGAAAGGACCCTGAAGGCCCCCACAGAAGTGCAGGACAAAATGCAAAAATCAAGCACAAAAACAAAAAGAAGAAAATGTCTTATCTGTTAGCAGGAGATTCAGACATGACACAGCAGGCTACAAAGGAAACAGGAATCAAGGATTGAGACCAGAACAATTGATCACCGGCAACCCTGATGGGAAGGCGACTCCCTTATATAAGACCAGTCAGTAACACCTGATTCCCAATCCTCACAATCTTCACTGGACAGTCCAGTACCGTTTGTAACCACCAGAGGGCACTTCTGCTCAGAACTCATTTCCAGCCTATTCACAACAGGGTCCCCAATAGGCAGCATAGGTCCCCAATAGGCAGCACATGTCCCCATTAGGCAGCACAGGTCCCCAATATGCGGCACAGGTCCGCATTAGGCAGCACAGGTCCCCATTAGGCAGCACAGGTCCCCATTAGGCAGCACAGGTCCCCAATAGGCAGGCACATGTCCCCATTAGGCAGCATAGGTCCCCAATAGTCATCACATGTCCCCATTAGGCAGCACAGATCCCCATTAGGCAGCATAGGTCCCCAATAGGCAGGCAAATGTCCTGTCATGGTCTGTTGTGTTTCTGGGATTAGGTGGTTTTAGGGTTAACCGAGATGGCCTCACTCTGGGATTCTGGGAGGCTTTTTATAGCCTCATTGTGGGGCCATCCTCTGTCCCTTATACTCTGACCCTTGGCCGAGTGTGTTTGACTCTGTTGTGCTTGTGCCAGTGCTTTGTGCCTGTGCTACGTTACGTCTGTCTGGTTCTGATTTGGCTGTGTCCCTGTTTCGAGTTTTGCCTGTCCCTTTTGTACTCTGCTGCCCTCTACGTGTATGACCTTGGCTATGTTCTGACTCCGCTCTGCCTGCTCCTCTTGTACATCGCCGCTCTCTCTGTGTCCCCTTGGCTATTTTCTGATTACGCTCTGCCTGCTCCTCTTGTACTTTGTCGCCTTCTATGTGTATGACCCCTTGGCTACGTCCTGATTATCCGTTCTGTATATGCCCCTTGGTAACTGTGTCCCGTAGTTACCCTTCTAGGAGTTTTTCTTCACCTCATAGCTCTCTGGAGCTTAGGCCACACCCACTAGCAGTCACGTGCTTCAGGTCCTCTGGCCTGAAGCATTCTCTATCTGCTACTGCTGCCTCTGAGAGACCTGTGGCCGGCTCCGCCCTTTGGCAGTCACATGCTGCAGGTCCTGGTCCTCTGAAGCACACATCTTCCCTGCTGTGGCTCTGCTATACAGGTATCTTTGGGCACAGTTTGTTCACTCAGGACACACGCACTGGCTCAGTGAGCAAGTATAGTGCGGTGTTCCTGACATGTCCCCATTAGGCAACACACGTCCCCATTAGGCAGCACAGGTTCCCATTTGGCAGCACATACTGACCTGGTGTTGGAGCAGGTCAAAAAGGGGTCCACAGCCTTGGGAGTTTGGAAAAGACTGAGAGACAATTCAGGAAGTTATGATGGAATGATTCCTATACCCTGACAAGCTGTCACTACAGTAAGGGTTGTCAGAAATGTCTCTTACATCATAGATAAGTAGTAACTTGTGTGTGCCACCATCCAGGAGCTGCCCACAGGACGCCCCTCCGTCCAGCAGCTGCCCACACGGTGCCCCTCCGTCCAGCAACTGCTCACACAGTGCCCCTCCGTCCAGCAGCTGCCCACACGGTGCTCCTCTGTCCAGCAGTACACACGAGAGCTGTCACCACTCCTGTGTCCACTGCTCCTTACTACCCACCTGGCCCCTGTAGCCGACCAGTGGCGCCCCTCACTGGATGCTGGTCCTGCTTCCTGTGTAGCACGAATATGGCTCCGGGTACTACACAAACAATCCGCGGTTCCCACACCGCAGCCAGAGACACTGTCTGTAACAGCACTGCCGGCCCCCAGTGAGGAGCTGTCAGTGACCGCTGCCGGCCCCCAGTGAGGAGCTGTCAGTGACTGCTGCCGGCCCCCAGTGTGGAGCTGTCGGTGACCGCTGCCGGCCCCCAGTGTGGAGCTGTCAGTGACCGCTGCCGACCCCAGTGTGGAGCTGTCAGTGACCGCTGCCGGCCCCCAGTGAGGAGCAATCAGTGACCGCTGCCGGCCCCCAGTGAGGAGCTGTCAGTAACCGCTGTCGGCCCCCAGTGAGGAGCACTCAGTGACCGCTGCCGACCCCCAGTGTGGAGCTGTCAATGACCGCTGCCGGCCCCCAGTGAGGAGCAATCAGTGACCGCTGCCGGCCCCCAGTGTGGAGCTGTCAGTGACCGCCGACGGTCCCCAGTGGGGAGCACTCAGTGACCGCTGCCGGCCCCCAGTGAGGAGCTGTCAGTGACCCCTGCCGGCCCCCAGTGAGGAGCTGTCAGTGACCGCTGCCGACCCCCAGTGTGGAGCTGTCAGTGACCGCTGCCGGCCCCCAGTGTGGAGCTGTCAGTGACCGCTGCCAGCCCCCAGTGAGGAGCACTCAGTGACCGCTGCCGACCCCCAGTGTGGAGCTGTCAATGACCGCTGCCGGCCCCCAGTGAGGAGCAATCAGTGACCGCTGCCGGCCCCCAGTGTGGAGCTGTCAGTGACCGCTGCCGGCCCCCAGTGGGGAGCACTCAGTGACCGCTGCCGGCCCCCAGTGAGGAGCTGTCAGTGACCCCTGCCGGCCCCCAGTGAGGAGCTGTCAGTGACTGCTGCCGACCCCCAGTGTGGAGCTGTCAGTGACCGCTGCCGGCCCCCAGTGTGGAGCTGTCAGTGACCGCTGCCAGCCCCCAGTGAGGAGCAATCAGTGACTGCTGCCGACCCACAGTGTGGAGCTGTCAGTGACTGCTGCCGGCCCCCAGTGAGGAGCAATCAGTGACCTCTGCCGGCCCCCAGTGTGGAGCTGTCAGTGACCGCTGCCGGCCCCCAGTGAGGAGCAGTGACCGCTGTTGACCCCCAGTGTGGAGCTGTCAGTGACCGCTGCCAACCCCCAGTGAGGAGCACTCAGTGACCGCTGCCGGCCCCCAGTGAGGAGCTGTCAGTGACCGCTGCTGACCCCCAGTGTGGAGCTGTCAGTGACCGCTGCCGTCCCCCAGTGAGGAGCTGTCAGTGACCGCTGCCGGCCCCCAGTGAGGAGCTGTCAGTGACCGCTTCCGGCCCCCAGTGAGGAGCTCAGTGACCGCTGCCGGCCCCCAGTGAGGAGCTGTCAGTGACCGCTGCCGGCCCCCCGTAAGGAGCTGTCAGTGACTGCTGCCTGCCCCCAGTGAGGAGCACTCAGTGACCGCTGCCGACCCCCAGTGTGGAGCTGTCAGTGACCGCTGCCGTCTCCCAGTGAGGAGCTGTCAGTGACCGCTGCCGGCCCCCAGTGAGGAGCTGTCAGTGACCGCTGCCGGCCCCCAGTGAGGAGCTGTCAGTGACCGCTGCCGGCCCCCCGTAAGGAGCTGTCAGTGACTGCTGCCTGCCCCCAGTGAGGAGCACTCAGTGACCGCTGCTGACCCCCAGTGTGGAGATGTCAGTGACCGCTGCCGACCCCCAGTATGGAGCTGTCAGTGACCGCTGCCGGCCCCCAGTGGGGAGCTGTCAGTGACCGCTGCCGGCCGTGTAGGTGGAGGGTTATGTGGTTTCACGCTCAGCAGTTGGGAGGAGGCGCAGAGCACGCCAGGTAATAATGTTTACAGGCCGCAGCGTTGCTAGGTGATACGTGGCAGCCAGAGCCGGCACGGCAGGGGTTAAAAGTCCCCCAGGAGAGTTCTCCGGAGGTGAGAAGCCCATGCGTGACAGTCCCGAAGCACACACTTACCCGGTGGCGGCTCTACCCACACACTGGATGTATGCGACAGGCGCGGCGGCCGGAGCTCCGCTTTCCGGTGAGAGGGTGCAGGAGAGGGGCGGGAGGAGCGCACAGTCCCGGCTGTCGCTACTGTCACTGTGGGGGGTAGTAGGCAATCTCTGGAAAGACTGCAGCAGCTGAAAGAGCTGCGTCTTCCGCTTCTGCTCACCAGGACCACGGGTGGGGGAAGAGGGTGGTTCCAGTGTGCCGCGCTGCGAGAGGCCTGCGGGTGGCGCAGAGAGCAAAACTTTATTGAAAACGAGCAAATGAAAAAGTGTCAGCGAACAGTGTGCATTGGGTGATAATGAGTGGTGTGAGGGTGTGCACTGTATCGTGGCTCTGGAGTTTCTGCCGGGCCGGATCAGGTAATGTGGCGGGTCGTATACGGCCCGTGGGCCGGATGTTCCCCACACCTGGGCTAAAGGAAGGTTCACTAGGAGGACAAGTTAAAAAGGAAGATGTCAGAAACGATCATAAATTTGAACAGCATGAATTTTATTTCTGAAGAGGCAGAAAATTAAATTGGTTACAGCTCTAGATTTTCATGGAAAGGCTCAGTATTTACTGATGTCAGAGGAACATTAGTGTGGTGGCTTTCTCTCCATTTATAAATGTAGAAGTATGGTGTTGCAAATTAGTCTCCTGGTACAAGACTCAAACAAGGTCTATGTGTAAGTGCAACATGAGGGGAAGAGGGGAAGGAAGCCCAAACTCTAGGGAATGGGGGAGTGCAGACCCCTAGTCAGATCTAATAGCACCCTGCCTCCACTACCATCCCTATATTGGTTCCACAACAATCGCCGAGCAGGAACCTAAGCCCTTTATATCCCTAGAGCTAGGCCCTGAATACGGAAAGGGGGATAAGCATTGGTCAATCCCCACTGTACACTAAAGAGTAGAAGGGAGACAATCAAGGTGGAAGCAACTTATCTTGAGTAGACTCAGAGAGGTAACACCAAACATCCTCCAACAGCACCAGAGGAAGTCAGACGACTCTAAAGGGTATGCCACACTAAGCGAGATCGCTAAACGTAAGATCACTAAAACGTCACTATTTAGCGATCTCGTTAGCGACCTCGTTGTGTGTGGTATGTAGCAACGATGTGGCCCCTGCTGTGATGTCGCTGATCGTTCACTAGTGTTCTGGACCGTTTTTTGATCGTTGGCGTCCCGCTGGTGAGCCTATATCGCTGTGTTTGGCACCTTTTGCGAACGACGAGCGACCTCGTTTGTGACGCATGATCGCAATATCTGTAAGTTCTCTTTTGCGTCACAGGGAGGATCGCAGAAGTTGCAAAGCAGGCTAGCAGGACGCAGAGAGCAGGAGCGATGCTGGAAATTCCTATGAATCAGAAGCGCTCAGTACATGCTAATGACAGATCCTGACCGCCAAAGTCGTTAAAGAGATCGCTAACCGCTGATGAGTCGTTTATGAGATCTCCTGTTTGGCAGCTACTAGCGACCTAAAAGCGATCACACCAACGATCTCGTTAGCTTGCGTCGTTATCGAGATCGCTAACGGGATCGCTAAGTGTGGCAGTACCTTAAGCCTTCACAAGGGAAAATGTGTATATCACCGACGTCTCTGTGTAGCCCAGCTGTGACTGGAGCCACATGTTGCCCTGGAGGATGCACGAAAGGTAAATCCATGATAACCTATAAGCACACAACACTTCACATTTTCCCTGGTTCCACCAGAGGGAGCCCTTGAGACGACAGTAGTGAGATGAAGGCAGTCTAGCGGAGAGTTAGCTAGTTGTTGGTTTTACCTCAGAACGGCAGTTACCTCAGACGAGCTGTGGGGGAGAGATTAGATCTCCTCAGAACACCGGGGAGAGACTCCTGTCAGATTAGCTTGAGGGCTGAGGAAGTCTGAACGAGAAGCTGACATCTACTGCTGCCTGTGCTTATGTTAAATGTGTGAGTAGGACGACAGGCAAGTGGAAAAGGGAAAAGAGAGAGTGACAGAGGTCAACCAGCATTGATAGCTTACCTCCACTCTGCACCACCGGACACCGGGTCCGCGCTTACCAGCATCTGCACGACTGGTAGGAGACACCGGAGACCCTGGACTTCAAGTCGCAGGGGCCCAGCAGTGCTGATACGTAACCGAGGTTAGGAAGACGGGGGTCTGGCAGGTACCGCCACAAAGACACTGTTCTGTCCACAAGAAGACCTCACCACAAGATCAGCCGGGCGTAGCAAAGAGAACGGAGTTAAACTTTGTTTCATGCAAGTTAGAAACTCACACACATAAAGACGTAAGGAGGCCCTACACCTACTCAGTGGATTGCTGGACGTGCATCCTCCACCCTGACGGCCTCCCGGGACGTGCCTGCAACTTCATCACCAGTAAAGGTACAGAAAGAGACTGTCTTGTGTGTGTCTGCATTATTGCTCCTGCACCCTTACACCGCCATATACCTCGAGGAATCAGTCTCGCCTGTGGGAGACTTAACACCTTGCTGCCCAGTAACAACCCCTCAGAGGATCTACCCTGCAGCGCTGGTCACCCTGACCAGGAACCACAGGTGGCGTCACAAACATTTCTACATTCTATCATCCCCTGTAAATATCCCCCTTTAGTGAGCGCCCAGGGCAACGGACCGAGCTGCGCTACCCGTGACATCCCCCAGTGAAGTGAACGGGCTTGGTGCCGAGTACCCCAAGCCCTCTATGTGCGACTCATCTCCCTAAAGCAGACTGACAGTCTATAAACACCCAGGTCCAGGTGTGTCAATTAAAGCCGGAAGGAGGTTGCCACTGGGTCCAAAAGTCAGAAGGATTACGAAAGCATCTGCAATGCGAAACGCAGAAACCTTCTGCAGCCAGATGCAAAACACTAAGGCTATGTGCACACGTTGCGGAATTGCCATGGAAATTTCCGCGGCAATTCCGCACCTCCCTGCCACGGGAAATCCGCGTATTATAGGTATCCATATTCCGCTAAACACTAGCGTTTTGCAAGCGCAATTAGCTTGCAGAATGCTAGCGTTTTACAAGCGAAGTGACAGGTTGGTCACACGAGTCAAACAAGTGTTTGACTCGTGTGACCAACTTTTTACTATTGATGCCGCCTATGCCGCATCAATAGTAAAAAGATCTAATGTAAAAATAATAAAAAAAATAATAAATAATGATATTCTCACCTTCCGGCGGCCCCTGCAGCTTTCCCGCCTTCAGCGACGCTCCCGGCAAGTTCCGTTCCCAGGAGTCCTTTGCGACAATCATCCCGATGACGTAGCATCACGCGAGACCGCTACGTCATCTGGGTGATCTCGCAAAGCATCACTGGGAACGCGATTGGCGGGAGCGTCGCTGAGAGGCGGGAAAGCTGCAGCAGAGTCGGAAGGTGAGAATATCATTATTTTTTATTTTAATTATTGTTTTTACATGGATATGGTACCCAGGGCTTGGAGGAGAGTCTCCTGTCCTCCAGACCCTGGGTACCATCCGCACATGAACCGCTTACTTTCCGGATGGTGGGCACAGCCACATGCGGAAAGTAATTGGTTCAATGCATTCCTATGGCGGCGGAATCGCCGCGGTTCCGCAAAAAAGAATGAGCATGCTGCGGATTCTCCCGCGATGCGATTCCGCCGCGGAAAAACCCGCAGCATGTGCACAGCATTGCGGAATCTCATAGGCCTTAATGAGTTGTATTGTGTAAGCGGTTTTGCCGCGGTTTCGCGGCGTTTCCGCCGCGAAAGACCGTGGCAAAACCGCTAAGAATCCGTAACGTGTGCACATAGCCTCAAGGATCCCCCGTTAAATTTAGTGATTGTGAAAAGTCATGGAGGAAGCATGTAAGAGGCATGGTGGGCATGGATGAGGGGTGCCCTGAAAAAGGAGCATAGTCTATAAAGAAAAATGTCTTCACAATCAAAATCCTCTGATTATGCATTTTTTAAGATTGACAAGTATGATAAATGAGCAGTATACAGTATTTCATTGTACATTTCTAAAAAAAAACTAATTGTGTAAAATTTTTAACAACCACAGGCGTAACGTGTAGCTCCTTCCTGAACCCTAATGTTCTGTTCATAATACTTGCATCTTCTCATTTGTCAATGGGGCCTTTGAGACACCTCTGGCAAAATGACGGTGTGCAACTTTTACCTCTGAATCCCATACAGCTACAATTGTACATAAATTATTGTACTAAACAATGGATATTATACTGGTGTAAATGTTGGATATATGATTTAAGAAACGGAAGTGTCATGTAATGTTAAATAATAAACGTGCCAGTCTACACTTGGCAAGGGTAAGGATAGTGGAGAGATTGAGGATGGACTTGATTTAAGTAAAGGCATTGTGATCAGCGAAGTAGAGAGAAAAACAAGCAACAGATTTATAAAAAAAAATCACAAAATTTAGGTGAGCAAGGAAAACCCGTTGTTGTTTTTATATCTCTGCAAATCATAGGATATCTTGTCGTAATGGAAAATGGTAGAACATAATTCTGTCATGCCGTAAAGTCCGGAATATTATGGCTCTTATGCTAAGCTGTAAAATATTATTACCATTATAGTTCAAATACACTGCTCAAAAAAATAAAGGGAACACTTAAACAACAGAATATAACTCCAAGTAAATCAAACTTCTGTGAAATCAAACTGTCCACTTAGGAAGCAACACTGATTGACAATCAATTTCTCATGCTGTTGTGCAAATGGAATAGACAACAGATAACAATTATTGGCAATTATCAAGACACACTCAATAAAGAAGTGGTTCTGCAGGTGGGGACCACAGACCACATCTCAGTACCAATGCTTTCTGGCTGATGTTTTGGTCACTTTTGAAAGTTGGTTATGCTTTTACACTCGGGGTAGCATGAGACGGACTCTACAACCCACACAAGTGGCTCAGGTAGTACAGCTCATCCAGGATGGCACATCAATTCGAGCTGTGGCAAGAAGGTTTGCTTTGTCTGTCAGCGTAGTGTCCAGAGGCAGGAGGCGCTACCAAGAGACAGGCCAGTACACCAGGAGACGTGGAGGGGGCCGTAGGAGGGCAGCAACCGAAGCAGCAGGACCGCTACCTCCGCCTTTGTGCAAGGAGAAACAGGAGGAGCACTACCAGAGCCCTGCAAAATGACCTCCAGCAGGCCACAAAGTGCATATGTCTGCACAAACGGTTAGAAACCGCCTCCATGAGGATGGTCTGAGTGCCCGACGTCCACAGATGGGTGTTGTGCTCACAGCCCAACACCGTGCAGTACGCTTGACATTTGCCACAGAACACCAGGATTGGCAAATTCGCAACTGGCTCCCTGTGCTCTTCACAGATGAAAGCAGGTTCACACTGAGCACATGTGACAGACGTGACAGAGTCTGGAGACACTGTGGAGAGCTATCTGCTGCCTGCAGCATCCTTCAGCATGACCGGTTTGGCAGTGGGTCAGTAATGGTGTGGGGTGGCATTTCTTTGGAGGGCCTCACAGCCCTCTATGTGCTCGCCAGAGGTAGTCTGACTGCCATTAGGTACTGACATGAGATCCTCAGACCCCTTGTGAGACCATATGCTGGTGCAGTTGGCCCTGGGTTCCTCCTAATGCAGGACAATGTCATGTGGCTGGAGTGTGTCAGCAGTTCCTGCAAGATGAAGGCATTGAAGCTATGGACTGGCCCGCCAATTCCCCAGACCAGAATCCGATTGGTCACATCTGGGACATCATGTCTCGCTCCATCCACCAACGTCACGTTGCACCAAAGACTGTCCAGGAGTTGGCGGATGCTTTAGTCCAGATCTGGGAGGAGATCCCTCAGGAGACCATCTGCTGCCTCATCAGGAGCATGCCCAGGCATTGTAGGAAGGTCATACAGGCACAGGGAGGTCATACAGGCACGTGGAGGCCACACACAATACTGAGCATCATTTTGACTTGTTTTAAGGACATTACATTCCACTTTCATTTTGTGGGTGACTCCAAATCCAGGCCTCCATTGGTTAATACATTTGATTTCCATTGGTGATTTTTGTGTGATTATGTTGACAGCACATTCAACTTTGTCCAGAACAAAGTATTCAATGAGAATATTTCATTCATTCAGATCTAGGATGTGTTATTTGAGTGTTCCCTTTATTTTTTTGAGCGGTGTATATATATAAAAATACGTGGTCGCAGTATCTGTGCTTGTTACTTCCAAAATTGCAATAAAGTTTATCTGAAGTGCTTATCTATAAATCTACTTGAAAAGTAAATGGACTCATGTAAGAAAAGCTGTAACAGTGATAGCAAGAGCATTAATTTTATAGACATTTAAGGCATATCTTCAGGATATATCCAGTGGGTGTGTGTTCTGTCCCTGAGATTTGCAACCTGTCAAGTGGCACAAGGAGCATCCCCTTCCATTTATGAACGAGCCATTACTGGCAATGATGTCCTTGTCACCTAGAGCAAGCACCATTGATCCATGGCCAACTATGACCAACAAATTCATAAAAGTGTTGTAAATTACAACAGAAATACATTCAATTTGTTGGGTTCATGCAGGTTGTAGGTGTTTGCTGGGTTTCAACATGTCCAATTTTTTTTCACACACTTGATAATCTGTGTTGTAGTTTATTAGGGTATGATCAAACAATGCCTTTTAAACTTGGGAAAATCCACTGAGCTTTTGAAGTGGAACCCACTTGAGGAGATGCCTGCATTTTTAACAGCATTTTTAAAAATCTACAATCTAAATAATTAAACTGTGACCCTTCACATTCTCCCCTCCATACAGTCTCCTAACACTTTTCCTCCATACTGTCCCCCACACTCTCCCCTTCCCCATACTGTCCTCTTGTCCTTTTCTTCCCATACTGTCTGCTCACATTTTTCTTCCCATACTGTCTTCTCACACTTTTCTCCCCCCACACTTTACCCTCACACTCATGCCCCATACTGTTCCCTCACATATTTTTACCACCATACTGTCAACTCACACTTTTCATCACAATACAGTCTTCTCACAATTTTCTCCCCCATACTGTCTCCAGACATTTTTCTTCCTCATACTGCCCCAGCACAGTTTTTCCCCCGTACTGTCATCTCACACGTTTCTCCCCCATCCTGTCCCTTCACAATCATCCACATACTGTGTCCTCACACTTCCAACCCATACCTTCCCCTGACACTGTTTCCCCCAACAATTCCCTCACAGTTTTCTCCCAACAAACTGTCCCATCACTCCTTTCTCAAGTTGTTGTGTTGCATGTATTTGATAACTTTTTTGGCAATATTTATTTTCTTCAGATCATGATTTTTATTAAAAAAAATAAATACGCAATCTTGCAGTTTTCTCACTGGCCACTGGGGCTTTTATGGACTACTTCCTGTTCTTTCAGATGATTTTTCAGCAGCTCTGTTATCATCAGAGGTAGGATTACAATGAAAGGTAACCCTTCCATACGCAGTTGATGACACCAGATCCTCTAATCACAATAAGCAATGTCACTGCTCTCACTTTCTTCACAATGACCTTTGCACACGATCATTAGATGCTGCAATACAAAAGAGACGGTTGGGACAGTTCATTGTAGATAAATTTGGATTTCCTAAAACGACAGGAAGTATAAGTTTAGCATATCTCCATTAGAAAGGGAAAATTTCAAGGTGTCTTATTTTTAATAAAGATTGTTATGTGCAACATAATATATTGCCCAAAAAGTACATTTAACACAAAAGCTTGATTTAAACAACAGGTTATTTTCTGATTACGGTACATTTTCCCTTTAACTGCTAAGACATGAGTAGGCAAAGCGAGTCACTGACTGTACTGTACAAAAGCTACTGACACTACTCTTCAGAACAATTTATTTGGTATCGTCTTGTATCTGCAGTTACTTTACTGCACCACATATTATAAAACAATTGCTTAAGCTCGTCGCCTCAAGATTTATTGCCAGTATTAGCATTTTTAATACAGTCTTCTCTGAAAATAAAATTGCATTGTGGAAATAATCTGTAGAAAGGAGAATAACTTTTCTTTACTGTAAATGTAATTTCCCCCCAAAAAGACATTAAATGTATTCGAGCATGTAATATGGGTTTATTGTAATAGGAAGTCGTCTGTCTGGCATATCCAGCATTTGGATTTACATTTAAGGGGATTTCTGGTTCTTTAAAAATAAAGCATATTCACTATTGCATAAAGAGGTATGCAAGTTTTTCGTTTAATTTCCCCTACACTTCTAACTACTTCCGGACATTGCATAGTAAGCAGCTGAACGGGATTGCCCAAATGCATGGATCTGGTCTCCACAGAGATGCATAACTCTCAACTGTCCTTGATTCAGCAAGACTGTCCCTATGTGAGGGATGGGGCAGTCCCGCTGACCCGACTTTTTCCTGACTTCAACTCTCTTCTCTGTGCGATGTCTTCACCACTCTGTAGCTCCTCCTTGCCAGGCGAGGCCAGCATCTCTGTTGTGGGCACACTTAAATTAATTAAATTAACATGGGAATTGAACCCACAACCTATATCATTGCAGGCAGCAGCTAAATCAACAAGCCAGAGCTTGCACTGAACAGTGGGGGAGGATTTTGTACACTTGGAGCTACATTGGAGGCTCTGAACCCACAGGCAGATTATACTGATACATAGAGATATACAACTCTGGCAAAAATTAAGAGACCACTGCAAAATTTTCAGTTTGTCTGATTTTTCTCTTTATAGGTATATTTTTGAGTAAAATGTAAATTGCTCTTTTATTCTATAAACTACTGACAACATGTCTCCGAATTTCCAAGCAATAAATTTTGTATTTATTTTCAGAAAATGAGAAATGGTCAAAGTAACTAAAAAATGTAGAGCTTGCAAACCTCAAATAATGCTAAGAAAACAAGTTCATAATCATTTAGAAACAACAATACTAATGTTTAAACTCAGGAAAAGTTCAGAAATCAATATTTTGTGGAATAACCATGATTTTTAATCACAGCTTTCATGCGTCTTGGCATGCTTTCCACCAGTTTCTCACACTGCTTTTGGGTGACCTTATGCCACTCCTGGTACAAAAATGTAAGCAGTTCTTTGTTTGATGGCTTGTGACTATCCATCTTCCTCTTGATTACATTCCAGAGGTTTTCAATGGGGTTCAGGTCTGGAGATTGGGCTGGCCATGATAGTGATTTGATGTGGTGGTCCTTCATCCACACATTGATTGACCTAGCTGTGTGGCATGGCGCATTATTGTCCTGCTGGAAAAACCAGTCCTCAGAGTTGGGGAACATTGCCTGAGCAGAAGGAATCAACTGTTTTTCCAGGATAACCGTGTATGCGGCTTGATTCATGCGACCTTCGCAAAGATTAACCTGCCCAATTCCAGCCTTGATGAAGCATCCCTAGATCATCACCGATGCTCCACCAAATTTTACAGTGGGTGCAAGACACTGTGGCTTGTACACCTCTCCAGGTCTCCGTCTAACCATTAGATTAACTTACTCCAGTCCTCTATGGTCCAATCCTTATTGTCTTTGGCAGACTTCAGCCTGGCTCTCCTTTGCTTCTCATTGATGAAAGGCTTTTTTCTAGCTTTACATGACTTGAGCCCTGCCTCTAGGAGCCTTTTATGAACTGTTCTTGCCGTGTACTTCACCCCAGCTGCCATTTACCTTTCCTTTTGTAGGTCACTTGATGTCATCCTGCGGTTGCTGAGTGACATTCGAATAAGATGACGGTCATCCCGGTCAGTGGAGAGTTGTTTTCACCCTCTGCCGGTCTGTAGCTTTGTTGTCCCCAATGTCTGCTGCTTGACCTTGTTGTAATGGACTGCCGTCTTAGAAATTTTAAGGATGGAGGCAAAATGACGCTCACTGTATCCCTTTGCTAGTAAAGCCAGAATTGTGCCCTTCTTTTCCTCACTCAAGACTTTTCTTTTCAACTCCTTTGGCATGGTTTAAAAGTGATTTTTTCATTACTATTACTTTTGAGATATTACTAGCACTTGTTTTGCCATCCAGCTTGTCTTATTGCAAGAGGATTGTGAACACCACAGCAGTGTTTTTTATACTTTCCTTCGTTAAATAAGATTTGGTTTAGGTGATCTTTTCTGCCATCTGACATACTATCCCGTCTGTGATTCCCCAGTCCCTCCGCCCGCCTCCAGTCTGTGATTCCCCAGTCCCTCCGCCCGCCTCCAGTCTATGATTCCCAAGCCCCTCCGCCCACCTCCAGTCTGTGATTCCCCAGCCCCTCCTTCCGCCTCTAGTCTGTGATTCCCCAGTCCCTCCGCCCACCTCCAGTCTGTCATTCCCAAGCCCCTCCATCCTCTCCAGTTTGTGATTCCCAAGCCCCTCCGCCCACCTCCAGTCTGTGATTCCCCAGCCCCTCCGCCCACCTCCAGTCTGTGATTCTCCAGCCCCTCCTCCCATCTCCAGTCTGTGATTCTCCAGCTTCTCCGCCCACCTCCAGTCTGTGATTCTCCAGCCCCTCCTCCCACCTCTAGTCTGTGATTCTCCAGCTTCTCCGCCCACCTCCAGTCTGTGATTCTCCAGCCCCTCCGCCCACCTCCAGTCTGTGATTCTCCAGCACCTCCGCCCACCTCCAGTCTGTGATTCTCCAGCCCCTCTGCCTGCCTCCAGTCTGTGATTCCCCAGCCCCTCCGCCCACCTCCAGTCTGTGATTCTCCAGCCCCTCCTCCCACCTCCAGTCTGTGATTCTCCAGCCCCTCCTCCCACCTCCAGTCTGTGATTCTCCAGCCCCTCCGCCCACCTCCAGTCTGTGATTCTCCAGCACCTCCGCCCACCTCCAGTCTGTGATTCTCCAGCCCCTCTGCCTGCCTCCAGTCTGTGATTCCCCAGCCCCTCCGCCCACCTCCAGTCTGTGATTCTCCAGCCCCTCGTCCCACCTCCAGTGTCATGTATAGTGTACAGTTCCTATAGCGTCTTGTGCTTGGGTGCGAGGAAAACACAGGAGACATAGGTTGAAATGAAATGACTTGTATTACTTCATACAAGCATGCTGAAAAGTTCACACAGTTTGCAGGAACAGCGACAGGAGACACAGCAGGCCAGAGTAACTTCAAGCACTACAATAAATCTCCAAAGCAGGTTCAGGATCTCTTCTCTGTACCGTAATTCCTCTGCAAACATGGATTCACCAAAAGCAGGTTTCCAGAGTCCAAAAGTGTTCCAAGGTTCCTCAGTAGGGAATAGCTGGAGTACAAGTCCAAGATTTCCAGGAGTCAGGTCACAGACTGACTGAGGCTTGATTCAGGAGCACTGATTGTTCAGCTGAGGCTGCTTAAGAAGCAAGAGGGAAGAATCAGGGTGGGAACATGAAAACTGGAAACTCCATATTAACTGAGGGCAAGAGCTGCAGAAAGACAGAAAGCAAAATGGCCGACGGAAAACTGAGTTTCAAGGAACATGTCAACAGAGACAAAGAACCTTACATCTAGTCTGTGATTCTCCAGCCCCTCCGCCCACCTCCAGTCTGTGATTCCCAAGCCCCTCCTCCCACCTCCAGTCTGTGATTCCCCAGCCCCTCCGCCCACCTCCAGTCTGTGATTCTCCAGCCCCTCCTCCCACCTCCAGTCTGTGATTCTCCAGCACCTCCACCCACCTCCAGTCTGTGATTCTCCAGCACCTCTGCCCACCTCCAGTCTGTGATTCTCCAGCACCTCCGCCCACCTCCAGTCTGTGATTCTCCAGCACCTCCGCCCACCTCCAGTCTGTGATTCCCCAGCCCCTCCGCCCACCTCCAGTCTGTGATTCTCCAGCACCTCCGCCCACCTCCAGTCTGTGATTCTCCAGCACCTCCGCCCACCTCCAGTCTGTGATTCCCAAGCCCCTCCGCCCACCTCCAGTCTGTGATTCTCCAGCACCTCCGCCCACCTCCAGTCTGTGATTCCCAAGCCCCTCCGCCCACCTCCAGTCTGTGATTCTCCAGCACCTCCGCCCACCTCCAGTCTGTGATTCTCCAGCACCTCCGCCCACCTCCAGTCTGTGATTCCCAAGCCCCTCCGCCCACCTCCAGTCTGTGATTCCTAAGCCCCTCCGCCCACCTCCAGTCTGTGATTCCCCAGCCCCTCCGCCGACCTCCAGTCTGTGATTCTCCAGCACCTCCGCCCACCTCCAGTCTGTGATTCCCCAGCCCCTCCGCCCACCTCCAGTCTGTGATTCTCCAGCACCTCCGCCCAGCTCCAGTCTGTGATTCTCCAGCACCTCCGCCCACCTCCAGTCTGTGATTCTCCAGCACCTCCGCCCACCTCCAGTCTGTGATTCCCAAGCCCCTCCGCCCACTCCAGTCTGTGATTCTCCAGCACCTCCGCCCACCTCCAGTCTGTGATTCCCAAGCCCCTCCGCCCACCTCCAGTCTGTGATTCCCAAGCCCCTCCGCCCACCTCCAGTCTGTGATTCTCCAGCACCTCCGCCCACCTCCAGTCTGTGATTCCCAAGCCCCTCCGCCCACCTCCAGTCTGTGATTCCTAAGCCCCTCCGCCCACCTCCAGTCTGTGATTCTCCAGCACCTCCGCCCACCTCCAGTCTGTGATTCCCCAGCCCCTCCGCCGACCTCCAGTCTGTGATTCTCCAGCACCTCCGCCCACCTCCAGTCTGTGATTCTCCAGCACCTCCGCCCACCTCCAGTCTGTGATTCCCAAGCCCCTCCGCCCACCTCCAGTCTGTGATTCCCCAGCCCCTCCGCCCACCTCCAGTCTATGATTCCCCAGCCCCTCCGCCGACCTCCAGTCTGTGATTCTCCAGCACCTCCGCCCACCTCTAGTCTGTGATTCCCCAGCCCCTCCGCCCACCTCCAGTCTGTGATTCTCCAGCACCTCCGCCCACCTCCAGTCTGTGATTCACTGACCCCTCGGCCGTCTCCGATCTTTAAATGACAGGTCACTGCTGAGATTTCAAACAGAGGAGTCTGGTCATTCACAGAGCGGAGGCTGCAATGTCTTTATGTTACATTACAAAATCATACTGGCAGGATCTCTCTAAGCACAATAGTTTAATTTACAGTAAAGCAGTAATGTGCTATATATCTGTTTATCTCTGTTTATATTCAAAAAAAGAGCCTGAAATTCAAACCATATAGATTATTTAGTCACTTAATTAATTATAATGATTACTTAATGATTTGATGTCCAATATTGTCTAATTATTGGATTTATCTGATACTGTGCATGTGAATAAGTACCGTAAGTTTATTCACCTTCTATCTATACTCAACTGGGACAAGAACATAGGTCAGTTTATTGTATGTGATCACCTTGCTACATATGTATGTTGTATCAGTTATGACAGATAAATGGTACAGAACATGATTTATGTCATGACGTCTAAAGGACACCATTGGAACAAGAAAAAAAAATCTTGTGTTCCATGAATCTCCCTCTAGGTATGAATTACACACAAAGTGCGTCCATATTCTCCAGTGAGGGAAGGTGTAATAATTTACAAGGTTCTTTTTTGGCTCATGATTAATTTGCCTTTGTGAAGTGGTTGAGGTTTGATCTTCATTATCACAGATGCTGGTGAACTGGATTTGGATTTTCATTTTCTGTGTATTTTTTATTCCAAAGCACCTGTGCTCCCTAATGATAGCAGAAAGTTTATTATGTTTAATGGAAACTGTCAGCTAGTCTTTGATAAAATAAATCAATTAATGTGGCACTCCTCAGGCTCAGCAAAACTCCGGCTGCGATAAAGGGACTCGGAATCCATTCACCGTGTGATAGAATCATAAAACCTAATGCTAATATTTATCATATACAATCATCTAATTAAAGGGATTTTTCATGATTTTTCAAAAGTTGTCAGAGTTTGAAATGTTATAAAATAAAGAATAAACATTTCTTACCCGATGTGTCTCCTGCCGCTTCCACCCTACTACTCCAGTAGTCATTGCCAGTTCTACAGTGATGACAGAGACGTGACATCAATCGATCATGTCAACACTGCATCCAATCAATGGTTTTAGTATTCATGTGTGGTCCATGCAAAATCACTTCTGAGTCCAGGTATTGCCAGTGTTGGGTGATGTGACTGATGGACAGGACTTCATCTCCGCAGGACCACCGATGGCCACCACTGAAGTGGCAAGGCATGCAAGCCGTAAGCAATTCTTATTTTACAATATTCCCTACTCTTTGTCAGCTTTTGAAAAATCACAAATAAGTCGTAAAATGAAACTTTTTGCTGGACCCAACCTGAGCCCACTTCAATATCCAAACGTTCCAACATCCTCTCTGTCTGGGAATTCTTTTAGTACATTTCAATAATCTCTAGCCTTTTTGAGGGAGGAACAGACATCCATAACACTGGCAGGCATCAGAATACTGGCATGGCTTAGAAACACATATTGAGAGGGTGAAGGTTATGGGGTCGCCCAAAAATGTAGAAAACAGTTTAAAAAAGGAAAGGTAAATGTTTGGAAAGACTAATTTCAACAATTATGCTAATAAAATTCTAATATTCAGTAATTAGTAAAATAAAAGAACAGTTCACAGATCCACCTATTCTAATGGGTGCTATATTCTTTAGTTGGACATGAGTTTGAGTTGAATAAACAATCAGTGGTTTATCAGCAGGAGATTATCACTACAGGACAACTCTCTCTTAGCAGCTCTCTGTCACTATACAATATACACAGAAAGCTGTGGTATGGCCAGGGTTATACACAGCTCAATATCCGAGTACTGCTAGATTTGTAGGATAGAAAACTGTGACTCCATCATTACTGCTGCACCCAGTAAACTGAGTGACACATAGTTGGATTCAATGTCTCTGTCACTATCTCATGCTGCTGTCAGATTACATAAAAATGAAAGAAATGAGCCAAAGTATAAGTTGGTATACAGTTAGGTCCATAAATATTTGGACAGAGACAACATTTATCTAATTTTGGTTCTAGACATTACCACAATGAATTTGAAACAAAACAAATCAGATGCAGTTGAAGTTCAGACTTTCAGCTTTCATTTGAGGGTATCCACATTAAAATTGGATGAAGGGTTTAGGAGTTTCAGCTCCTTAACATGTGCCACCCTGTTTTTAAAGGGACCAAAAGTAATTGGACAAATGACTCCAAGGCTATTTCATGGACAGGTGTGGGCAATCCCTTTGTTATGTCATTCTCAATTAAGCAGATGAAAGGGACGGAGTTGATTTGAGGTGTGGTGTTTGCATTTGGAAGGTTTTGCTGTGAAGGAAACATGCGGTCACAGGAGCTCTCCATGCAGGTGAAACAAGCCATCCTTAAGCTGCAAGAACAGAAAAAAACCCATCCAAGAAATTGCTACAACATTAGAAGTGGCAAAATCTACAATTTGGTACATCCTGAGAAAGGAAGCACTGGTGAACTCATCAATCCAAAAAGACCTGGGAGCCCACGGAAGACAACAGTGGTGGATGATCGCCGCATACTTTCTTTGGTGAAGAAGAACCCGTTCACAACATCAACTGAAGTCCAGAACACTCTCAGTGAAGTAGGTGTATCTGTCTCTAAGTCAACAGTAAAGAGAAGACTCCATGAAAGTAAATACAAAGGGTTCACATCTAGATGCAAACCATTCATCAATTCCAAAAATAGACAGGCCAGAGTTAAATTTGCTGAAAAACACCTCCAGAAGCCAGCTCAGTTCTGGAAAAGTATTCTATGGACAGATGAGACAAAGATCAACCTGTACCAGAATGATGGGAAGCCAAAAGTTTGGAGAAGAAAGGGAACGGCACATGATCCAAGGCACACCACATCCTCTGTAAAACATGGTGGAGGCAACGTGATGGCATGGCCATGCATGGCTTTCAATGGCACTGGGTCACTTGTGTTTATTGATGACATAACAGCAGACAAGAGTAGCCGGATGAATTCTGAAGTGTACCGGGATATACTTTCAGCCCAGATTCAGCCAAATGCTGCAAACTTGATTGGACGGCTCTTCATAGTACAGATGGATAATGACCCCAAGCATACAGCCAAAGCTACACAGGAGTTCATGAGTGCAAAAAAGTGGAACATTCTTCAATGGCCAAGTCAATCACCAGATCTTAACCCAATTGAGCATGCATTTCACTTGCTCAAATCCAGACTTAAGAGGGAAAGACCCACAAACAAGCAAGACCTGAAGGCTGCGGCTGTAAAGGCCTGGCAAAGCATTAAGAAGGAGGAAACCCAGCGTTTGGTGATGTCCATGGGTTCCAGACTTAAGGCAGTGATTGCCTCCAAAGGATTCGCCACAAAATTTTGAAAATAAAAATATTTTGTTTGGGTTATGTTTATTTGTCCAATTACTTTTGACCTCCTAAAATGTGGAGTGTTTGTAAAGAAATGTGTACAATTCCTACATTTTCTAACACATATTTTTGTTCAACCCTTCAAATTAAACGTTACAATCTGCACTTGAATTCTGTTGTAGAGGTTTCATTTCAAATCCAATGTGGTGGCATTCAGAGCCCAACTCGCGAAAATTGTGTCACTGTCCAAATATTTCTGGCCCTGACTGTATGTGCAACGTGTAGAAGCTCATTCACACTGTGGTTATTTAACAGAGAAAACCTAAGACAAAAACAAAGTGAGCAATTACCCTGCAGTAAGTAAATAGTAATAGTACATGTAAATAACATAGGCGACTTAGTTAACACTATTTTGATTAAAAAAGTGTAAAAGCCATCCCACCGTGACAGGGTGTACTCAATCAGGACGGTCCCATCTTCTAGTATTAAAATCTCATCTTGTGTCAGCCAAACTCAATATAGATGGGGGCAAAGCAGGACACGGGCCCGAATGTTCTGACACCTGCTCATTGGCTAGGCATTTCACATATATAGTTGCCCATGGGCAGGTGTCTGAGCAGTCAAGTCCGTGTCCTTCTTTGCCCTTATCTACATTGAGGTCGGATGACACAAGGTGAGATTTTAACACTAAAAGATATGACCGTCCTGATTATCGCGGTGGGATGGCTCTCACACTTTTTTGATCAAAATAGTATTAACTCTGTGTTATTTACATGTACTATTGCTATTTACTTATGTACTACAGGGTGTATGCTCACTTTGCTTTTGGTTTGGGTTTTGTCTATCAGATTTGAAACAGATCTATTGTGAGATTTCAAAACACAAATCGCCTACATCATTACATATATCTGTTGCCCCTGATGAAGTTGGTATACTTACTTTGGAAATCCAAGTTATAATAACCATATAATCTTGATTTTTAACCCCTTCACGACCTTTGACATATCTATACGTCCAGGTCGGTAGGTACTTACCGACCATGGACGTATGGATACGTCATACCTATAATGCGGAATTAATGATCGCATTAAGGTGCTTGCTGAATATTGCAGCAGGGCACCGGGAATCATTCCCTCCCCTGCAACTACGCTGTAATTGGCTGTTCAATTCTGTGTCCCCATTTCCTTACCCTGTACCAACCCCCCCATTCTGCAGCCGAGCCCTGATTAGTACTTGATTGCTGATTAGTACTTGATTGCTTAATTTTTGATAGTTTTGTTTTTTGTTTGTACATCCTGCAGCCACCAAGCACTGATCACGGATGCAAATCACTGATCAACATCTGTACTCACTATTTTTCAGTACTTTTTTTGTTCCTACTTTTTCCAACCCATCCACCTTTGCACCACCTCCATGCGTGTGTCCTGCAGCCGCCGAGCGTTGATCAGAGACACAGATCACTGATCAGCATCCATGCTCTCTGTTTTCCAGGACTGTTTTTTGTCTGTCTATTTCCCTCTCCCCTTTGCACCACCTCTGTGCATGCATTCTGCAGTTGCTAAGCGCTGTTTAGTGACAGCGTGTGAGCTAGCAGCTGTGACCAGCGGTAGAAGTGTTACCAAGTGTTGGCTGATCAGAGTACTACTCTCATCCTCGTATGCCTGCTCTCGCTGATAGAGAGTATTTATCAGTCAGCGCCCGTGCCATAGATTAAAATAATGTAGCGGGATCCCCTCTATTTTTTTTATCAAAAATAGAGGGGTCATCAAGCCCTTTTTTAAATTATTTAAATGATAATTTATAAAAAGCAGCGTAGGGTCTCCCCATTTTTGACAACCAGCCAAGCTAAAGCAGATATCTGGGGGCTGATTTTCTTAGATTGGTAATGGGCCATGGATATTGGCCCCACCGAGCCTAAAAATAGCAGTCCGCAGCCGCCCTAGAAAAGGTGCATCTATTAGATGCGCCAACTCTCGCGCTTTGCCTGGCTCTTCCCACTTGCCCTGGTGCAGTGGCAAGTGGGATAATATTTGTGTGCTTGATATCAACTTTGTAATGTCAGCTGATATCAAGCTCACAGGTTAGTAATGGAGAGGTGTCTAACCCCATAGTCAGGTTGTAATAATTACACAGCCAGAATACAGTCCTTCATTTGAAATAAAAATTACTCACCCTCTTTTAACCATTTATTACTGGAAAATAAAAAATAGTAAAACACCATAATCCATATCTGTCCCATGAAAATCCAGATGGTTTGGAGAGCAGTCACAACAGTGATGCGACTGCTCTCCATGCCAGCCAGAACCTAAATGATGTCACCACCGATCACAGGCAGGCAGCACTTCTCACGCTCTGCTCAGCTTGAGCCAGCTGGTGTGGAGAGCGGTTACATCATTGATAGTATAGGCCCGTCAAAGTCACTTCAAATGTGATCTGGTCCCTAAAAAAAATGGTTTTGTAAATTTTGTTGGAAAAATTTGAAATCTCTGGTCAACTTTTAACCCTTCTAACTTCTTAACAAAATAAGTTATGTTTTCAAAATTGTGCTGATATAAAGTAGACATGTGGGAAATGTTATTTATTCTCTATTTCATGTGTAATAATTCTCTGGTTTTCAAAATTGTTACCAAATTTCTGATTTTTTTCACAAATAAACGCAAGTCAAATCAAACAAATTTTACTGCTATCATGAAGTACAATAAGGCCGGGTTCACATTGCGTTGCGGGCAATGCGCTGACGGCATCCGTCACATAGCGGCACTAACGCTATGTAACGGTGCGTTAACACCGCCATTGCCCGCAATAGCACATCCTAACGCATGCCGAAATCGGCATGCGTTAGCGATGTGCTGTCATTCTGTGACGGACCTCGGATGCGGTCTGCAGCATTCGGGGTCCGTCACTGCTATCTGAGACACAGACGCCGCGCTAGCGTGATCGTTAACGCGATCACAAAATGACACTATGTTTTGAACAGACTGCATTAACACTATGTGAACCTAGCCTAAGTCACGGAAAAACAATCTCAGAATCACCAGATCCTTTTAAAAGTTTCAGAGTTATTACCACAGTTAGGCTGGTGTCACACTTGTGAGTGTGATGCGAGAAACTCATGCAAGTCTCTCGCATCAGTATCCGGCACTGCCGGCGGCATTTGGACCGGAGCGTGTGGTTACATTTATTTCTATGCAGCCGCACACTCCTGTCCCGAGTGCCGGCGGCAGTGCCGGGTGTTGATGCGAGAGACTCTCGCGAGTTTCTCACATCACACTTGCAAGTTTGACACCGGCCTTATTCTGACAGTGGTCAGAATTTTAAAATTTGGCCTGGTCATGAAGGTGAAAACAGGCTTGGGTGCTGAAGGGGTTAAAAGAAGCATGAATCAATCTAGAGTTGACTCATAATATTAGCATTTTTTTTAACCTGTCAGTAACAAAACCCCTGCACATGCAGAGGTAATGCAAAATAGAGCAGTGTAAAATGAACTATGAAAGATATCTATTGTGGCGCCATCCGCTGCACTGAAATTTCATTTTATGAACAAGCAAATTAGATGCGCAAGTACCCTGGTGGGCAGGTCAGTACAATTTCATTTTGTGGCTCTTTCTCACTTCTTCACACCAACAATACACCTGATTCTTCATTGACGGCAGAGATAGAGGTTCTTCAACGTTATCTATGCTCTCCACTGTCAATCAAGAATTGGGGGCGGTGCTCATAGGGAAAAGCTTTTACAATAATGGGAGAGTCTTCTTCTTTCTCTGTATTTTTGAGTAAATTAACACAAAACTAATGAAGTTTCCTAATATTATTATTATAAAATTCCTATTCATTTCAATAGCAAAACAAGCAACAGTGAACAATGTGCCAATTTCAGCTTGAAAACTCGCTCCAAGTTTGACTACTGAATCGATTGCAGCAAAAAAAATCTCCCCATACATAAAGAGTAAAAAAAAAGCCATCACAAAATGCAACATTTAACATCTAGCCAAAAAGTCCACATATAAATGCCCTTTTAAGCAAAAAAATAAATTAAAAAAAAAGAGCTCCTCCCACTAATCTCCAGGAGCGCCCAACCAGCCTCTAATCTGGTTCCAATTGGTTTATGCTTCCTAATCCAGAAATATTCATAAAGTCAGGTAGCACAATTCCTATAGGCAATGTATGTATTCTGATTTTACAGTATTTTGTTATATTCCTGTAGACACTGACTACACACAAGGTTTGTTTGCAGTCTGTAACCATGGAAACATAGATCTGCATATGAGTTTTGCATGAATATTTTCATTGGCCTGGACTAACTGCAAAATAGCTTCATTTTCTTTATTTTGAAAATCAAGACAATTAAAGGGGATCTATTACCTGATTTCACAGATAGATCTCAAAGTCATGATGAGAGTGGTGTAGTAACCTGAAGAGTCCCTTTTAGAATGACTGTACAATCCTCTCTTAAGTTTCCCTGCCTAGTATTAAAATTGGAATTTTAAGTTAAGTCTATAAAATCCATATCTTAATATCAGTAATTATGGCATGGATTTTCAAAATCACAGTGTACAGTACATCAGGTGTATGAGCTCTGTTTTTATGGCGTCTGTTACCAGGCTTTTGTCCCTAAATTGACAGCAGCATTATGTAAGGGCAGAGACCATTATTCCAGTGATGTGTCACTTATTGAGTGGGTTGCTTTAATTTTGATAAAATCACAGTTTTATCAGCAGGAGGTTATCACTAGAGGACCAATAAAGCTTCTGCCATGTAGTCCTTCATATTCATGAGCGCTGTATAACCCCGTCCCTTGATTGCCTTTCTGCCTATGCTCAGTGTACACAGAAAACTGCCAATCAGTGGTGGGGACGAGGTTATACAGAGCTCAGCATTCAGAGAACTGCTAGATATGCAGCAGATAAAACAGTGATTTTACCAAAACTGTAGCAAGCAGCTCAGTGAGTGCCATATCACTGAGAAGAGGGTCTCTGCCTCTACATTATGCTGATCTCAGATGTGGGTGTCAAAAACCTAGTGACATATTCCCTTAAAAATCTAGTGACAATTCCTTTTTTCAATGTTGCAAAAATGTGCATACCCTGGAATTTCAAGGGTTTACAGATATCTTGATTTATGTGTATGTTGAGTGTGGTACTTCCCTCTTTTGTTAATTACTATTGTGGCGCTCCTGAGGGTCCAGTCGCCACGGAGGTACTGCACCTCACCCAGAGGTGTGGTATGCCACTCTCAGGTAAGGAGGGAGCAATACCCAGGACTCTAACACTCGCACCCAACACACAGTAGTTCAGTCAGGGCACCTGGGTGTACCCTTAGGGAGGAGGGCCTCATCTCAGGCTGGATAGGAAAGGGTGTTGGGGTGTGGGTGGAGAAGGTAGGAAGAAGAGGAGGAGCTTAGAGAGCTGGAAGAAGAGAGTAGTTGGTCTGAGGAGAAGAAAGGAGAAGGAGTGCAGTAGAAAAGCTGCAGAGAGAGAATTGAGAGGGGAGTCTGAAGGAAGCGACCGGGAGGACAGAAGGGGTCCTAGGGACACGGGAAGTACCGAAGCCACCAGTGGGGCCGTATCCAGTAGTGGAGGGACCAGGTTGCAGTAGGGGAACCGGCCCCCAAGACTAGTGGAGGACTGCAAGACTCAGCTAGCAAGCCGGAGGCAGGGGCATCTGGTGTGCCCCAGCCACATCCAAAATTATTCGCCGAAAAGGCAGCCATAAAGGAGCAAGGGGACTCACAGGACATCGCCCGAAAAGGTCCGCGGCTGCTGGCTTGGGACACTGTTTGTGAAGGTACTGGGCAGGAGGGTGGGAGCCAGTGCGGTGAAACGGCCAGGAGAGGTACACATTGAAGGGAGTCCTGGAAAAGTGCAGCCCAATCTACCTGGGAGTTTGCGGGACCACTCACCTGGAGGACACGGCAGGAAGCGGGCATCTGCGCACAAGTGAACTGTGAGTAAAGCGTTGGAAACTGCACCCTGCTGTGTCCTCTGAGTCATTCCCTCGTAGCCCACCCTGCACCACAACAACCACCACCATCATTACCATCATCACCTTTAGAATCCTAACTGCCCTGGGATACAGCTCTACCCGTGGAGAGCTTAACCATCTTTGCTGCCCTATCATCATCCCAGAGGATCTGCATTGCAGCGTCGGTCCCCTGACCGAACACCATGGGTGGCGTCACAAACATTTAATCCATTATATCACAAACTTTATTTACCCTTTTCATCATCCCCTTTTAATTGGACGCCCAGGGCCATGGACTGGGTCACTGCTGCAGTGATACTGCCCCTTTCAGAAGCGGCCTAGTACCGGGTACCACACGGCCCTGGTGGGCGCCCCACTATATGTTCAAATGAAATAAACTTGTTGTAAAAAAAATTAAGTAATCTGAAGGTGACCTAGGTATAGTCAGATATTCCTCCATGGCACACAGAGTAAAGGTGCTGTCACACTAAGCGAGATCGCTAACGAGATCGCTACTGCGTCACCGATTTTTGACGCAGTAGCGATCTCGTTAGTGACGCAGCTGTGTGTGACATGTAGCAACGATATGGGCCCTGCTGCGATGTCGCTGATCGCTTATGAACATTCTGAGCCGTTTTTTGGTCGTTGGTGTCCCGCTGGTGAGCCTGAATCACTGAGTGTGACACCCTTTATGAACGACTTTACCAGCGTCGCAAGTGGGACTAGGTTTTCCCAACGACCGCAGAGGTCGTTATACAGATTGCTGATCTCTGATGAGATCTTTGTGTTTGGAAGCTAACTAGCGATCACATAGAGATCGCACCAACGATCTCACCAGGTCGTGTCGTTGTCGTGATCGCTAGTGCGATCGCTAAGTGTGACAGTGCCTTAAGACTTTATAGAGATGGTATAGCCGGTGCTGTAATTTACAAGTCCTATCTACTGAATGAATATATTGAGCACTGAAAAATACAGCCAGTGTCTTCTAGTGTGTGATATGTACACACATGGTCAAAATTGTTGGTACCCCTCATTAATGACAGAAAAACCCACAATGGTCACAGAAATAACTTGAATCTGACAAAAGTAATATTAAATCAAAAATCTATGAAAATGAACAAATGAAAGTCAGACATTGCTTTTCAACCATGCTTCCACAGAATTTAAAAAAAATAAATAAATAAAACTCATGAAATAGGCCTGGACAGAAATGATGGTACCCCTGAAAATAATGTAACGAAAGGGACATGTTAAATCAAGGTGTGTCCACTAATTAGCATAACAGTTGTCTACAATCTTGGAATCAGTGAATGGGCCTGTACAGAGGGCTACAGATATTCACTGTGCTATTTGGTGACATGGTGTGTATCACACTCAACATGGACCAGAGGAAGCGAAGGAAAGAGTTGTCTCAGGAGATTAGAAAGAAAATTATATACAAACATGCTAAAAATAAAAGTGATAAGACTATCTCCGAGCAGCTCGATGTTCCTGTGACTACAGTTACACATATTATTCAGAAATTTAAGCTCCTTGGGACTGTAGCCAACCTCCCTGGACGTGGCCACGGGAGGAAAATTGATGACAAATCAAAGAGACGGATAATACGAATGGTAACAAAAGAGCCCAGAAAAACTTCTAAACAGATTAAAGATGAACTTTAAGCTCAAGGAACATCAGTGTCAGATCGCACCTTCCGTCGTTGTGTGAGCCAAACATGGACTTTATGGGAGACGAAAAAGGAGGACACCATTGTTGAAAAAAAATTAAAAAAAAAGCCAGACTGGAATTTTCCAAACTACATGTTGACAAGCCACAAAGCCGGAGATCATTGGAGAAACAGGGGGGCTACAGAGACGCGCCGGCGAAGGGGTGAGTATGATCCGACACCCCCGCTCCACCTCCCCCGCCGACCCCCCGGTATATGTCTCGCGCATAAGCCGAGAGGGGGACTTTCAGCCCTAAAAAATGGGCTGAAAATCTCGGCTTATATGCGAGTATATATGGTAAATGGATACCTAAGATACCTGAGGCAAAGTTAGGACACAACACATGTATAAAGAAAAGCTCTGCACATGAATACATATGAATAGGATATGTCAAGCACAAGGGACAATATAATCCAATAATCCACATATAAGAAAACTCAGAGCATCTGTGCAATAATCCCTCAAGGGAGAGTGTTAGACCTAATGTATAACCTCGCATGTGGATGTGAATATATTTTATTCATATGCATTTATGTACAGAGCTTCTTTTCATATAGATGTTATGTCCTATTCTGCCTCAGGTATCTATTCATACCATTTACATCCACATGCGAGGTTATACATTAGGTCTAACACTCCCCCTTGAGGGATTATTATTATTATAGATTTTTATAGCGCCATTTATTCCATGGCGCTTTACATGTGAAGAGGGGCAAATATAGACAAGTACAGTAAACATAAGCAATACAAGGCACACACAAGTACAGAAGGAGAGAGGACCCTGCCCGCAAGGGCTCACAGTCTAAAGGGATGGGTGAGGATACACTAGGAGAGGGTAGAGCTGGTCATGTGGTGATTCAGTAGACTGATGATTATTGCACAGATGCTCTGGGTTTTCTTATATGTAGATTATTGGATTATATTGTCCCTTGTTTAAATACAGTGCCATTGTGCTTGACATATCCTATTCATATGTATTCATGTGCAGAGCTTTTCTTTATACATGTGTTGTATCCTAACTTTGCCTCAGGTATCTTAGGTATCCATTTATACTGTTTACATTTATATTCAAGGCTATTTATCAGGTCTAACACTTTTCCTTGTGGCATCTAAGGATGCTCTAGGTTTTCCTATATGTGGACCATTGGATCATATTGTCCTTTTGTATTTTTATGTGTCATCTTGGTAGTATTATTTATTTATAGGAGGAGAGTCATTATGTATTTGTCTATTCCAGTTTATCATGTTGTAGCAGGACACATGGGGGCGGTCGCTCATTGTTTTTAATGTTTTTAATCATCTTTGTCAATAAAGTTTCTTTTTTCTATGATACTGTTATTGGTGGTGTGCATTCATATTGGTAACATAGTAACATAGTTATTAAGGTTGAAAGAAGACTTTAAGTCCATCTAGTTCAACCCATATCCTATCCTAACCTGCCCTAACATGTTGATCCAGAGGAAGGCAAAAAAAAACCCAAGTGGCAAACAGTAAACTTCACACTGGGGAAAAAAATTCCTTCCCGACTCCACATACTGCAATCAGACTAGCTCCCTGGATCAACACAGTATCTAGGAAACTAGTGAATATAGCTTGTAATATTATACTTTTCAAGAAAGGCATCCAGTCCCTTCTTAAATTTTAGTAGGGAATCACTCATTATGACATTAGACAACATTGGTGGTCTTCTTTTTTCTCTTTTTTTGTGCATATTCTGTGGATCACCTTTGCACCCCCTTATATTTATTGTCAGATTGTGCAGTGCGCCCATGCTACTTATTCTTGTAAAAAATACTAAATTTGTCTGACCCGTGGTGACCTCATCTCTCCAACCCAAACTGCACTCAATCTTCTTGCCAGTTTTTAAAAGTGACTTAAAAAAAGCTAAAAGTTGCCATACCAGCGTAAAATTTTAAAAAATTCCCTGGGGACCAGAAGTCATTCTAGTATTGTCCTGAGAGATGACTCTGCTCCAGTCTACACAGCAAAGCAAAGAAAATAGGCTGCATCTAACCTCTACCAAATGTGCGCGCTCCATTGTCTTATGTTAAAACTGAAACATTTAGACATTGTTCAGATGCAAGCTATTGGTTTTGTATTTCTGCTCTATTATAGAAATGCATATTAACCATTGGGTTTCCATCATACTGGCTGTCATTTTAACAAAATAGTACAATCACAGTCTCCAACACATCATCCTCCTCCAGTTGAAAAGCAGCTTGCAGATTTCCAGTAGTTTTCAATTGGAGGAGGCTGATGAACAGGTCATGTGCGCCTCCATCAGTAGCCAATTGGAGAACAGGAGAGCTGTGCATTCTGTGAGCACTAAGAAGTACAGGAGGAGAAGCCATAATACTTATACATTAAAGGGTGGTCTAGTGACGCGCACACGGTACCAGGGCTATGGGGTACTCGGCACCGAGCCCATGGAAGTCTATGGGGGTTTCACTGGCAGCAGAGCTCGGTCCGTGGCCCTGGGCGCTCATACAATGGGGGAATATTTACAAGGGATTGAATGTTATAGTTCGTGACGCCACCTGTGGTTTCTGATCAGATTGACCAGCGCTGCGAGATGGATCTGAGCATGTTTAAGGCCTCCTTTCTCCTTGAAATGTATGTGAGTCCTAACTTGCATAAAGTCAAGTTTAACTCTTACTATAGCAGCTACGCCCAGCTGACATTGTGGTAGAGTCTTTTCTGTCTCTGATGCTCAGATGTTGGCAAGAACGAAGTCCTTCTAAGCTTGGCCTTGCTAAAAGTCCTTGTTCTCCCTGACTCCAGTTACGTATCAACACTTAGGGCTACCCTCTGCGACTTGAAGTCCAGCAGGGCCTCCGGATTTTCTATCACTAGCCGTGAAGTACTAGCAATGCTTCGGACCCGGTGTCCGGTCAATTTAGTGAAGGTGATCTGTCACCTAAGTCACTTGTCCTTCTTTCACCACTCGCCTGTCGCCCTGCTCTTACCCTTAACATAAGCACGGGTAGCAGTAGGTGTAGTTGTCAGCTTTCCTTCCAATGCTCGCTGACCTGCTCTCAGTTGACTCGATGTTATAACTGCTGTAGTCCCCTTCCTTCTTTCCTTTCTAAACTCTGTCCAGAGCAGCTCACAGGACGTTCCGTCAGACTGTATACACACTGTAGCTCCGAGAGTCACTTTCCACGTTCTTAGGGAACACAGGCAGCTTGTTCTGAGATAGCGGCTTCAGATGTAGCTCTGACTAGGCTAGAGTGATTTCCTCCACTCGTACTAGCCTCCACTTCGGCTCAAGATGAACTACCTGAGCTCTGTCAGGAATCAGTCTTCTCTCCTCTCCCTCCAAGACCAGAACTTGAACTAACTAGACCGAACTGGTCTGCACTCTGGCCAGAATGCCCACTGCTACATGTCTCACTGACCTTAAGTATTCTAAGGTTCCCTCTAGTGGTAATGTTGGGAAGTGTGAGATGTGAATGAATATCAGGTTTTTTACAATTACCTTCCTGTGCACTCTCCTGGGAACATGTGTACCAAGCGCAGCTGGGCCACACATCCCCCCTGGTTAAACACAGCACTCCCGGGCTGTAATAGAAGAGAAAAACATTTTTGTTTTGCATATAACATAAACATTTTAACTCATCCCTTGCGGGAGGTAAGGACTCTTTAACGTTACATTGTATACAATGGACATTAGAAAAATACCAAAATACTTTTCACATAAATATATATACGACAAGATTCTTGTGGAGGACCCGCACCAAAAACCTCCCACGTAGGTCCTGGGTGGGCTGCAGGATTCATTGCTGCAGACCTCACTCTAGGCCACACCATACGGGTTTTTCTTCAGAGGTAGTTAAGGCTTTATGTAAAACCAAGATGGGGCACCGAAGTGCGAACTATTTACAATGAAAGTTTTTGGGCTGGCACAGTCCTCAGCCACGCAGTCCTTGGATAAAACATTTCAAATTTAGAAAATCACATTAATGCTTCACATTAATACTATATCTTATTACCTATTACCCAACTGGGGTATTCTATTTAGATTTATGCAACTAACATTATCACATATAAGTAAAAGACAATAAAGTGCAAATCTTCTTCATCAACTTCTTCAAACTTTATACAGGTGCAGTAAACCCTGTCTGGGTCCTACTGTTCTTCTTCTTTCTTGCAGATATTAAGGACGTCTTCCATACCTATGGCTGGAACGACGCAGTGCGCTTTTGAATGCATAACGAACAAGTCATGGCCTGCAATCTGCGTTTGCGTTGCCACAGTTCTTGTGCGTTCCACTAGGGGCCCAACGGGTGCCTCTCCAGAATATAGATTTGGCTCACTTTGGAACGCACTTTCCTGCTGCGTTTTTGAATAGGACTCTGGTTGCGTTGTAGAAGGAGCCGCAGTATACAATGCCGGTTGCGATGCAGAATGGGTCGCAGAATATGAGGCTGGATAGGATCTTGGTGCAGAGGAGGATGCAGGTTGCGATGCTGGTGCACGGCCGGGTGCTATTGGAGCTGGGACTCGGGACGCTGTGGCATGATGTAGATTACCGGCGTCGGGGACGGGGTCACTGACACGGGAAACATTTAAGGCATACCATCCTTTTAGACCCCAGTGACGCGTATAGCTGACGATGTCCCCGTTTATGAGATCCCTTCCCGGGTGGCCAATGGGCAGATGAGACTCCACATCTCTGCGGCTGACAAATACCCCTTGGTACAGGCCTGGCTCATGGATGAACCCCCAGCCTTTGCGGAGTTTAAAATCACTAACGCACCCCTGGCGCCGCGGTTCCCGGAGCGTACCTTTATCACTCCGGACATTCTCCTTGTCGGCGAGGAACTCCTCATGGTACCGCTGACGGAACTGTTGCACCTCTCTCTCCTCCTGCTGTCGTCGCTTCTCCTGCTCACTGCGTCGCATTTCGTTCTCCACCTGGGCGGCATAGGTCACATCGTCCAGGTATTCCATTTCCTCCCAATCGACCTCCATCACGGACGGCTGGGTCCCCTCCGGTGTCCCTACCGGGGATCGGCATTCCGCTGCGGCCTCCAGGCCTGGCTGGCACTCCGGAACGGGCAGGGCCTCCTCAGCCTCCGTCCCTCCGACCGCTTCATCGGTGGAGTCGGGATCAGCTCTTTCGGGGCCGGCCTCCGGTTTCTCATCAGCCGCTGGCTTTGGTGGCACAGGGAGCACAGGTAATGGCTTTGTTCCAGGGGGAGAGAGCACTGCGTCCCACAGCAGCCGCTGTTTCCGGGCACGCCAGCTTCTCTCCGTCTCGTCCATCTCTTCACGGCGCTGGATCATGTCCCTGAGCACCGCATTCACCTCCTCTAATTCCAGCATGATTTGGTCGGTGTTCCGACCTGGGGACGGCTCAGGCACAGGCGGCAGCTCTTCTGGGGAACGGGGCCTGAGCGCCGCCGCTCCTCCACACAGCGTCTCCTGTCCTTCCGCCATCTCTCTCCAGGCCAGACTGTGCTTTCCATCAGGAACAATCTGGTCTCCGTGGGGGCGGGATTTGCGCTTCCTCTTTTTGGCATAGAGGATGAAAAGGAGGCGGACTTCCCTTGCTGTTGGGCAGGCTCTTGTATTGTAATATCATTTAGAGTGGGCGCCCATTGCTTTTGCGCCACAAGGGGGGCACGCCCACGAAGGCACGCCCACCTTCTTCACCAGTGCCTCAGGGCGCGAAAATGGCGGAAAATGGCGCCAAAAATGACAAAAACTGCACAAAAACAGTCCAATTAGGCACACAGGACTCACATTCAGTAAGCTTCGTATCCTGTTCGTGACGCCAAAGATGACGTGCACACGGTACCAGGGCTATGGGGTACTCGGCACCGAGCCCATGGAAGTCTATGGGGTTGTCACTGGCAGCAGAGCTCGATCCGTGGCCCTGGGCGCTCATACAATGGGGGAATATTTACAAGGGATTGAATGTTATAGTTCGTGACGCCACCTGTGGTTTCTGATCAGATTGACCAGCGCTGCAAGATGGATCTTCTGAGGGGATGTTATGGGCAGCTGGATGTTAAGTCCCCCACAGGTGGGACTGTTCCCTCAAAGTCTATGGTGGTGCAGGGTGCAGGCAAATAAGCAGTCACACACAGTTCAGTCTCTTTCCATACCTTTACTGGTAGATGTTGCAGGTATGTCCCGGGAAGCTGGTCAGGTTGGAGAATGCACATTCAAGGAATTGCTGAGCAGGTTTAAGGCCTCCTTTCTCCTTGAAATGTATGTGAGTCCTAACTTGCATAAAGTCAAGTTTAACTCTTACTATAGCAGCTACGCCCGGCTGACATTGTGGTAGAGTCTTTTCTGTCTCTGATGCTCAGATGTTGGCAAGAACGAAGTCCTTCTAAGCTTGGCCTTGCTAAAAGTCCTTGTTCTCCCTGACTCCAGCTACGTATCAACACTTAGGGCTACCCTCTGCGACTTGAAGTCCAGCAGGGCCTCCGGATTTTCTATCACTAGCCGTGAAGTACTAGCAATGCTTCGGACCCGGTGTCCGGTCAATTTAGTGAAGGTGATCTGTCACCTAAGTCACTTGTCCTTCTTTCACCACTCGCCTGTCGCCCTGCTCTTACCCTTAACATAAGCACGGGTAGCAGTAGGTGTAGTTGTCAGCTTTCCTTCCAATGCTCGCTGACCTGCTCTCAGTTGACTCAATGTTATAACTGCTGTAGTCCCCTTCCTTCTTTCCTTTCTAAACTCTGTCCAGAGCAGCTCACAGGACGTTCCGTCAGACTGTATACACGCTGTAGCTCCGAGAGTCACTTTCCACATTCTTAGGGAACACAGGCAGCTTGTTCTGAGATAGCGGCTTCAGATGTAGCTCTGACTAGGCTAGAGTGATTTCCTCCACTCGTACTAGCCTCCACTTCGGCTCAAGATGAACTACCTGAGCTCTGTCAGGAATCAGTCTTCTCTCCTCTCCCTCCAAGACCAGAACTTGAACTAACTAGACCGAACTGGTCTGCACTCTGGCCAGAATGCCCACTGCTACATGTCTCACTGACCTTAAGTATTCTAAGGTTCCCTCTAGTGGTAATGTTGGGAAGTGTGAGATGTGAATGAATATCAGGTTTTTTACAATTACCTTCCTGTGCACTCTCCTGGGAACATGTGTACCAAGCGCAGCTGGGCCACACATCAGCACATAAAATGCCCATCCTAAATCTCTATTTTTACTCCCTAACCACTTTTGTAAGTAGTTTTATTATAAAATGCCCTACACCTTTCCCTATTGATCTAAGCCCTGAATGTATTTTTTAACTGCACCTCCTGTGAGATTTCGTTTTAGAGGAGTTTCAAACAAGATGTCACAGGAGGCTGGAGCTGTACTCGATTCCCTGCAGCACCTATCACCCCCTCCTGAAACAGGTGGCGGTGCTGCAGTTACTTACTGCAGTTTGGTGTATTGCTGCCTTCTGAAGAGACATTTTGGATCCATGATCATGACGATAGATACTGTAGGAGAAATGAGTGCAGCGCCCATCACCATAGCTTCTGTGAAATAAAACATTGTCAGGGGGCAGAGAGAGAATCAGTAAGTGACATCAGTGCAGTCCAACAGCTTCTAGCACCGCCCTCACATGAATCTTCATCTGGGGTCGGCGTTGGTGTCACTCACTGCTTCAAACTCCACCTCATGACGACATCTTCTTTTACAGACACTTTGGCGGTGGCAGAGATAGAAACAGAGTGCTGGTGCTGCACTCACTTCTCCCACAGCGTTTATCACCATGGATCCAGAGCATCTTTAGAGGGTAGCGATGCAATTAACTGCAGTAAGTAACTACAGTTCTGCCTCCTGATGATATGCTGTTCCAGGAGGAGCGATATATGCTGCGGGGAAATGAGTGCAGTTCCAGTCTCCTGTGATTTCCTATTTGAGACTCCTCCCAAACGAAACACCATAGGAAGTATACTAAAAACACATCTAGGGATTAGCAAGACAGGGAAAGGGCAGGTCATTTTATAAAAAAGCTAATTACAAAAGTGGTTAGGAAATAATGATAGATATTTAGGAAGGATACTTTGGGTGTCGGACCACCCGTTTAATGAGTGGTGAAATGATATCACAAACATAATTGCTAAAATAAAGAAAAATATGGACATTTTTTATTCCCTGTAGAAAACTGTTATCAGAAAGTTGCATATGAAAGACTAGCATATGAAACACTCCCGAGTCCCGACAAGTGTTCAACCCCTTTAAGGATTTTTTTTTGGTGTGGTCACATGAAAAATAAAAAAGAACAACAAACATCATATCTGAAAATTTTCACCTTAATTCCTAAATTGACTAATGGCTTAGTCAAATCTTGTGATTGAAAATTCTGAATGTCGTCCTATGTTACATAGTCATCTCCATCCATGAATGTACAACTCACTCTTAATTTTTTTTAACATATCAAAAATCTATTTTCTCATACGTCCAGTGAGAAAAAGTTACATTATTTTATATGACCAAGAAGAGAATCAAACCTAATTATGTCCATGAGGGGTTTCCTCAAGTTACTGGAAATTCGTTCCCCCAATAACCGTTGGCGCGGGACTCTTCTGACTGAAGGCATCCTTGGCTTTATACCCATGTAAACACATTAAGTTGTGCATCATTGCCCATTCATGTTAGATAGCGGCAATTTATGAACTTTAGTGATCTCATGAATTCCAGCTGTGAGAAGCGTAAATAATTCTTTATGTAGTTGGGTCTCAGAGAAATCCGTTTGTTTTTTGTGATAATTTTTAACCAGTCACTTAGTGTTAACAAGATACCTATTAACTTAAAAATGTTAAATTGAATCCATGCTCCACAAGGGATTTCTTTCCATAACATTAGTATCACAACAGTTTCATTAATATTTCCTGAACTTACAAACAATACAAATATATCTAATACTCACTAGATAATGCCAGTATAAAGGGAGATGTTGTTAATTTTCATTATCTTCTCAACTCTTTTTGCTGTGGCTGTTAGAGATGAGCGGATTCATCCACAGAGGATCAAGTTTGAGTCGATCTTGCTGAAATTTGTAGCTTTATGCAAATTTATTTTGCATTTGCTAGGCACCATTTCCCACACTGCTGAAACATCAGATAGTAGGCTAATGTCTTTTTGCATTGCCGTTCTGCCTCCCCATAATGCCCTGCAGCTACGACATCTTACAGATTATCATACCTTGTACAGTGGTGGTCAGTTGCTGGCCGTCACAGATCTGCAGGTACCAGTGGAACATAGTTTGTACAGCAGAGTCGTTTTCCATCTCCAGAGTCAGCGGGGTCCTCTCTCTCGCCTGTAGAGTGAAAGCTCTTATGGTCAGTGGGGTCCTTGCTCTCGCTTGTAGAGTGTAAGCTCTTATGGTCAGCAGGGTCCTCTCTCTCATCTGTAAAATGTAAGCTCTTGTGATCAGCGGGGCTCTGTCTCTCTCAAGTAGAGTGTAAGCTCTTATAGTCAGCGGGGTTCTCTCTCTGTTATGGGTCTGCAACTCAGGAATAGAGCAGGGGGTAAATCTGACCCTGCACTAGGACTAGGCTCGATCCCTACGATAGAGCGGGCGACCTATTCCTTGCGAATAGACCCACCGACGATCCTAGTATAGACTCAAGCGAAAACCTGAAGGTGTGGGAAGAGGATCCCTGAAAGATCTAGGGATTGGGAACAAAACACTGGCAACCTCCTAGCAGGGAAGTAGAGGAAGCTGCAGAAACAAAAGAAAAAAACAAAAAGACTAAGCAAGCAGAACTAGAGTTCCCAGAACTGCACAACGTATAGCACACAGCTATCAAGGCTCCTAGCCAGAACTCAATTCGATTAACACTGATGTTCAGCAAGGACTGGGAGGCAGGTGCAGGGTAATAAAGGGTGATACAATCACCTGACCATCGACAAGCCCAGCACCAGGGGAAAACAGACCAGCAGCCAGAAACCACAACAAGATGGCAGATGATAAAACTGAATAGATTCTAACACTCTCTCGCCTGTAGAGTGTAAGCTCTTATGGTCAGTGGAGTCCTCTCTCTTGCCTGTAAAGTGTAAGCTCTTATGATCAGCGGGGTTCTGTTTCTCTCCTGTATAGTGTAAGTTCTTATAGTCAGCGGGGTTCTCTCTCTCTCGCCTATAGAGTGTAAGCTCTTATGGTCAGCTGAGTCCTCTCTATCGTCTGTAAAGAGTAACCTCTTATGATCAGCCGGGTTCTCTCACTCTCTCCTGTAGAGTGTAAGCTTTTATAGTCAGTGGTGTTCTCTCGTGCTTGTAGAGTGTAAGCTCTTATGGTCAGCGGAGTCCTCTCTCTCGCCTGTAAAGTGTAAGCTATTATGGTCAGCGGGGTTCTCTCTCTCCTGTAGAATAAAATCTCTTATGGTAAGCGGGGCCTCTTTTTGTCTCCTGTAGAGCGTTAGCTCTTATAGTCAATGGGATCCACTCTCTCTCCTCTCCCCCGGGTATATATTCCGAGCAATTACAACCTATCCAGTATTCAAACTCGCAAAAATTTATTTGCTGTAAATTATCTCCTAGTGGGTGGGAACACCAATATAAAGGACTACAGTTTCCATGACGGAAATTTTATTTTTTTATCTACCATTTATTTTGCTCACTTAATTAGCGCCATTAATCCTACAGTGCTTTAAAGACATCATTACTGTCCTCATTGGGGCCAACAATTCTAAGTCCCTTTCAGTATGACTTAGGAGTGTGCGAGGAAACCGGAGGAAACCCACATAAACACGAGGAAAACATACAGACTCCGTGCAGATGTCCTTGATGGGATTTCAACCTAAGACCCCAGGACTGCAAAGCAACAGTGCTAACCACTGAGACCCCTTGCTGAGTATAGAGATTTTAAGGCTTGAGATTTTACGACTGTACTACCACCAAAAGGTGCTGAAGAACTCAAACTGTAATAGTTTCAGAACTCCAACATTTAGAAAGCGGTTAAGTTCGAGTAAACTATTACGACCTTACATCCATGCGACCAACCAAAACAAAGTTCGCGGAAGTGAAGTGCCCATTTTCTAGCTGCCACTTTGTTCTAATAATAAGTCTTCACCCCCAAAGTCTATGATGAGGAAACCCCTTTAATGACCCAGATACAT
Organism: Oophaga sylvatica; assembly: GCA_033576555.1. Lineage (NCBI taxonomy): Eukaryota > Metazoa > Chordata > Amphibia > Anura > Dendrobatidae > Oophaga > Oophaga sylvatica. Next base: position 946,020,924 of record JARQOD010000001.1, on the reverse strand, counting down.
ACAGTAAGGGATCAGTCGTGGCCTCACAATACGCTGATGATACTAACATACTGCGCAAAATTAAACTCTTAGTGCTGAATATAAATTAAAAACTGATTTTTAAAGAACTGATAATAGTTTTAATTTACCGGGATAAAACAAAATCCCTGTGTGAGTGATGCTCTGATGATTTTTTTCTTCTTAATCCGTTATATGTACGTTATCTCCTGGTTCAGCTTTATGACTATAAAAACGATTTGCCTAATCCTTCACTTACATATTTCTCCAACAGCCATGGAAATCTTTAATTCCATTACAATATTAAAGAGATTTCTCTTCCTCCAGTGACACATAAGTCGTTTCTGAAATTCCCATAAGTTGATCTCTATCAGCAGCTGAAAGTTCCATTTTAGCATTGATCCATTGTAGTGTTCGCTAATTGGTGTTGGCGTCTTATACTATGGCTTAATAATGGGAGCATTTATTTTTGGTGCTGAACAAAGTTAGGAAATGTATATGGGATTGTTTATTATGCATCTCATGTGGAATATTTGGTGAGGCCTGTGGCGCCTTTCATTTACAAAGCTACAAATATACTGCAAGGATATCCTGACTGCCTGCATCTTCCACTAGAGGAGAACATGGGAGATTACTTCATACAGTATAGGTACTGAACTCAATAATTCAGCAATACGTAGAAATCCGGTGGATAAAAATTACTTTAAAAAAGGGCCCAACTGGTTAAAAAAAGTGACACTTGCCCTCGCTTATCTTCAACCGCTCCCGTTCCGATGTTTGCCAGTGCCCCCCTGGTCTCTTCTTCCTGGTCCCATCTCAGCAAACTAGAAATGGCTAGAAATACCTAGTTGTGCCACCAATAGGCATAGGGGATTACATCTGTGGCCGGTGATTGGCTGAGTGAGCATCTTTTGCCATTTATTGCGTTTCAATAGGGGACCAGTGAGTTGGAATTAATGGGGACCAGGTAAGTGCCAAAAAGAGACCAGTAGGGGATCAGTGCTGGTGAGTGTCAGATATTATTTTTTTATTTAATCCAAGTCTTAGTCTTTTTATGCACTTTGTACAGTTAAAATCTTTGTTAATTCCCTTGCCCCATAGCGGAAGGACATTGGGGGATAAGTATCAAGCTAAATTCGCCAGAATTCTGGCGCAATTTGCTAAAAAAAAAAGTATTTCTTGACTTGCACCATTTTTATTACCGTATATACTCATGTATAAGCCGACCCATGTATAAGCCGACCCCCCTAATTTTGCCACAAAAACTGGGAAAACGTATTGACTCGTGTATAAGCCTAGGGTGAAAAATGATTATGCCCCCATATGATGCTCCACAGATTATGCCCCCATATGCTCCACAGATTATGCCCAATATGCTCCACAGATTATGCCGCCATATGCTCCAGATTATGCCCCCATATATTCCACAGATTATGCCCCCGTATGATCCACAGATTATGCCCCATATGCTCCAGATTATGCCCCATATGTTTCACAGATTATGCCCCCATATGCTCCAGATTATGCCCCTATATGCTCCATATTATGCCCCTATATGTTCCACAGATTATGCCCCCATATGCTCCAGATTATGCCCCATATGTTCCACATCTTATGCCCCCATATGCTCCATATTATGCCCCATATGTTCCACAGCTTATGCCCCCATATGCTTCATATTATGCCCCCATATGCTCCAGATTATGCCCCATATGTTCCACAGTTTATGCCCCCATATGCTCCAGATTATGCCCTCATATGCTCCAGATTATGACCCATATGTTCCACAGCTTATGCCCCCATATGCTCCATATTATGCCCCCATATGCTCCAGATTATGCCCCATATGTTCCACAGCTTATGCCCCCATATGCTCCATATTATGCCCCCATATGCTCCAGATTATGCCCCATATGTTCCACAGCTTATGCCCCCATATGCTCCAGATTATGCCCCATATGCTCCAGATTATGCCACCATATGTTCCACAGCTTATGCCCCCATATGCTCCAGATTATGCCCCATATGTTCCACAGTTTATGCCCCATATGCTCCATATTATGCCCCATATGCTCCAGATTATGCCCCATATGTTCCACAGCTTATGCCCCCATATGCTCCAGATTATGCCCCCATATGCTGCACAATTATGCCCCATAGTATAGGCTTCATATGCTGCTGCTGCAAAAAAAAAATGACATACTCACCTCTCGTCGCTGGGGGCCAGGTGCCGGTGTCCTGAGCAGGAGGTGACACCGGCGCGCTATGGGGGACAGGTGCCGGAGTCACCGCTCGCTCAGGACCCGGCACTTGTGATATTTACCTGTCCTCTCTGCACCGCAGCGCTGCTCCCTCGGTCTGGCTCCTCTGGCTGTGAATGATCAGGCAGGGGGCGGGGCGCGCACTAACGACATCATCGCGCCCTCTGCCTGATCATTCACAGCCAGAGGAGTCAGACCGAGGGAGCAGCGCTGCGGTGGACTGTGGGACAGGTAAATATCGCTATACTCACCCCGCGTATAAGCCGAGAGGGGGACTTTCAGCCCTAAAAAATGGGCTGAAAATCTCGGCTTATACATGGGTATATACGGTATGTGTTTTAGGCCCTTTTTTCACCCTGTTCAATAAGGGAGTGTGGTTTTGTTAAAAATGGTTGTGGCTTTTCCAAAAGTGGCTGTGGCTTGATTGGCAACACCATGTGCTAAAAAATAAGCCAGAACGTTGTGCACGTTTTTGGCACAAAGTAAACCAATAGGTGTTATAAACTTAAAGTAGACATTTAAAAGTAGACACTTATATTACACCATATTTACCAAACAGCATGAACCACTTTGATAAATCTGGTCCATTTTTAGACTGATTAGTCCAAGTTTACACTAAAAGTTAGACAATGTTGATAAATCTTCTGAAGTGACTTTTTTTTTTAGCCTGGGATATATCTCCTCAACGTTTCTCCAGTGTTGCAGGAGCCGTTTTTCAACTTAACTACACCAGGCTGCATGTTGCTTGTGCTATTGTGAACAGTCTGTGTGTCCGAGGCTTAAACATGCTACTATGGCCGGTAGTGTCTTCGGATTTGTCTCCCATTGAGCACATCTGGGACGTCATTGGTCAGCAATTACAAAAGGAGCTGCCAGCCGTGTATCTTGATGATTTGCACAAGTTAATTTAGCATGGCAGAAAATTTCTCAGACAACCATTAACGACTTCACTGATAGCAGCCAAAGCGTGTAAGTGCGGGTATTTCTGTGTATGGCGTTCATATTCTGTACTATACAAATTGAAACGCTTTGAAAATGTTTCCATTTTTTAATGTTTTACATATCCTTTCCATAATTCCACGACTATTCCTTCTTGGTGTTGCAATTTCAATGTTGAGAAGTGTATTTTTGAGACTTTTTCACCTTACTGCCAATGGTATCATGGCTTCAAATAGATTCTATAGATTCTATATCCATTACACGGCAGACATGTTTGCCATAGGTTGCGAGACACAATGCATTATTTCCACTATATAACACCTTATGAAGTGATGGCACTACATCAGATGTTATATATTAGAAATATTTCATTGTTTTTAGCAAAGAACAACTTCATAGTATGGTATGTGATGGACCATGCCATTATTTATTTTGTCTTATATGACAAAGCTCAGTAACAAGACACTGAGGAGAGGAGGGAGATGCTGCTGCAGAGATTTTTTCTGAAGATTCCTATTATTTGCAAGAAAAACATGATTCCCCTCAATACAATACAACATTTTTTAGGGCTTTTTATAAATGGCAAGACTTTAACGATTCCGATCAGAAGATGGCAGACACGCTGCTGCGGCTTGATCCCTCACTATCCGACATCTGTGTACATATAAAACCAAACATTTAGTACACATACATCGGACAGCCACTACACACTCAAAGGATGTATATATACATATATTGTACTTACATTGCCTCAGGTCGCTCACACACTAGACACCTTATGCAGCTGGCTTTGTGAAGTGTGTCTGCAGAGTGTATGCTCCAAAATGGCTGAAATCATATTTCCTGTCACAACAGACTTCAAAGGCAGAAATAACGCTTCCGTTACCCGTGCGTTCGCTGTACCGGACCCGAAAACGCTGCAGACCGCGTTGCAAGGTGCGTCGCAAAAAAAACGGAATGTTGCAAACGCATACCAATTTTGACATGCGTTACGATGCATTACACTAATGAAAGTCTATGGGTGCGTTACAATGTCCGTTACATTGTGTTTTGGCTACTTAAAAACGGGTCAGTTAGACGGACTGCCCTAGCGCAATGTGAACCCAGCCTAAGACCAGATTCACATGAGCATATGTAAAATCATTAGTTTTTCGTCCAGGAAAAAAATGATTATTTTTTTATCCATTTTATAATTTACAGTGGCATCTAAAAGTTTGGGCCCCCGTGGTCAAAATTACTGTAATTGTGAACAGTTAGAATCATAGAATGGTAGAGTTGGAAGGGACCTCCTGGGTCATCTGGTCCAACCCCCTGCTCAAAGCAGGATTCACTAAATCATCCCAGACAGATGTCTGTCCAGCCTCTGTTTGAAGACTTCCATTGAAGGAGAACTCACCACCTCTCGTGGCAGCCATATATGACAATATATATATATATATATTTTACCTAAAATACGAAAAAAATTTGTCATCTTTAATTTTAGCCCTTTTAGAGATCATTTCATCTTTAACTTGCGTAACTGTTCACAGTATCAGTAATTTTGACCAGGGGCGCCCAAACTTTTACATGCCACTGTATACTGCAATTAGTGTGACCAATAATTTTATGTCCGTATGCCATCCATGCTTCCAATTTTGTACATCCATATAACATCCTTTTTTTACATGAACAATTTAGAAATAATAAAAAGAAAATGCCGTTTCCTCTATTTATAATTGTAATGTATCCATGAAAAACTCCTGTCATAAGGATGGAAACCTGTATGTGATCCTGTTGACTTTTTTTTTGCATATAGAACCTAAAATAGAAACAAAATGAACATATACCCTGGTGTAAGTAAGTAAAAATGAGTAGTGCATGATATAAATATCATAGGGTACTTAGTAAACACTGGTTTAGATAAAAAGAATGTATAAAAGCCATCTCACCAGCGCCAAGGTGTATCCAATCTAGATGGTCCTAAAGTCTTGTATTAAAACCTACCATCGTTCAAAAGTGACCTTAATGTGAATAAGGGCCGAGAAGGATTGGGGCCCAACTGAGGAAGCTGTATAAACGTAATGACGAGCTGAAAGAAAAGGAGGCCACACCTGTCCCAACTGGGTGCACCTTGGCGCTGGTGGGACTGTTTATATGCAATATTGCTTTCTACCTGCTTACAGCAGGGTATAGATTCATTTTGTTTTTATTTTAGGTTTTGTCTGTTTAATGGCTCCTGGATGTTGCATGTATACCAACTTCTACTCCAGTTCGTTTCTATTTCGCATATAGGCATCACACGGACGTATAATACGTTAGTCTGAACGAGCGCTGTTGTGAACACGCTGGAGGCGACTTCGGAGCTGGGGCTCCCTCCGGTGGTTGCTGAGGGTAATGAACCAATTGCTGAATGGCTTTCTTCTGGGTCTGAATGGTCTGATGTAAGTGACCTGAACTCCCATCAGCCTTGCCGGTAATCAATTGTTCTTCCAGGTCTTGGTTGGAGCTCAGCTTGCATTCCTGCTTCCATTCAGATAAGTGACTTGCTGTGTTTTTTTTTTCCCTCTGGTTGGATTATCCTTGCTGGTTTGCTGACTAGCAGTGGACTTCAGCCTGGTTCCCTTTTGGGGCATGGCGCTGCATTTGTGCTCAGTTTTGTTTTCACTTTTGCTCAGTTCCTGTGTCACTTTTTATTTGCTGAATAGCTGTGTGTTACACCAGAGATAGTGTGATCTCAGGTTTTTTGTTAATCTGAAGTGTTGGTATTTTTGTCAGGGTTTTTTGGGTTGCAGTCAGAATTCTTTCCTATACTTTTCTATCTAGACAGTATTGGGTCCCAGCGTTTGCTCGTTCTATTTTCTGTCTGTGTTCGTATTTTCTTCTTGTCTAACCGCCATTACATGTTTGGGGGCTTCCTATTTCTTTGAGGGTTCTGCTACGGGGCAGATAGCTTTCATCTTTCTGTCTTTAGGTATAGCTATCTCTCCGGCTGTGACGAGGCGTGTAGGATCACCGTAGATACTGTCCACAGCTACTTCTAGTGTTGCGGTTAGTTTAGGGTTCTGCAACCCAGTAGTTTCCAGCCTCTCTGGTGTATTGCTACTTTGGCTATTTTTGCTCTTTCTCCTCAGCTACCGAAACATAAGAGCGCTAAGTCTCCGTATACACAATGAGATATGGCTATGCGCAATTGTGAGACACACAGCTTTTTCTCCAGCTCCACACTAGGAAGACCTTGTTCTCTTAGCAAATGTACAGAAATATTGGAGACGGGAGTTAGAAAAACCTCATTATTACGTACATGCAACATCTCTGGTTATAATATATCTTATATAAATACCCTTTCAGTAATAAAGCGTACTGAATACTAAAAGACAGAATTGAAATAGCAAAAAAAAGAATTCCAGTAATGGCCAATTGCACTGATAGAGTCACCTGCCTAAAAATGCAATGTATGTATTTCCATTCATACACTGTTTATTTGCCACTGAGCCGGGGTGAACTACGCACATAAATACATAACGGAGGAATACTTATGTAAATGTGTTTTGCATCATGTAGTCATTATGGCTGAAGCATGAGAAAGCTTCTGTTTGTTCCCAATTTCGAGCTTGAAATGTAGAATTTCTTTCTTTTTTTGTGCTGGCAACTGTTTTACATATACTTGATAAATAGAAGAGAATAATATTAGGCCTGTGTATTCCATGCAAGCTCCTTCGTCAGCAGAGTGATTGTCAAAGTAACGATACGGGAGCACTTAACGGGATACAATCTATGACGATCAGTGTCGATTCCCAGGAGTATGAAGCCGAGCAATTACATTTTATTAACTTACCAAACAATGATATATTGAACGTAGCAGCTCCCAAGGGACTAGTTAAAGAACCACTTTCTTAGCATTTGCCTCCTAAATTGTTAAATATTTTATACCTTTAACTAACAAACTGTATGTCTGTATATGGTCCAGTGTGGTAATACCAGGTCACCACAATATCAAATGGTGCACTATAGGGACATGATTTATAGGGGTTTTCTAATAATAAAAAAAACTTCCATAAGATTCCCCAAGTTAAAAAAATATATAAAAGTTAGCCAATATGGTTTAACAAAGGACTGTAGTTGTGCAACTCCTCTGAAAATTTTTTGTGAAGTGGTGAGTAGCTGTGGATTTAGTGTTTGGACTTTGCAAAAATGTTTGCCACTGTCCCACACTGTAATTTAGGGTCTATAAGCTTAAAAAGTAAGGTTTATGATTGGATTGAAAGCAGGCTCAAAGAGAACTTCCAGAAAGCAGTGATGGATGACTGTTAGTCTGAATGGTCTCTCCGGTTATAAGTGGAGGTCATTATCCTGCTGAGGCCACTGCTGTTAGAGAATACCGGTGGCATAAAGGGGTGTACTTGGTTTGTACAAAGATCAGGTAGGTGAAACGTGTCAAAGTAACATCCAAACGAATTTCAGGACCCAAGGTTTTCCAGCAGAACGTTGCCCAGAGCACACATAACTTCTACCAACTTGACTTTTTTTTATGGTTGATAATTTTACCAGCACTATGGTCAGGGGCGTACATAGAAATCATAGCAGAAGTTCTTATTGCTCCCCCCAAAAAAAAATATTTGTTGGGGGTCACAGAAGAGCATATCTCACAACTTTGCAGCCTTTGCAAAGTAATTTTACTCTTGCTGAAGTCCTAGATTCCTCTTTCATTGCCCCCATCAAGTATGATGTCAACAAAAGTGCCCCCCAAATACAGTATAATATGCCCATAGTGAATTCCTCCACATTAGCCTCCACATGACCCTACTTTACCCTACCTCAACCACCAAGGCAAAGTATGGTGACCCCAACACAGTATGATCCCCCCACCTGTGATCCCCATACAGCCCTCCATGCCGTATATTGGGCCTACATACAATATAATCGCCTCACACATCTCCACACTGTGCCTGTACTAGCCCTCTGTACAATATATTGGCCCCCACACAGCCCTCTACACAGTATGATGGACCCCGCACAAACCTTCACACTGTATAATTGCTTGCATACAGTATAATAGCCCCCACATAGCCCTTCAAATATTATAATGGCCCCACATAGCCCTCCAAATATAATAATGGTCGCATATAGCCTTCAATATAGTATAATGGGCTTCATATAGTCCTCCATATAGTATAATGTGCCCCCATAATCCTCTATATAATAGTCTGCACTCCCCATAGCCCTCCATATAGTATGATGCACTCCCCATAGTCCTCCATATAGTATAATGCACTCCCTATAGTACTCCATAAGGTATAATGCATTTCCCATGGGCCTCCATATAGTGTAATGCACTCCCCACAGTCCTCCATATGGTAAAATGCTCTCCCCATAGTTCTCCATATGGTGTAATGCATTTCCCATGGGCCTCTATATGGTATAATGCACTCTCCATAGTCCTCCATATGGGAAAATGCACTCCCCATAGTACTCCATATGGTATAATGCATTTCCCATGGTCCTCCATATAGTATAATGCACTCCCAAAGGTCCTTCATCATATAATATAATGCTCTCCCCATGGTCCTCCGTAGAATACAATGCACTCCTCATGGTCCTCCATACAATATAATGCACTCCCTGTGGTCCTCCATAGAATATAATGCACTCGTCATGGTCCTAAATAGAATATAATGTACTTCACATTGTCCTCCATACTCTATTATGGCCACCAGGCACAGATTAAAAAAAAAAATACAATACTCACCTCTTCTCGTTCCAGCTGGTGCTCGGGTCTCTTGAGCGTGTGTTGTGAAGCGCCGTACATCTCAGCACAACGGGCTTGCTGTAATGATGCTGCGCTGAGACGTCAGGTGCCAAGGCAGAATGATGTGGGAGGAAGCGTCACCTGATGCACCCTCCTCCATCATCATTACTCACAACGACAGTGACAGCTAGAGTGGGGGCCCGGTGTGAGCGCTGGCACTAGGCTCCCTGGCCCTCAGGCCCCATAGCAGTCGCATGGCCTGCCGCCATTGTTGGTACGCCACTGACTATGGTCTATTTCTGATACTTATGTGTCCATTAAACCTGAAAAAAAGGCATATATATAGGAAAGCTCATCCAAGAATTGCTATAAAAAACAAAAAGAACAAAGGATACCAGAGCTATATTAACCATATAATAATTTTATTGGAATTACTCAAAGGTAAAATCACATAAATAAATACCATTAAAAAACAAATAAATGAATACAAAAAGGGGAAAGCGACACCCAAGTGAAACGTCAATACAGGTCAAGACAGGTTTATTCAAACATATAAAGATAGAATCAATCCATATAGTAAATAATAATCTTTATTTTTATATAGCGCTAACATATTCTGCAGCGCTTTACAGTTTGCACACATTATCGTCACTGTCCCCGATGGGGCTCACAATCTAGATTCCCTATCAGTATGTTTTTGGAGTGTGGGAGGAAACCGGAGTACCCGGAGGAAACCCACGCAAACACGGGGAGAACATACAAACTCCTTGCAGATGTTGTCCTAGGTGGGATTCGAACCAAGGACTCCAGCGCTGCAAGGCTGTAGTGCTATTCACTGAGCCACCGTGCTGCCCTAAATACAAAAATCATACAAAATTCATATAGATAATACACAATAATATGTGGATATATATAGACAAATAATACTAGTATATATAGCCAAATGCCCAATCAAAATAATTCATGTGACCCAAAGTATTCCTAAAAATAAAGTGCATAGTGCTTCATAATGGAAACAAAGGACAAAGTGGGGTCAAATACGAAAGCGCATAGTGCATAGTCTATAAATATATTGCCAAAACCAATAATATCCCCATAATCAAGTGATAATTATGTATAGGGACATATAACTAAGTATAATGTCCATAATGGATCAATTACAATGAAGAGGGAAATAAAGGACCAGCAAGGAACCGACCTGTAAGGAACGTGGATGACAGGAGACCCCAACGCACGTTTCGTTTAGTGCTTCTTCGGGGGGCACTCCTCATGGTCCTCCAAACAATGTAATGTACTCCCTGTGGTCCTCCATAGAATACAGTTATATGAAAAAGTTTGGGCACCCCTATTAATCTTAAGCTTAATGTTTTATAAAAATTGGTGTTTTTGCAACAGCTATTTCAGTTTGATATATCTAATAACTATTGGACACAGTAATGTTTCTGCCTTGAAATGAGGTTTATTGTACTAACAGAAAATGTGCAATCTGCATCCAAACAAAATTTGACAGGTGCATAAGTATGGGCACCTCACCAGAAAAGTGACATTAATATTTAGTAGATCCTCCTTTTGCAAAAATAACAGCCTCTAGTCGCTTCCTGTAGCTTTTAATGAGTTCCTGGATCCTGGATGAAGGTATTTTTGACCATTCCTCTTTACAAAACAATTCCAGTTCAGTTAAGTTTGATGGTCGCCGAGCATGGACAGCCCTCTTCAAATGATCCCACAGATGTTCAATGATATTCAGGTCTGGGGACTGGGATGGCCATTCCAGAACATTGTAATTGTTCCTCTGCATGAATGCCTGAGTAGATTTGGAGCTTTGTTTTGGATCATTGTCTTGCTGAAAGATCCATCCCCTGCGTAACTTCAACTTTGTCACTGATTCTTGAACATTATTGTCAAGAATCTGCTGATACTGAGTGGAATCCATGCGTCCCTCAACTTTAACAAGATTCCCGGTGCCGGCATTGGACACTCAGCCCCAAAGCATGATGGAACCTCCACCAAATTTTACTGTGGGTAGCAAGTGTTTTTCTTGGAATGCTGTGTTTTTTTGACGCCATGCATAACGCCTTTTTGTATGACCAAACAACTCAATCTTGGTTTCATCAGTCCACAGGACCTTCTTCCAAAAAGAAATTGGCTTCTCCAAATGTGCTTTGCATACCTCAGCCGACTCTGTTTGTGGCGTGCTTGCAGAAACCGCTTCTTTCGCATCACTCTCCCATACAGCTTCTCCTTGTGCAAAGTGCGTTGTATAGTTGACCGATGCACAGTGACACCATCTGCAGCAAGTTGATGCTGCAGCTCTCTGGAGGTGGTCTGAGGATTGTCCTTGACTGATCTCACCATTCTTCTTCTCTGCCTTTCTGATGTTTTTCTTGGCCTGCCACTTCTGGCCTTAACAAGAACTGTCCCTGTGTTCTTCCATTTCCTTACTATGTTCCTCACAGTGGAAACTGACAGGTTAAATCTCTGAGACAGCTTTTTGTATCCTTCCCCTGAACAACTATGTTGAATAATCTTTGTTTTCAGATCATTTGACAGTTGTTTTGAGGAGCCCATGATGCCACTCTTCAGAGCAGATTCAAACAGGAGAACAACTTGCAAGTGGCCACTTTAAGTAGCTTGTAAGGTTCTTTGTCTCTGTTGACATGTTCCTTGAAACTCAGTTTTCCGTCGGCCATTTTGCTTTCTGTCTTTCTGCAGCTCTTGCCCTCAGTTAATATGGAGTTTCCAGTTTTCATGTTCCCGCCCTGATTCTTCCCTCTCGCTTCTTAAGCAGCCTCAGCTGAACAATCAGTGCTCCTGAATCAAGCCTCAGTCAGTCTGTGACCTGACTCCTGGAAACCTTGGACTTGTACTCCAGCTATTCCCTACTGAGGAACCTTGGAACACTTTTGGACTCTGGAAACCTGCTGTTTGGTGAATCCATGTTTGAAGAGGAATGACGGTACAGAGAAGAGATCCTGAACCTGCTTTGGAGATTTATTGTAGTGCTTGAAGTTACTCTGGCCTGCTGTGTCTCCTGTCGCTGTTCCTGCAAACTGTGTGAACTTTTCAGCATGCTTGTATGAAGTAATACAAGTCATTTCATTTCAACCTATGTCTCCTGTGTTTTCCTCGCACCCAAGCACAAGACGCTATAGGAACTGTACACTATACATGACAAGATTCAGGAGCCAATGTTTAGTGTCTGCTGGGTCTGGGAAAGCCGTGTCTGCTGTGACTGTGGATATCAGATGTCCGTTTAATACCTTATGTGATGACAGTGGTTGTGACTTCTCACAACCATTCCAGGTGAGCGCATTCCCTTAAAATTTTACTCTGGAGTGTTACCACAGGTAAACACTATTGTTTTTTTTTATTTTTTCCTCTTCTCCTTCCAGCACTTCTGCCTTAAAAGATCTGGAAGATGGAGGCCCGCATAAAGGAACTTTGCGGAGTGACTGATACAATCCTTTCAGATGTACAGACTTTAAAGACCCGTTTTGCAAGCCTACAGGACCTCACTAATCATAATTTGCAAGTGTTTGGACAGACTACCCAGGAATTGCGAGCCAGGATTGAGGCTCTAGAGGAACGAGCCCAGGCTCCTGCCATAACCCCGAGTTCTGGGATCCCCAAATTACCTCCTTTTCGTTTTGGCGGTGAACGTGAGAAATTCAGGGGATTTATTAATCAATGCAATTTATTTTTCTCTGCACATGCTTCACAATTTCCCACTGAACGATCCAAAGTGCTTACTATAATCATGTTGCTTACCAATAAGGCTTTGATGTGGGCAAACCCTCTGATTGAGCCTGAGGATGTTTGTTTGAATCACCTTGATGCTTTTATTTCAGCCATGGGGCAGGTGTTTGATGACCCCAATCGAGGTGCAACAGCTGAAGCAGCCATGTTAACTTTGCGCCAAGGTAAGCGTTCAGTAGCCGAATATGCCCTGGATTTCAGGAGATGGGCTCTTGATACCACTTGGGACACTTCCGCTAAAAAATCTATTTTTCGGAAAGGGTTGTCTCCACTGATTAAGGATGAACTTGCTTGTGCCGACCCTCCACTGCGTTAGGTGACTTTATTAACTATTGTATCCGTATTGATGCTCGTCTGACTGAACGCAGACAAGAGAGATGGTTCGAAAATAATCGCACTAACCTTTTACTACCTCCCTCCTCAGCTAAGGAACCTTTGAGTAGGATCACAAGGGAACCAGAACCTGAACCCATGCAGGTGGACTCTTTACAAAGACGGGTTAGTGATGCACGCAAAGAACATCGTATAAAGGAAAATCTATGTTTCTACTGTGGTAAGTCAGGGCACTTCATTATAAACTGCCCCAGCCGTTCTCGTAAGACTACTGCAGCAGTCATTCACTGTGAGTGTTGCGAGAGGAGCTCTGTCATGTCCGAGCCTCAGGCTCCAGAGAGATCTGCTGCAAGAGATCTTGATTTCTCGGACTTAAACTCTGTTAGTTCTGGGGACGATGACGGTATAAACGCTGCAATTTTTCAAGTTTCCTCAGCGGTGTCCCAGCTGAGTTGTAAAAGAAACAATTCTCATTGCTTCCTTTCCATCAAACTCTGGGTTGACTCAGTCTGGGTGTCTAGCTCTGCTATGATCGACTCAGGAGCAAGTGGAAATTTTATGGATATCTCCTTTGCTCTGAAACAGGGGATACGTTCAGTGAAGAAGGCTACTCCAGTACAGATGGAGACTGTGGATGGCTCTCTACTGACTTCTGGACCAGTGGATCAAGAAACAGAGCCTTTGAGGGTCCTTATGGGTAAAGATCATCAGGAGAAAATGTCTTTTTTGCTTATCTCTTCTCCCCACTTTCCCATTATTCTAGGTCTACCATGGCTGCAGGCGCAGAATCCTACGATTAACTGGGAGACCAAGGAATTACACTTTCCGGAGAAACAGATGAGTCAAGGAGTTTCAGCTTGCTCTGTTCCTAAAGGAACCATGTCAGTCCCTGAACTACCAGCTGTATACCAGGACTATGTGGATTTATGTGACAAGAAGAATGCTGATCAGCTTCCTCCTCACCGTCCATATGATTGTCCAATTGAATTATTGCCTGGAGCCGAGATACCTTTTGGTAAGATCTACCCCCTAGCGGGGCCCGAGCTAAAAGCTTTGAAGGATTATATAGACGAAAATTTAGCCAAGGGCTTCATACGCCCCTCTTCATCTCCTGCAGGTGCACCCATCTTCTTTGTGAAGAAGAAAGATGGATCTCTGAGACCCTGCATAGACTATAGGGAACTCAATAAGGTTACTATTAGAAACCGTTATCCATTGCCTTTAATCCCTGAGTTGTTGGAGAGAGTGCGGCATGCCAAAATTTTCTCTAAACTGGATCTCCGTGGGGCCTATAACTTGGTTCGTATTAGACCTGGGGATGAATGGAAGACTGCTTTCAGGTCACGCTATGGACACTTTGAATATCTAGTTATGCCTTTTGGTCTGAGTACCGCCCCAGCCACTTTCCAACACTTCGTGAATGATATCTTCAGGGATCTCCTAGATACATTTGTGGTGATTTATCTGGATGATATTCTAATTTTTTCTAACTCCACAGAGGAACATCATGGACATGTGAGAATGGTCTTAGAACGCCTAAGACAAAACCATCTCTACATCAAACTTGAAAAATGTGAATTCCATAGGACCGAAATTCAATTTCTGGGGTATGTACTATCTACGCAAGGGATTAGTATGGATGGAAGCAAGACCCAAGCCATCAAGGATTGGCCAATTCCTAGAAATGTGAAGGAGGTGCAGCGTTTCATCGGGTTTGCCAACTTCTATAGACGTTTCATTAAGAATTTTTCTGAGGTAGTGTCACCTATCACTCAACTTACCCGGAAACAGTCTAGGTTCTCCTGGACCCCGCAAGCTCAGGAAGCATTTTCCTGTTTAAAGGATAAATTTACCACCGCACCTATCTTAGTACATCCCAACCCCGAGCTTGCCTTCATAATAGAGGTGGATGCTTCAGACTGTGCCGTTGGAGCTATACTCTCTCAGAGAACAGGTGAGAAGAATGTCTTGCATCCCTGTGCCTTCTTTTCCCAGCAGTTGTCTTCGGCTGAGAGGAACTACGATGTGGGCAATAGAGAATTTTTGGCCATTATTGCCGCCTTCAAGGAATGGAGACACCTTCTTCAGGGAGCTGCACAGCAAATAGTCGTCCTGACAGACCATCGTAACCTTGAATTTATCAGGTCGGCTAAGTGCCTGACTCCTCGCCAGGCTCGCTGGAATCTTTTCCTAAACCAATTTAATTTTGTCATTTCTTATAGACCAGGATCGCGCAATGGAAAGGCTGATGCACTCTCTAGGATTCATTCAGCAGAGACACGTCCACTTACTCCTCCTAAGACTATTCTTCCTGACTCTAGATTCCTGGGAGTGATTCATAATCAAGACCTACTTAAGGACATCAAGGAAGCATACCATGCGGATTCTTTGTTGGCTCAACCCCCAAGGGACGTAAGTCTTGTCTTTAAGAATGGTGTGTGGATTCAGGGACAACGTCTGTATATACCTGAAACAGTCAGATTGAGAGTATTGCAACTCATCCACGATTCCAAGATAGCCGGGCATAGGGGAATTCTAAAGACACAAGAATTTCTTTCTCGTTTCTTTTGGTGGCCCACTTACAGGAAAGATGTCTTAAACTATGTCACTTCATGTGAAGTCTGTGCAAGATGCAAAACACCTCGCTCCTCACCAACTGGTCTGTTGCAACCTCTTCCCACCCCGTCCCGCCCGTGGGGATCCATTTCTATGGACTTCATTGTGGAGTTACCAACCTCTCAAGGGAAGAACACCATTCTAGTGGTGGTTGACCGTCTAACAAAGGCAGCTCATTTTATCCCTTGTGTCGGCTTACCCACTGCAAAACAGACATCAGACTTGATGATTAAGAATGTGTTTCGCTTACATGGAGTACCGGATGAGGTCATTTCGGATCGAGGGGTGCAATTCACTTCAAGGTTTTGGCAAAATTTCTGTGCAGCATTGGACATTAAAGTAAACCTTTCTTCTGCTTTTCATCCCCAGACTAATGGACAGACAGAACGAACCAATCAGACCCTGGAGCAGTATCTCCGCTGTTTTATCTGCCACCTACAGGATGATTGGGTGGATCTACTTCCACTGGCTGAGTTCTCTTATAACAACTCTCAGAGCGCCTCCACTAAGCAGTCTCCTTTTTACTCCAATCTAGGTTATCATCCTAACATTCTTCCTCGATTTCCCATAGATACGCCCTTGCCAGCAGTGGCTGAAAGAATCACTTCTTTACAAAAGAATATGGATCTTCTAAAGGAAAATCTAGAATTGGCTCAGGAAAGGTACAAGAAAGCAGCAGATAAATTTTGTAAACCTGCACCAGCTTTCAAGGTAGGAGATTTGGTCTGGCTGTCAACCAGAAATCTTAAATTAAAGATTCCATCGTCTAAATTGGGACATAAGTACATTGGACCTTATAAGATCAATAAGATTATAAGTGCTGTTGCTTGTCGTCTTCAACTGCCCAGAACTATGAGAATCCACCCTGTCTTTCATGTATCCCTACTAAAGGCTGCAACACCCAATACGTTTCCTGGACGTTCTTCTCCTTGCCCTGACCCAGTGCTGGTCGATGTTCAGGAAGAATTTATGGTGGAAAGGATTCTAGATTCCAGGTTGTACAGAAATCAGTTGCAATATTTGATTAAATGGCAGGGCTACCCAGTGGAGGACAACTCACGGGAACCAGTCAATAATGTAAATGCTCCTCGCCTGCTCCGCCAGTTTCATCAGAGGTACCCTGACAAGCCTGGTCTGAGGTCATCCGGAGGTTGTCCCTAAGGGGGGAGTAATGTAAGGTTCTTTGTCTCTGTTGACATGTTCCTTGAAACTCAGTTTTCCGTCGGCCATTTTGCTTTCTGTCTTTCTGCAGCTCTTGCCCTCAGTTAATATGGAGCTTCCAGTTTTCATGTTCCCGCCCTGATTCTTCCCTCTTGCTTCTTAAGCAGCCTCAGCTGAACAATCAGTGCTCCTGAATCAAGCCTCAGTCAGTCTGTGACCTGACTCCTGGAAACCTTGGACTTGTACTCCAGCTATTCCCTACTGAGGAACCTTGGAACACTTTTGGACTCTGGAAACCTGCTGTTTGGTGAATCCATGTTTGCAGAGGAATGACGGTACAGAGAAGAGATCCTGAACCTGCTTTGGAGATTTATTGTAGTGCTTGAAGTTACTCTGGCCTGCTGTATCTCCTGTCGCTGTTCCTGCAAACTGTGTGAACTTTTCAGCATGCTTGTATGAAGTAATACAAGTCATTTCATTTCAACCTATGTCTCCTGTGTTTTCCTCGCACCCAAGCACAAGACGCTATAGGAACTGTACACTATACATGACATAGCTTTTCTCATGATTGCATACACCTGGCTATGAAGTTCAAAGCTCAATGAGGTTACAAAACCAAAAAAAGTGCTTTAGTAAGTCAGTAAAAAGTAGGTAGGAGTATTTAAAACAATAAAATGATAAGGGTGGCCATACTTATGCACCTGTCAAATTTTGTTTGGATGCAGATTACACTTTTTCTGTAAGTACAATAAACCTCATTTCAAGGCAGAAACATTACTGTGTCCAATAGTTATTAGATATATCAAACTGAAATAGCTGTTGCAAAAACACCAATTTTTATAAGACATTAAGCTTAAAATTAATAGGGGTGTCCAAACTTTTTCATATAACTGTATAATGGACTCGTCATGGTCCTAAATAGAATATAATGCACTCCACATTGTCCTGCGCTGGCACTAGGCTCCCTGGCTCTCAGGCCCCATAGCAGTCGCGTGGCCTGCCGCCATTGTTGGTACGCCACTGACTATGGTCTACTTCTGATACTTATGTGTCCATTATCAGAACTGTTTATGAAACAGTATAAGCCCTCTGACCAGTCTATGGGTACACATCCTCATATACCGTAACCTGTGATGCTTTGTGTGTTCTGACATCTTGCTTTCTTAGGCAGCAGTAATTTTTCATTTTTCATTACATTAACTCTTCTGTGGAATCAAATCAAGGGCTACCCTTTTTTCCTGTACACATCAATTATTTTGAGTTGCCCAAGAACCTTTGGACAGTTTACCTATTGTTCCTCCTTGGACCCTATTTGGTAAATTCTAACCATGGCCTTCAGATCCTTACACTTGCCCATTTTTCCTTCTACCAGAGCAATAAACTTTGAGAACTGTCTGCTCACTTGCTGCCTAATATATCTCCCTCCCCAACAGGCACAATTGTTATGAGATAATAAATATTATTACCTTCACCTGTCAGTGGTTTTAACTCCTTCACGCAAATTGTATGTCCAGATTGCAAGAGGAGCCAGACCTAGCACTGATCCGAGCATAACCCCTCACATGCCGCTGTCAGTAATGACATAGGCATGTGAGGTGTTTCACAGACGGAGATATCTATTTTTTGTCAGCCTACTGGTATCCTACCAATAAAATCACGGCAATAGGAGGCCCAACAATGGCCTCTGTGTCTGCCATATCTCTCATCCTATCAGCTTTTGCCAGAGTCTCATAGGCTACATGTCAGTCAAACACTGACAGGTTAGATAATATACATTAGTACATACTGTAATGTGAACAGTATATTATCAACGTAACTAGTGTGGGACTAGGAAAGACTGTAAAAATAAATGGAAAAATGTTTTTAACTGTTATTAAAATGTGAAAAAAAATTAAATTTTTTATACTGAAAGAAAGGTTTATTCAGTCAAAAAAAACCTCTCTCCCCCCATATATTGGCACATCCTTGGTATTGCCTTGTTTTTAATGAGCTGTAATATAAAATGATATTATTTTTCATCCCATACAAGTGAACGCATATTAAAAAAAAGGGAAAAGCTATGCTAAAATTGCTGTTTTTGTTATTAATCTTGTGTTAAAAAAAGAAGTGATCAAAAAGTTGTATGTATTCCAATATGGTTCTATAGCTCGTTACACAAAAAAACAGTCATTTTTTTTTGTGTGAAAAAGTAGTAAAATAAAAAGTTATGGCTACAGAAATGCTACGGTAAAATGAACCAAACAATGAAAGGCCAAAAGTGGCTGCGATGCTAAAGGGTTAATGTTGTATATGTACTCTGCCAGTCTTATTATTTGGCTGCAGTCAGATGGCCATATTACTAGCGCCAGGATCGCATTGCAATCCTCGGACTGGCCGTTGGGTATTTCTGTGCAGCTGTCGCGCTCAGATCAGGAGAACCTCCGGCCAGTCCGAGGATTGCAGTGCGATCCTCGTGCGAGTAATACAGCCGTCTGACTCCATCCTTATACTGTTTGGAGGAGCTTTATGGGCCTCTCTTGACAGTTTGAAAACCACTTCCAGCCAAATTCTAGCCTGCGATGAGTATGTTTTCACATACTGGCGCTGCCCACTAAGCTGTCTAACTTTTAGAAAGTGCAAACTTAGACTAAACAGTCCTAAAACGTGCCAAAATGTCTCATGCTGATTAATAAATCTGGTGCATCTTTGGACTGTTTTTGTCTATGTATCCCAGTATCTAGTGTTATGTTATTACAAGTTGTATAGGATTTTGCAGGGAATCATCTGTTGCTGTGTGTTTCCTATGTTGTAACAGATTTCTCCTTCCGCTGCCAACATATACATAAAAAACGGAACAACATGGCACTGAAACATAATTTATCTTAATGGGAATCTGTCAGAAGGATTTCAACACCCAAACTATTTATATGCACATGTAGCTCTTTCAAAGACAAGTCCACAAATACCTTTACATGGCTGGTTCATTCCTCCGTTACTGAGAAATTACGATATGCAAATGTGGCTTAAGACCTATTTGTAGATCTGACGCCTCTGTCACTCCAGCTCTATTGCCTGCCCAGCTTCATATCCTCCTGCTTGTCTGACAACTCCTTTGCCTATAATAACACACAGCATAGGGACGGTCAGTCAAGCAAGAGGAGGCAGTTCTGAGAGGGGAATAGATCTGGAGCGACAGAGGCTACCATAGTCCTTCAGCCTCATTTGCATATCAAGTCAAACTCTCAGTAACAGAGGAACGGACTGGCCATGTAAAGCTATTGCTGAACTTGTCTTTGAAAGAGCTACATGCGCATATAAATACTTTGGGAGTGAATCCTGCTGACAGATTCCCTTTAAAGAATTCACCAGTGCACATAAATATAGAAACTGCAATTAATGCTAAATTTACATTTTTTGATGACAAATATTCCTGAGATTCAGGAAGCAAATTACAGAAATGCCCTCTATGGAGCCTTTACTCCGGTGGCATGGTATTTGTTTAATCAAACAGCTCGCTATAATAGGTCAGGCAAGTTACATATAGCATTTGCATTGCAAATCTAGGACACCTCCAAGCAAACCAATGGCAAACATCTGCCTGCCGCCATTAAAGTGACGGCTGACAGATGTGTCATGTCTGGCAATGGAAAAGCAGAGGGTTGCAATAGCAGGTTCTCCACGAAAGCA
This sequence comes from Oophaga sylvatica, assembly GCA_033576555.1. Lineage (NCBI taxonomy): Eukaryota > Metazoa > Chordata > Amphibia > Anura > Dendrobatidae > Oophaga > Oophaga sylvatica. Next base: position 946,000,470 of record JARQOD010000001.1, on the reverse strand, counting down.
AATACGTGTTTAAAAACAAATTAAAGGGGTATGTACAGCTACTAAAAATGCCATCTCTCACCCCCGAAGAACTGGATGATTTTTAATTTCTTTTCCTCCCCTTTTTCCAAGAGCAAAAACTTTTTTATTTTTCCTTGATATAAGGTTGTTTTTTGTTTTTTTTTGCAAGATGAGGTGTAGTTTTTAATGACACTAATACATTGTCTATAAAAATAGGAAAAAAATTCTAATTAGAATGAATGGGTAAAAAAACATTTCTGCTATTACTTTTTAGGGTTTTGCTTTGTTCTTATGGCATTATTGTATGGTAAAAATGGCTTGGCAGTATAATTCTGCTGGTCAATACAAATATTGCAATCATAAACTTGTATGTTTTTTTGTAATTAATTTGAAAGGTTCAGAATTTTGTAAACAAATAAAAAATGTTTTTTATCGCTGTATTGCGAGATCCAGATTTTTCTGGTAATGGAGCTGTGTGTGGACTTATTTTTGTGCATAGTGAGCTGGTGTTTTTATTAATTCCATTCCAGAGTACGGTCTATATATACCATGCTTTGATCACTTTTGAATACATATTTTTATGCGAAGTAAAAACAGTAATTATGGAATTTCATTTTCATTATTCGATTAATTTTTTCTGGTAGTTCTCTTATATTACGGCGTGGGTTAATTACTTTTATATCCTAATAGATCAGACTTTTATGGCTGCGGCAATACTAGATATTTTTAAACTGAAAATGGGTCATTTGAATTTTATATAGCTTTTAATATTTTTTAAAACTTTTGTTGTCACTTTATTTTTTCGTCCTTTTAAGGGACTTGAACTTGGATGTAATGATCACGTGTTCTGTATACTGCAATACTACTCTATTGTAACAAATAGTGTGAATTATGATCTCTTATGAGTGCCCTGGAGTACCATAATGGCAGATATGCCACCCTTCAACGGGCTTATGTCTGCCATAGTAATCAATCCAGCTATCGCTATGTTTAAATCCAATTATACTGTATGCAAGCAATTATAGTGTGAAGGCTTTTGTGGAGGCCTGTATCGCATGTTGAATCGTGCTGAAAAAAGAATAAAAAAAAAAACGCAAAATGGTGTCATAAAAAGTGACGTTAAAAAATTACAACTCATGCTTTAAAAATCAAGCTATTTTAAGGCCGCATCACAATGAAAATCAAATTTAGTTCTTGGAATACAGGAAAGCAAAATAGAAAAAAGTCTTACAGTTCTAAAATTAAAAAAAAGCTTAGACTGAAAGGGGTTAATAGGCCAAGGCTTTATGCCTCATTCGGACATAAGATTTTTGATGTATGTGTTCAATGCTTACCCATTATGAGACTGTTCACATGTGCATGTTTTTTCATGGGCCAAGTGTATGAAAAAACACAAAAAAAAAAACAAATCGGAGCCATGTCCATTTTTGATCCAAGTCGCGGCTCAAACTCAGCCTTTCACGTGAACAGGTCATGAAAAATGGACCGCACAAGCCTTTCATCCGTGTGTCATCGAAGTGCTGTCCATTTGATACTTTTTTTGGGTGACAGAAGTTTAAAATGTGTTTTGTCTACGAGAAAAACAGATGCCGCACCGATGGTAAAAATGGATATGGACCAAAAATGAATGAAATCGAGTCCAGCAAAATGTTTTTTGTTTTTTTTAATATATGCAAAAAACAGTAGTATGACAGATTGGAAAATAGGGGGTTGGAGAATATTCCTATAGAAGAATATGTCTCCGTGTTATGTTCCCTGTGCTTCAATGAACACAGAAAATATGTGCTATAAGTTTTTAGTTTTCATTGGAACCTATTTACCAACATAAATATATGCAGATATACACTTCATAATTAAGTTAATTAGAATTATCATCATGCTAATTTATGATAATAATGTAAGAAAAGAAGCATATACTTATTTTAAATTAATCCATGCTGTGGGAAGCTACAGTTCAGGTGTTGGCAATTAAAAAGTTATGCAAAATTGTAATTATCTTGTCTGCTACATAGCTTTACAAAACAACTATAGTATCTATACCAGTGGTGTCCAATTGGTAAATCAAGGGATGTGTACGTGCTGTACCTTGGGCCACAGCAGGATACCACGGGATGAGCGCTCCTGTCATCTTCTCTTCTCCATCAAGGATGGGAAGTGTTGGATGTCACAATGATTTTCCTATATCTGTAGCACTTTACCTAAAAAAACAGTGGGAAGTTATCATTTTGGTGAGATCGGCCAATATTCTCATGTGCATAGCTCTTGCATGTACAAAATTTGCTGGAACTGTATTGATTTTTCAGGTAGAAATCCCAGCAAATTTGTTATGCTGTGGATTAAAAAGGATATGGGGTTTATTCAAACCTTGCCAAAAGTGGGGGTTCAAGGGTAGATTGGAGACATTTTTTGGTGGGATTAGGAGACAAGGTATAAATCTCACTACCCTACCAATCCTAATTATGGTAGGTATGCATGTGAGTGTGCATTGGGGTGGTGCAACTTACACCCTAGACAGCAGATGTTGGGAGAAAGAGGGCATGTTGGATTTCAACAAGTCCAATTATTTGTTCCCGTAGGATACACCTCTGGCTGCGTCTTGCTCTCCTGTTCCTATTTTTTGAAAACACATGTATGTTTGGCCAAGTGGGCATGCCTAATGTATGGGAAGGCAGAGAGAATAGCTACAACTACTCAAGTTGGAAAAGCATTTAAGAGCAATTGGCTTAAAATTGATAATTTCTGCCTCAATAGGACATATTGGCATGGAAGTATTGCAACAGGCTACAAACGGATAGCACATTGACTCCCATAAGTTAAAAGGGTTGAATTAAGTTCATAAATGGTCAAAACGGTTAAAATTGTAAAGTAAGGTAGTTGTAAAAACACACAACTTTGCAATTTGTGCCTTATTAAAAATCCTGTTCAATCTCAAGAACACAGGGATTTTTTGTTTTATAATGTACAGCTTGCTACATAGGTTGTATCATGGTTCCAGCCCTCAGTGTGTCTGGGATACAGTTATTGACAGCTCAGCCATCCTGTCTGGTACAGGGGCATGCTGAGCTGTCAGGATGATGATTGACAGCTCGACTATTCAATCTGAGACTGGGAGGCGCTAGCTATCTCCATATGTTCATTATTCCAGGTGATTGCCATGCTACTTAACTGAGCTGTTTCTCCCAGACACCTGCCAGACATACATTCAGCCAAGTGTGGTTTGTTTCCTCTGTACCTTAAGTTCTGTATGTTGATCTTTCGTTAACTGACCTTGGACCTCGTTCTGACCATCCGTTTGTTTAACCCCTTCTGCTCTGATCCGCTATCCTGGTATTCTGACCTTGGACTCTTGACTACGCTTTTGTCTCTTCCTTCTGTTTATGACATACCATCCTGGCTTCTGACCCTGGACTCCTAGACTATCCTGACTCACGGATTGGGCTTGCGAAGTGACTAATGTCACAGGTTACTGCCTACCCTGTGGTGTCAAAATGATCGGTTTTAGGCAAAGAGCATTCATGCTACTCTGAGCACCCACGTGTCTAACATGGTCTTCATCATCTCCGGATTTGTCTCCCATCACACATACCTGGGACGTCATTGTTTGGCAATTACAGAGAGAGCTGGCAACAGAGGATTTTGATGATTTTCGTGTCCAAGTGCATTCAGCGTGGCAGAATATTCCAATCATTAACAACCTCATTGATAGATACTCATGCTCGATGCTGAAAAAATTGCGATGTTTTACTTTATTTTTCCATTTTTTTTTCATCATTTGCACATCATTAACATATCTATCCATTCTGTGATTTCTATAGTTCCATGACTTTTCCTTCTCATTTTTACAATTTCAATTTTCAAAGTGGGGAAGTGTGCATATATATACGGTATATATATATATACATATATATATATACCGTATATATATATATTTCAGAGCCTTTCAAGTGCTCCGCGTCTTTACTCAAAATGTCATGCCCATTATATCTATAGTTAATGGAGCCAGTAAAATAATAATCATCTATCTTTGGTTTTACAGACATCGGAGGAATGTTATTCCCCTTAAGCTAAATAGAATTGATGTGGAAGCATGAGTAGATACACGGAAGAGTTAGGAAAACTATCTAATCATCTTCGCTCAGTGTGATCACGACATTAGACAGGGTCTCCCAGGCATTGCTTGACAGCGCAGGTGGAATACTCTCCATATATTTGACATGCATGAAATGCTTTGCACTGGAATTTTATCTTAAGTGTATTACTGAATGCATGAACTAAAATGTTACGTAGTTTAAAAATTGGAATTATTTGTAGATCATTAAATAATTAAATTTTTTTGTTTATTTATATTTTTTTTTGCAGAATGATTCCTGGGGAAAACAGTATTCGTATGCACTCTTCAAAGCCATGAGCCATATGCTGTGCATTGGTTATGGAGCCAGGGCTCCTGTTAGCATGTCTGATCTATGGATAACTATGTTGAGTATGATTGTTGGCGCCACCTGCTACGCCATGTTTGTTGGCCACGCGACAGCCTTAATCCAGTCCTTAGATTCATCACGTCGACAATATCAAGAAAAGGTAACTTTTTACTTGTCTATTAAACATGAAATAGTGGTAATATATAATATTGTTAAGGGAGGTCCAACCGTGTGTCCGGACTGACAGTATAAACTAGGCACATAGTTGAGTAAAGGATATAGCTCCTGTAAAAATCTCACCTTTGGTGTTATAATTGCTACCTCCGTTCTGTAGAAACTGAACTTTAACCAAATATGCTAATTATGATTCTCGGTGCACCCTTGGTGTGGCCAAGAGGCTTTTTGCACCATTCCACCCACTGGCTTTGCATGTCCCCTCCTGCTTCACTATTGATTGACAGCGCTGGCTTGTCTAAGTTTCCCTTTGCAGTCAGTGGTAACTCCAGGCAAGCCAAGGTTGTCAAACACCAGTGAAGGAGGCAGGACCATGCAAAACCAGTAGGTATAACCGTGCACTGAGCCTCTTGGCCACACCAAGGGTACGCCAAACATATGTGATTAACGTGCAACTTCTGCAGAATGGAGGCAGCATTTAGATCGCAAATGATGATTTTTGTAAAGTCTGTCACATAGAAGACCATGTGCTTAGTGTATGCTGTCAGTTTGGGCGGACAGACTCTCTTACTTTATGGTCCAGTGTAAGCACATAGCACAACCGGATGCCCCTAGCAAATATACTGTCTAAGTAAAAGTCAATGTAAAAAGGTGGCAAGACATGGACAAATTAAAAGGGGTTTTCCATCCCATTTCTTTTAATTGCCATATGGGCCAAGTGTGCTATGAAATTAGAACTAACACATATGTCAGGACCGCCATCTGTTCCTCTATCCCACTGACCATGTCCACGGCTCCTCTCCTCTCATCCTCTTCAGACCTGGTTGGCCAATGCATCACTGCTGCTGACACTGATTGGCTGCAGCGGTCATGAAGCGACCCCAACAGGATAAGAAGGAAGGGAGAACAGTAGGGGACCCAGCCAGCCTGATGTAGGAACATTGAGGTTTCAGTGGGTGAATATGTGCCATTTTAGTTAATGTTTTTATTTTACCATCGGTCCATACAGTAAAGAGAAAGGGAAAAAAATCCCCTTTATTGCAAAAATAAAACTTTTTGTCTATACATGGCAAATAGTCCGTGTATCTGGTGTCCTCATGAATGGTCCGGCTGTCTGAGACATACACCCATACCCTATCATGAGCCAGGAAGACGATGGTTACAAAATAGTTGTGCACTTCACAAAATGACTCCAATAATCTAAGACTTACCTTTACAGAACATTTTTAGAAGTCTTTGAACCACCAGACTTCTAACAGTGTTCTGAATCATCTTTGGTCTGACCATATATTTTGTATTGAAGCATCTAATGAGCATGTCCAGAAGTCGGAGGAGGAGCAGCTGTGACAGTGCCCGTGGTTGGTGGGTCCTGTGTCATCCGTTGTGTATAGAGGCGTTACCTGTCTTTGTAATCTTGCCTCTGATAATAAGAAAACTGCTGAAAAACCCTTTGTGAAAGGACAGGAAGTATAAGTCTAACTCAGCCCCAATGGCCATTGTGAAATGTAAGAATGTTCTGCGTAGAGAAGCCTGAGTGTTTTGGTGACTTTTTTTGTGAAGATGGACTGGGAGACCATAATGCACGACAGACAGAAGAATCATTATACACTTGCCTTGTTTAGTCCGTCAGAACAGAATGACTGTGCAAACCTAGCAAAGGCCCTCGGTGCACTCTTGGTAACCGAGCAGTTCAATGCACCTTCCCTACTTGTTTTCCATCTGTATTCTCCTCTTCTCTGGCTCCTGTGAAGTCAAAATCATCAATAACAGAAGAGGATCGCACAGATTTAGAAGTAATCAGGTGGGAAGATGCAGTAAACTGTTTGGCTGGGGCAAGACTGGACTGAGTTCCTGTGCCTGGTTTTAATAGCCATTTTGTGCTCATATTCTCCCTTTGAATACATTACAGTAGGGTGAAAAAAACAGTTATTTTAAGTCCTCTCAGAAAAAAATATCTTTGCTCAAAATATATCTGGTCCAAGCTAAGCTCACGCGTTTCATGTATTACTCTTAAATTTATCAATTTGTCAAAGATTAAGCTGTAGAAGACACAGTGTTATCAGCTTCTTTTGCACAAAACAGCTCTTTCTGCCTCTATCGCAGCAAGAAACCTCAGCATAATTGCATAGTATCTTCTAAAATAAATGGACTATCTGGGTAACAGATGGATGTACTGAGTCCTTCAGAGCAGATGAAACATTTTACTTCTGCTCTGCCCTAATTCTGAAGTAGGTGCACCCGTCTATTAACTTGGAGTGCCGTCAAAGAATATTTGATTGAATTTTTAGGCTCTGTGCTTGTGTGCTCTTTGGATCTATGTATAAAAAAGCCTTATCCACACACTGTGTCGGACCTCAATCCATTTTCTCTGGCATTTTAGGCTGCGTACACATTTGCTTGGCAATAGTAGAAATTTGCTCTGAAGGTCATGTTGGGTAGCTGGTTTTTCTGAACCTAGATATAAATCATTTTGTTCTGCACTCTTAGATGCATACAGTGAATGCTTTTGATAGCATACACTAAAATCAATACAGTTGGATTGGCAAATAAGTAGAGAAGATTGAACATTGTGTGTTTTGTACTTGAAACAAATGACATTGATAAATGAAAATTACTCTCCTCGTTTTCTGTTCTGACTTCCTTAGACTTCCCTAGACAAAAAAGATACTAGACATCATGTCCTTGGGCTGCGGCGCATATGCTGTGAGAGCACTTTGTTAGTCTGTCACTTTAATTGGGTTATTGAAGTAAATAATGGCAACATTTAAACCATTGATTTATCACTTAGCATGTTAGTATTCTGTTTGCTTCTTGGCCCGGGAACAGCTGATAGCGCAAACTCTCAGGAGAAGCGTGGAACGTTCAAAATGTTTTTGCGTTTTTATCATACGTAGGTATATCATTTCTAAAGAGAAGTAAAAAGATACATAGTCATCAACTTCTTTCAGATCTAGTTATTTGCTCCAGTAGAAGCCAAAATTTACCCTCTGGGCCGTAGAGGCCAACTGTGTCTCCAAGGGAAAGGCAAATTTGTGGCTGACCCCACAAGGGCAGTCAGATGAGCTCTTTGGAAGAAAATTAACTCCAGAATGTCTAGACAATAGTTTGTAAATTGTATTGTTGATGAGGTTGTCCATTACTCGGATAGCTCCTTTTTAAACGCTATACTGTAGTCTCCCATCTAAAATAAGGAAAACCTACTCACTGTCCCGGCAATGTCGGCTCTATGTCTCCCGGCACTCCCTTCACACTTCCCTTAGACAGAACATCATCTGACGGAAGTCTGCAGCCCATCTGTGGGCACTGATAGGCTGCAGCACTCATGTGACATAACAATGTCACGTGAGCTTTGGCAGACATAGCGCCAACATTGATGGAATGGTGCTAGTCTGGGAGGGGAGTATGTGTTTTTTTATTTTACATAAGGGGCTATAGCATTACTTGGACAACCCTTTTAACCACTTTTACTTTAAGGAATCCTCTCTTAACTTCATGATGACAACACGTGTACTTTACATCTAATGTTCTGTCCACCCTGCTTTGGAGTATATGCCAGAAAAATCACAGTTTATAGAATAAATGCCAGAAATTCTATCAGCATGTGCACCAAAAATATTCATACAGGTCCATTGACCCAAGAGGCTTTCATTATGGTTGTGTGGGTCATCAAACTTTGCTTCAGCTGTATAGGAAAGCAAAGTAGACTGAGCCCTACTTATACCTAATTAAGCTGCTTTTAACAGACCTAAATAAAATTATTTGGATTTTAATTTTGAATTCTCTTGCATGAAACTCTCACGTGCCCAACAATTGCATAGTTTCAAGGCCTTCAGAAGGACTTTCCAAAGAAGCACGGTTGAGCCGGTGCTAGATTATGTGATGGGATGTAGATTCAGAGAAGTAGTCTAATTGCCATATGTGGAGTCGGGAAGGATTTTTTCCCCTAATATGGGACAATTCTCATTGGCTTCATGAGTTTTTTTTGTCTTCCTCTGGATCAACATGTTAGGCTATAGGTTGAACTCGGTGAACTTATCTCTACCTTCAACCTAAAAACTGTGAAACTTTTGTATTTACTGACTTTTCTAATATATAATAAAACAAGGGGTATCATACCTGCAAATGATCACCTATATAACACCAACATAATAACTGGGCGACTACCCAAATAAATCAGACCTATAGAAAAAGCTAGAGTCAAATGCCCCAAAAGCTCTATATAACAATTATCACTCCTCAATGCAAAAAGTGCAAAATTAGATATTTTATTAGCATTTATAAACATCACAATAAAAGTCAATCAGAATGAGCGTATATAAATGGCGAAAGGACACAGGCAGAACATCAGGTACTTAAATACCGCGTAACGACACCGAATAGTATATACCAAACATAAGGAGTAAAATTAATACTATTATTTGGGGAATGCTAGTATACAATAAGGAATAAGGGACTGGAGGTTATCAATAGTGAAACTGTGGCAATACCCACATACCTCAGATTTGCACAGTAATACTAAATAGAGTAAAATGTACATAGTAATGTCTCCATAGAAAAAGTGCAACCTGATCATCAGGGGGACCGCTACAGTGAGGATCCAGTATGAAGCCTCCAGTACACAGTACCTAAATCCTTAACCCCAACTTAATAGAAAGTCAAGTAAAGTGCCATTGATAGTGCAGTTTAGATGTAAAAAATCTTACCCATGTGGGGACCTGATGCGCCACGCCAATACCCGACGCGTTTCGCCCGATAGGGCTTCCTTAGGGGCTGTGTAGTATTAATTTTACTCCTTATGTTTGGTATATACTATTCGGTGTCGTTACGCTGTATTTAAGTACTTGATGTTCTGCCTGTGTCCTTTCACCATTTATATACGCTCATTCTGATTGACTTTTATTGTGATGTTTATAAATGTTAATAAAATATCTAATTTTGCACTTTTTGCATTCAAAAGTGATAATTGTTATATAGAGCTTTTGGGGCTTTTCTAATATATGCCTAAACAGTGACATGCTGTATGTTAAAATCAAAGAAAAGAAACATATCGATTCCCGGTATCCTTTCGCTTTTTTTTTTTTTTTCTTTAATCCCTTTTCTTCACAATCTATGAGAGTCGGTCTTGCCGTATGATAGATTTGACTCATCTTGCTAGACGTGTGAGACACTTTTCCTTATGCTATCTCGTGGTTGGTGTACATGTGGCGCCCCTGAGGGTCCAGTTGCCACAGAGGTACTGCACCTTAGCCAGAGGTGTCGTACTCAGCTCTCGGATAAGGAGGGGGCCCAGTACTTGCATATGTGCATCCAACACCACACCACTCCTAGGGAAGGGGCAGGAGCCCCAGTTCAGGCGGGAAGAGAGTGTGGTAGTTAGAAGGAAAGTAGTGAGTTGTTGAGGAGGAGTTGAGAGGAGCAGTTGTGAGGAAAGGAGCTCCTGAGGAAAGAAGGGGTCCCAGGGGCCAGGGAAGTGAGGAATCCACCAGTGGCACTCGAATCCAGCCTGACCATAGTTGGAAGGAAGGACCATGTTGCAGTAGGGGACCGGCCCCAGGCTAGTGGAGAGACTTTAGGACTCAGCTAGCAAACCGGAGGCTGTTGTGACTGTATGTGCGACAGCCAAATCCACACACATTCGCTGAAAAGGTAGCCAGATAGGATCAAGGGGACCAAGAGGACATCGCCCGAAAGGATCTGAGGCTGCTGGATTGGGACACTGTGTGTGAGGCGCAGGGCAGGAGTGGCGTGAGCCGGCGCTGGGAGAGACGACCAGAGAAGGAACATAAGAAGGGGGTTCTGGCAAAGTGTACCCCAAACTACCCGAGAGCTGGCTGGACCACCGACCCGGAGGACACAGAACCCCGGCTGGTGATTGTAACCTGAAAGACCGTGAGTAAAGTGTGAAGACTGCACCCTGCTGTGTCATTAGATTAATTTACTGCGTCACCTACCCTGCACTACAACCGTTACCATTTTCATCATTAACTCTATCACTGCCCTGGGGCCTAGCTCTACCCGTGGAGAGCTGTAACATCTTTGCTGCGTCGCCAACTGCCCCAGTCGATCTGAATCGCAGAGTCGGGCATTTTCTTATTGCCGAACATCACGGGTGCCGTCACAACAAAATCCCTTAAAAACTATTCCCTATGACTTTTCTTGACATTTTATTGGACGCCCAGGGCCACGGACTGGGTCGCGTCCCCGTGACATCCCCTGAAGAACTGTCCTACTCAGACTGACGGGCGCTCCATACAGGGGACCAATATTTTGTGTCAGAATGTTCCCATAATTTTGGTGTAATTTGATGCATTTTATAGAAGTTGTCTACTACTTTAAAAGGGTGGTGTAAGAAATAAAAGGTCCTAAACTTATCTCCTGTACCAGCTCCACTCCTCCGCGCCAGAATGGGACACAGTATCAAGTGTGGAGAACATCGATGGTCCAGGAGGTGAGCATAAGGTTTTTTTTTGATATTTGACTTAAAAAAAGGAGGCACAGCTTATAGAAGTCTTAAATGGTTAGACCTTTAAGACACTTTTCAAAACTGTTTGGTTAGGGGCAAAAAGTGACTGAAGCACATAAACTTGAAGTAAGACATGTATGCCAGCTTTTTGTTGCAAATAAAACCAGAATTTTGGTCCATTTAGCTTAGTAATTCTCCCCCATTCCTTATTCAAAGAGAAGGAGATAATCAACCATTGGATGGACCTTTGAATCTGTAAAAAACCTCTATGAAATCAGAGATGCACGGAGACACAGTGTGGTGCTCTGCATCTCTATGACTGTACTGTATGGACCTCAAGACAACAGGCTAGCATACTACGGGCACGTAGACCACTGTAGTATATGGATGCTCCCAGTTCTGAGATGACATTACATGCAGACTGTTACACGCATCTTTATGTTTACTGGTGGATTTTAGAATCCTAACGGCCAAGGTTTGCGTGAATGGGAATGAATAGACTCAGTCGTACCATGGCGTGTTCTTCACTGACAAGCTGATTGGTAGCCAGAGGCACGACCAGGTCAGGGATGACTAGCGTGAATATTGCCACAGTGGGTTTGTGTAATGAAGTGGATAGACGCAAGAACAAAGAAAATGCTCACTTTGACCCTTCATAAAGCACTTTGTATCTCTGTCAAATTATGTCTAACCACTGAAGGCTACAGTGCAATAACAAGACAGTAACGTGTTATGTGACCGTACACACTCTGTGTATGTCTTAATACCTGGAAGAAAAATTCAAGTGTCTACAACCCTTAATTTGATAGAATATACTGTATATAGAGTGATTGTTTTTCAATCATTAATGTAATTAAAAATGTAACTTATTATTTTGGTTGTACAATGGACAATGTAAGAATTGCCTTTTATATCACCATAAGATCCTCTACTGCAGGGGTGGGGAACCTCAGGCCCCAGGGCCATTTACGGCCATCGATGACCTTTTATCCGGCCCCCGGGCAGATTCTCAGGGACCGCAGTGCTTTGGCAGGGAGCTGTATTTTGATTGCCACCAGCTCATTAATTTCTTCTTGCGCTGTAAGCACACACGCAGTGTTCACTACTGAACACTGAAGGGCATGCAATGAAAGATTACGTCCTGATACCAGTGCCAGAGTCAGGATGTACTTTGTGGGTGGAGTTTGTATGGCCCCCGAAGGATGGTATAAATATCCAAATGGCCCTTGGCAGAAAAAATATTCCCCACCCCTGCTCTACTGGGTCCAAATTCTCAAACAATTATGGGTCCCAAAGGTCTACTTTCTACTTTTGTGGACCTACTAACGGGTTCACTTTTATGCGTTACATTAACGAGTTCATGACTGGATCACCCCCCCCACCCCCTTTTATCATCATATACAGTTCTGGCAAAAATTAAAAGACCTCTGCACAGTTTTATAAAAATCAGCTTCTCTACATGTCTGACAGCCATTCCATTCCAGTGTCAGTTGAATTCCAACCAGAGTACACAAAAATATTAGACTTGAGAGTCCTCAGTGGTTGATACCTTTTAATGGCTAACTGAAAAGATGGTAACAAATTGCAAGCTTGTATCAAAACCGAGTAAACCTCTTTTTTACTTAATGTGCTTTGTTTTGTGATTTACTGAAACCCAAATCTTATTTAAAGGGAAAACTTTTCCCCCATTTTTTAAAAATAAGTTTCAGCCAAAACCCCCTTTTTGGGGCTTCATTTAAATTTTCTTTTTTTTTTCCGCAGAAAAAAACAATTTACTTTCAGGTGGGGACCTCAACCGGGGAAAACTTTTTTGGCCTCTTCTTTTAAAACCAAATTTTTGGGGTTTACCTTTTACATTTATAAAACCTTTTTCTGTTTTATCTTTTCATGAAAACATTTTTATTTGACCAGCTTGCTTTTTCTGAAATTTTCCGGGACCCCCGACGCCAATGTCAAAAAAATTTTTAGGGGGCAAGCTATTAGGAAGAAAAAATTTCTTTTAACCTTCCAAAGGAGTTTAAAAGAAAGGGTTTTTGGGAAGGGAAAAAAGGGCTCAAATTTGGCTTTACTAGCAGAGGGATACTTTAGTGTCATGTTGCCCCCATCCGAAAATTTTTTAAAACTGCATCCATTACAACAAAGGGAAGCAGCAGCCCTTGGGGGCAACAAAACTACAGACTGGCAGAGGGGGTAAAAGACTCTCCACTGACCAAAGGGGTTTACCATATTCTTATTGGGAAGGGCACTCGCAGGATTTCATCAAAATTTACCTACAAAAGGAAAAAACAAAAAAACACTGGGGGAAAGGATGGCAAGAAAAAGTTCATAACAGTCTCCAAAAAGGCCCGGGCTCAAGTATGTTTAAAATTTGAAAAAAGCCTTTATCAAAGGAAGCCCAAAAAAGAAACCCGGTGAAAATTTGCTAAAGACCCTTTAAAGGGTTGGGATTAGAGGACTGGAGGAAAAAAAATCTTCTCTGATGATCTAATTTCGCTTTTAAACTTGGGATCTATTGGTTAGACGGAGACCGGGGAAGCGTACAAGCCAAGGTTTTTACCCACTGGAATCGTAAGTTTTTGGGGGTGCTTCGCAAAAGGGGGGGAAATTTGGGTGGGGTTTAATTTTTTGAAGGAGTAAAAAAAAAAAGTCCCCATACAAAGGGTTTCCGGAAAAAACGTTGATTCCCTTTTGTAGGGAAGGGTTTCCCCCCAAAAATTTAGGGTGGTTTTTTCCGCAGGACAATGCGCCATGCCCCAAAGCTAGGTAATAATTTTGTGGATAAGGACCCCTACATCAAATCCCCCCCATGGCCAAAAACCAAACTCCCGACCGAACCCCAATTTAAAACCTTGGGAAAGTAAT